>NW_021025254.1:325662-405682 GCF_004153795.1 Camellia sinensis
TAGTATACATTAATTGTGTGTATTGTGTGATTGTATATAGAACCAATGTGTTTATATACGTTATGTGTAGAGGAGGAGATAGGGGATGTACTCCACGGTTTAGGGGCAGATAGGGGATGGACCTCTAAACCGGATTTTGTTTGGGAGGAGATAGGGGATGGACTCCATTAGCATCACTTTTAATGAGGTTCGGGAAAAGCGGGAAGTTGTCCCCTCGATTTATTGGCCCTTTTGAGATCCTTGAGAGGATTGGCGAGGCTGCTTATCGTTTAGCTTTGCCGCCGCAGTTATCCGGAGTACATAACGTGTTTCATGTGAGTATGCTCCGGAAGTATGAGCCGGATCCATCGCATGTATTGGATTGGACCGACTTAGAGGTAGATGAGGATGTCTCGTATGAGGAGAGACCGGTTCGGGTCTTGGATAGACGGGATCAAGTTTTGCGAGGCAAGACCATCCCTTTGGTAAAGGTTTTGTGGAAACATCACGGGGTGGAGGAAGCCACTTGGGAACGTGAGTTGGAGGTCCGAGAGAAATATCCGGATCTATTTGTAGATGCTTGAGCATATGTTGCTTATTTTGTTGTAATATTGCACTTTAAGTGTATTGAATATAACTTAAGTTGTGAAACATAGTTTATGTTTTGGTTAATGGAAGTATTTTGAAACTTGCCTCATAATGGAAGTTTAATGTAACACTACATATGTTGAATGTGATGTAGAATTAGAGTTATATCATGAGATTGAATATGATATGGAAATGGGAATCACATATATTGAAAACTGTTGAATTTGAAAGGAAAATGCATGTTGATAATGCAAGTTGTTATGTATAATGTGAAATGCCTCTTGAAAAGAGATGGGATTGACCGGTAATGGGACAGGTTGTTTAATAAAATGTTGGCATATTGCGGGAAATAGAGAAAACTCATTTAAAAAAAAAAAAAAAAAACTTGTACTTAATTTCGGGGACGAAATTCTTTAAGGGGGGAGGTTATAGCGATCCCGATTTTGCCTTCCTTTGTATACAGTATTCCGGACTTGGTTCTGTGGACTTGTTGTTGTATCATTATCACTTCTAGCCTTTGCTCTTTGTATTTGAGTCTTGGGTTGTGTTGGGCAGGTTTGAAACAGGTTGGTTGCACTTTGAAACCAAAAAGTGGTGCCCAGATTTTGGCCTTCACGCTCGAGCGGAAGTTTTAACGCTTGAGCGGGCTCTTCGTTGTTGCTTCTCCGCTCGAGCGGGAGTTTTGAGGCTCGAGCGTGATTTTCCATCTCCCAGTACTTTGCTCTGCAGTTCGTCCGCTCCAGCGGCAGTTTTTACGCTTGAGCGTGATCCCTTGATTTTGTCCCTCCGCTCGAGCGGAGAATTTGACGCTCGAGCGGGTACCATCGCCTGCAAAACTTCTAGAAGTGTGCAATCGACGCTCGAGCGGCTCTTTTCACGCTCGAGCGTGAGTCTGTGTCTGACGCTCGAGCGGGGATTTCCACGCTCAAGCGGGGAGTCGACTACATCAGTCCGAGATTTCACTTTTTGGATCACTTTTTGACCTACTTCTTTTCTCTTAACTGTTAAAAACCGCCACTTGAGAGTTTCTCTCTCTACTCTTACCTTCTCTCTAAGATTTGATCTATTCCCGATGGTCTTCTACCCTAGTTCCTTTGGAAGAAAGGTAGAGCTTCGCGAGAGCTTTCTTTTAGTCTGAAAAAGAGAGGATTTGGAGCACTTTGGACTTTCGTCATCTTCTCCATTCGAGTTCTTCACTTCAAGGTAGGGATTTCCTACTCCATATTATAGGCTTTGTCCTAATTTTTGGTATTTCTGATATGTTGGGGTTGTTTGGAAATTTTGGGAAAACTAGGGTTTGTATTATAATTTGGGAAAAATCGTGGAATTAAGTTAATTCATGAAATTGGGGGAAACTATGGATTTGAATGGTGTAGTTGGATAGTTTAATCACTCACCTAAGAAAAATGAAGAGATTATATGTGTTAATACATTTATTTCCTATTTAGAAATAACTGTTTGGGCTATCGGTGGAGGATAATCGTGATTGTTGTAGACATTGCATGTTGATTAGGAAAAACTGAAACTAATCACATTGAATGAGTCATTGAATATGACTGTTGAATTAATACAGCAAATATGTGTGTTAATTGAATATTGTATATGACAAGTGTTTAATACATTGTATATGCATATTGTTTGGGAGGAGATAGGGGATGTACTCCACGGTTTGGGAGGAGATAGGGGATGGACTCCTAAACCGGATATTGTTTGGTAGGAGATAGGGGATGGACTCCATTAGCACCGCTAATATGTGTGCTTATTGATTTATGGAAGTGTTTTTACATGTTGTTGATACAACACTAAAATGTGTATCAAACGGGAAGTATGGAAGTGTTTTGGTTTGAGCCTTAGTCTCATTTGTTTTGTTGATATTGGAAGTAATATTAATGTAATATATAGTTCACTGTTATAGTTTGGCCAGGTTCTGAGCCATATTGGTATAGATGGAAAGTGAAACATGTCATGAAACTATATGTTAATGAAATGGATGTTCGTGTTAACCATCTATTGGATGCTATTGCTTTATTCAATGCTTATATTTGGTTTAGTATATTTCTACTGGGCTGTGGCTCACCCTATACGGGAACATCAATTTCAGGTTCAGGTGATAAGCTACCTCCAAGGGCTTAGCTTGGAAGGAATTGGAGTTGAAGACTCTATTTAGTTTAGTTGTCATTTATTTTATTTGTTATTACATGTAAACACTCAAGCCAAGGGCTTAATTTGTAGTTGAGTTAGTACTCACATTTTGTGTCCAAGTGTCAAGCCAAGGGCTTAATTTGTAGTTGAGTTAGTACTCACATTTTGTGTCCAAGTGTTGGCTTGGAAAGATGTAAGCCCGTAGGGCATTTACTTTTGATGTTACATGTAATGCTTTTCAATAAGAATACTCTGATGAATGGTATAATGGTTGGTTTTCTTTTATTAATGCCTGTCAATGTTATATATATTATGGGTTTATTTTGAGGGTGTTACACTGTGTCTTAAGAAAAATGAATAGTCTCAAAATATGTTTGTTGACTATTTTTTTAGAGACAAATACAATAAATGAAAATATTATGATTATTGGATCAATCTAGTTTTTTTTTTCATGAATGATACAATAAAAGTCTTACAAAATAAAATATTCGAATCATCAAATCAAAACCTGCGGTGGGCTTCATGGGTCCGTTAAATCCTCTCAAGTTTAAACTTGAGAGAAACTCAACTCAATGACCTTCATGATCTCAAAATATTTTAAAGATTGTCATGATACAGATTGCTCAGTGGTTTGTTTCACTTTTTTTTAGCACACAACTAATGTCAAAAGAAAAATGCTAAAATCAATTCACTACTCTAGTATGATGTGCAATAAATGGTCTTCTTCACAAAGGGTAGTTGTGGAAGCCACTATAATATTGTAATTGAGCATTTTAGTTATGACATGCTATATACACTGCAGGAAAATTAGTTTTTACTGGCGTTTCAAAAACGTCGCTAAAACTATCAAAAACGTCGGATAAACCTTTACTGGCGTTTTAAAATTACGTCGAAGATGCGGACGTCGTTATAACTTAGCTACGTTTTATAAACGCTGTACAAGATCTTTTGCGGCCTTTTTTAAACGCCGGCATATAACAACCTATAGTGGCGTTTTTATTAAATCGTCGCTAAAAGCCTTTTTTTTTTTTTTAAATCTGACCCTACTCAGAATTTTTCCCAAATAAATTTACAATAAAACAACAAAATCTAATCAAAATATGTATTCCTTCCTCCAAAAAAAAAAAAAAGAAAAAAGAAAAAACAGAGTGACCAACAAAAGCAAAATTCAAATTACACAATTCACAATAACTCGAACATTTGATCACCTTTAACATTCAAAATAAATTGGAAACAATTAAGCCATAAATATTTTTTAAAAAAAACAAATTGACCACTGGAAATTTATGACATAATAAAAAATTAAAAATATTTACAAACACAAGCAGATCATGACACACTACTACTTCATGACATTAAGTTCACTTTCTGCCATGACTAAAGTGGTACTCCAAATGCCTGCACTTAAAACAAAATAAGACATCTATGAGAATTGGACAAGTTATTTGGATATAGTAAAAACATCATTGGACATTATTAACAGTAACAATACACATTAACAAATTACTCAAAAGTAATTATAAGTAATTAACTGTAACAAACTAATGAGGGCAATGTTATGGAACAAACATGATAATGTGACAGAAAGAGCACTAGCAGCCATCATGAAGAAACCAAAAATAAAAATAAAATAAAATTCAAAAAGCACTGAGATAATAAGGAGTACGTGTTTGGCCTCAGCAATATAGCCAATTATTTGTGTAGAAAAATCCACACCAGTGTTTGGGTGGTGTGCAGCGCATGACAACATGGGCAACCTAAGTGTTTGGGTGTCTGTAGTGCATGGTATGTGTCAGCAAATCATATGATAAATCAAAAATCATCTTGAATTTGCAGATTAGCTAAAAAGAATTTGCAAATTGGGGAAACAAATTTGCAAATTGCCAGCAATTTTTGCTTTCAATTTTTGCTGATTCGTGAATTATTGCATTACAACAATAATTCATCAGTACTACCCAGATCGACAGCTGTGAAGCATAAGTGGAGCCATCACAAGAGTAAGGAATGGTCAAAAGGAAAGCTCCATTCATATTTGATAAGGTGTCGTAAAAGATGACGGTACTTATAATATCTTCATCAGTCAATGGAACTGCAAACATGATAGGTTCAAGAAAATAAAATATGTTACAATTTTATCTCTAGATTCATTCTGGTGGTGATTTAAGAATTTAAGATTAACAGGAAAAAATCTTCAGTGTAAAAACTGATACTTAGATGTTAAAACTGGTGGATTTGCCATCATTTTAATTATCAGAATAAAGCACAGTTGTTTTCCTCACACTATCATTCTGCTATTCTTCCTTCAAGGAAAGGAAAAGGATAGGACCAACCTCTTCAGAGTCTCCATGGGAAGCAGCAATGTCCTGAAAACTGACTGGGGGTGCCACGGATATTCCAACCATGTGAAAGGAGATCTCTCTTCTCTCTCCTATTTCTTTCTCAACCTTGCAAAATAATGTTTGCCGTAAGAGAAAAGATTATGACATCACAAAAGACTAACCTATCAGGAGTAAGCATGAACCTGGGGTGGAGGGGGCATAATATCATAGAATAATATTGCTAAGGGATATATATGACAAGGAACACCAGTATGTTCTGTGAGTCTTCTCATATTGTCCACTGACGTAGCATCAAAGGGTGCCTGAACAACTTTTATCAGCATGAAAGGAACATTATTGCATTACAACAAAAAGGAAAAGTTGTATGCTTCAAAGCATATGAACACACAATCCTCTCAATATCCGGATCCATGAGAATATTTCTCCTTGAAGATGCAAATCTACCCATCTTCTTTTGTGTATATGTAAATACCAGAGAATCCATTTTTTTATTCCATTTTATCCATTGGGAAATATGAAATGATCAACCAAAAGTTCAATGATAGGATAAAGTACACTAACCTCCCCCTTAAGTTTAGAGAAAACACAACAAACGCCACAATTTTGGCCTCATCACCGAGAACACTTAAAAGAGTTAAAGAGATTAGAAATAAAAATCAGAATAATGTTCAACGAACTACAGAGAAGAAGAACTAATATTTTGAAATCTTAGTGTTGGTGCAAAATATATGCACTGTACATTTCACTATTAAAATTATTTTCTATATTCATCACTTTGATATGTATACACCCATGAATTGTGTAATGTGAATTGTGTATCTTCAATATATGTAAGTGCCAGCTAGAATAAGTATTAGCATTGTGGAACTAAGTCATAAAGTAACTAACAAAACAATAAATGAAACAGTGTTATATAGTCAAAGATGAATAGTAAATATTAAATGCTATAATAGTGTTCAATTCAACAAGTGCTGAACCAAGTGAAAAAGAAAATGAATGTTGACTGATGTTATTTTGAAAATGAATTAGTGTAGTTTTGAAAGCTAGCTCGAAGTGAGAACCAGAAGATTACCACAAAATTTTCCAACCAGAGCAATGCAAATTAACTGCATACCAGCAATTTTCCTCATATAAAACTTTTCATTTGCAGCAAGAGGAACCTTACCTGCATGCATCAATAAGTGATGTTATTTACTGAGCAACAAGTAAAAGCCAACATTCAATGTTGAGCTTAGAGTTGACTGGAAACGGGATGACACATGACAATACCAAAAATCAAAATCCAACCAAAAGAATAACAACATAAAGCTAGGAAAAGGTCCAAGAGGCCAAGAAACTCTAGAACATATCAGAAATACCGATTATAAATAATTTCTTCAGCAACATAAACAAAGCTTATATGGATAAAACTGCAAGTAATTGAGTCATCATATAAATTAGCCAAATTTGCCAGTACCAAACTTACAACCATGGATTGGTAAACATCATAGGGTACAAGATGAAAATGGACAAATCAATAAATGGTTTTGTTGGTGCCATTCATTTCCCAGAAGCTTCTTATCATACGAAATAATTGAGAATGTAGGTCTGAAATAATCCATTCAGCAACGGTCCAAATAATCCATCAATACATAGATAGAGACGAATAAATAAGCATATCAAATTACACATTGTAAAAAATTGACCACTATCCATGGTAGTTGGGAGCATCAGCCTAAGTATAGACTTATGGTTTGGCATTATTTTTACAAATTTAATGGGGTTGAGTTTAAGTTCTACATTAAAAGCAACCAGATTAAATGACATTGAAATAGCTACAAAAAAAAAATTATATTATTAATTCAGAGCTACCTGTCATTTACAAGATTCCAAGCTTCTTGTCAAGGGCTACAAGATAGTTTGATATAAATTTTGAGGATGTTCAATAATAGGATAAAGTACACTGACCTCCCCCTTAAGTTTAGAGAAAACACACAAAAAAATCTGCTGCCAAGGAGGAGTACAAAAAATCTGGACAGAACAGAAATCTGGAAAGAAAAAAAAAATCTGGACAAGATCAATTTGTTCTTTGTTTGCTACAAAGGAGGAGCACAAAAATTTAGAAAAAAAAATGAAAAAAAAGGAAACAGAAATCTGGACAGAACAGAAAAAAATCTGGACAGAACAGAAATCTGGAAAAAAATGAAAAATGATGTGTCTCCGTTCTTCGTTTGCTGTGAAGAAACAGAAGAAAAAATCTGGCCAAAAAAAAATGAATCAAAGAGGAAGATAAATCTGGACAGAACAAAAAATGAATTTGGAAAATCTGGACAGAACAAAAGATGAATCTGTCGTTCCATGCAATCACTTCATTGTCCATGCGATTGAAGCTTCTCTCCATCGCGATCTTCCACTCCTCCGTACTCGAATCCTTCTTCGTACTCGAATCCTTCTTCTCTATCTCTTCCTTTACAAGTTCATGTAACCGATCTCTACGCGTCATCGCCCTCTTCAAAGAAATCAAACACCGATTACCATTTGTTAATGAAAAACAAAATAAAAACGAATTGCTTGAAACCTTGTTAATCAGCAGATTTAACAAAATGCGAGAGAGATCAGATCAGATCGAGTTAAGATTTTGATCAGATTAGATCGACTTTCTTGTTCGATTTCAGATCTACAATTTGCGAAGAGAGATTGAGTTCTAGTTCGATGAAGAAAAGCTAGAGCAAGAACAGATCTAACAAAATGCAAGAGAGATCAAATCAGATTAGATCAGATTGAGTATGGATTTCGGTCAGATTAGATCGACTTTCTTGTTCGATTTCGGATCTGTGATTTGTGTGTGCGAGAGAGAGAGAGAGAGAGAGAGAGAGAGAGAGAGAGAGAGAGAGTTCGATGAAGAACAGCTAGAGTGAGAAAGATCGAGTTTGAGTCCAATGAAGAACAGCTATAGTGAGAGAGATCGATATTAATCGCCAGAGAGAAGAGCAGCTCATGAGAGATTGTGATACTTTTGGTAATTGGAATGGGGTTAAGCGTCTGTTAAGTAAAACAGACTTGGCTCATTGAGACCATCAACAGGCATCAAGCCTTGAAAAACGTGTTGGCTATTGAGATATACCGCAGCATTTTATAAAACGTCTTTGATTCAAGCGCCATTATAGGCAACTTTTCTTGTAGTGATATGATCTTCACAAATGGTAGTTGTCGGAGCCACTAATATTGTATCCTTTTCATTTCTCCACAGAGAATTCTGGTATGTATAGTTCTGTTCAAGAAAGGATGACAAAATATTGCCAATAAAAATTTTCCTTACCTCCAAGATGAGTGTCACCATTAGTGGCAAGGACCTCAAAAGCACCATTATCAAAGGCCAAGATACTGACATCAAAAGTGCCACCACCAAGGTCGAACACAAGGATGTTCTTCTCACCACCTTTATTGTCGAATCCATAGGCAATAGCTGCAGCAGTTGGTTCATTTAAAATTCTAGCAACATTCAGCCCAGCAATAATACCGGCATCCTTGGTAGCTTGCCTTTGGGCATCATTGAAGCAGGCTGCAGGTTGCAATAAAAAGTAAAAGTGAGTACCACAGCATCCTTAGAAGAGTGGAGAATAATAGTTGTAATTTAGAAGAGTTCTACCCACCAGGAATGCCTCACAGTCTCCTTCATCTTAGTTAGAATCATAGCACTGACCTTCTCAGGGCCAAATACCTTGGGCTCTGCATCCTTAATCTCACTTCGATATAAGGCTTTCCATCTTTGTTCACAATCTTGTAAGGAACAAGCTTCATATCCCTTTGGATTGCTATTTTGTAATTTTAAAATTGTATTTAATTTATTTTATTTGATGTTTGCATCTTTTTAGGAATAAGTTTACAACGTTATATTAGTTTTCTAATTTTTTGAGTTATCCTATGAGTTATCCTACAATATCTCCTAAATATCTAAATTATGATTATTTAATTGTGTATATAATAAGACTTAACGTTGTTTTCTAAACAGACAAAAAATAAGTCTTTCTTCTCCTCTTCTTCTCCTCTGTTATTTTCTTTATGAGTTTACTGTGTTGAGTTTACAACTAAGTATTGGGTAATTTAAGGTTCATGAATTTACTTTGCTGCACATAAGCGATTTCGAAAGTCGTATCTTAGGGGAGAAACATCATTCAACTCGATACAAAAGAAGGTGTATCATTCCTAAGGAGAACGTAATCTGCGTGCCTTGACCACCATTCAGACTTCTCTGAACTTTCTCTCTAATAATAATATTTATTTGTTGTTTTTGGTTTATTATTAGTTTGGTATTTTTATTCTAATAGTAAATCATGTTTAATTTTTTCTAACATGGACCTCCTTGTCCTCAAACCTGCCAATCAGTAGGTAAAAGCCATTACAGATTATTCCCCCCCAAAACCTCATAAAACGTAATTATGAACAAATTAAGCAAGGGGCATTACTTTCTTCCTATAAGTCTTTTAACATAAAAAATGGTCCTTTCAGCATTAACTGCCACTTGATTCTTTGCAGCCTCACCAATCAATCTCTTGGAATCAGTGAAACCAACCCATTATGGGGTAATCCGGTTTCCTTGGTCATTTGCTATGACCATTTTCGTAAACCCCTACACAAGAATTGGTTATTCCAAGATTTATCCCAATGACTGTTCCCAACTTACTGGCTTCCTCTTTGGCGATAGAAATTGCAGACAGACAACCTGTTATGCAAAATATAGTTATTCAATGACAGATTATATGACATAATCTCATTATCCCTAAGAACTAGGTCAACTTTAAATACAATATCCCTATTTAAAACAGTTTAGAAAGGAAAGCAACTTATGTCATTATGTAACCAATATGGGCTGACACGACTAGGAAACAGGGTATAATTTAATTACAAGTCAGGATGATAACAAATATAATAATGGGCTTATTTTCACACACTCGTAATAAACATCAGGAGTATGGGTAACAAAATTACAGTTGAGTGATTCTTTTCAAGTTTCAAAAATGTCTAATTTATAGCCAAAAAAGGAAAAATTACTCAAAAATGCTCACTATTGCTGTGTTTGGTGGAGGAATTTGGGGAGAGATTTGGAAAATGAAGGGAAAAAGTGTGAAACTATGTAAAATGTAGCTATATTTTATTCATATTTCACTTACTTTTTTCCTTTTTCTTTCCAAATCCCTCTCCAAATCCTTGAAACAAACACAGCCTATAGGTTTGTTATCATAGAGTACATTGTTAACAAAAGCTGATTCTTTTCAAATTACACAAATGTCTAATTTATAACCAAATATGGAAAAAATTCCATTAAGATGTTCACTCTAGGTTTGTTATGACAAAGCATATTGTTAACAAAATATAAGCTCGGCTCTAATTACCAGAAACAAGTGTTTAACAAAAATCAATCGGATAAACATGTCTACAACGATACATCGCAAAATTGAGAGAGAAAATTGTCAATTCTCTTCAGATATTCAAAGCCATAAATTCATGGATGAATTGATGTAAGAGCTGTGAAAGAGATTAAGATAAATCTACCACTGATAATCAGGGTCAGATCTGTAACATTTTGCCAATCAACTAAACAACAACAATCACAAATTATCCAAATCTATCTTATTGTAGAAATATGAACTAGATCTGTAAGCAGAGAGAAAGAAAGAGAGAGACATATTTACTGAAGAAGACAATTGCTAATATAATCAGAGAGCTACCCGTCCTCTACGAGTAGCCCATGGTTTCCGTTCCCTATCTCTACAAATGATGTCTCTCTACTTTCTCTCTCTACAGATGAAGAATTTTTGTATTTTTTTTTTGGGTAAAGTGAATTTTATTGAACAAATAAAAACACATACAACAAAAAACTGGTCAGACCAGTCCAAAAAACACCTATTAGCTAAGAATAGATCTAGGTATATTCCAGTTTAAGAGAATTCTTCACAGCCCTCCAGGAGCTTATTTTATATTGAACATCTTCCCCGATCTTCGCAAAACTCTTGCAGGCAGAAGTTGTTTGTTTGTGTAAATCCTTGCATTCCTCTCTCCTTATGGGTGACAAATTGAGGCAGCCATGGCTAGCTTACGGAAAACTGGACAAAAAGTAGTTACCTTTTCTGTGTGGCATTGCCCAATCAATTTCTTCATGCAAAGGTAAAGAAGCCTGTTAATGTTTTGATGTCTCAGAACTTGTCTCCATACAGCAGCTGAACAAGAGCATTCAAAAAAAAATATGGCCTTGTGATTCCCTACCATTACTACACAAAACACATGACACAGTATCAACCTATCTTTGTGTATTGTGTGCAGAAATAGAGAGATTGAAGAGTTTTTTTTTTTTTTTTGAGAAAAGTGTTGGAACAATTCATCTTGAATTCTTCAGTTAGTGGTCTTCGAGTCTTCAAAACTTGGCGATGATCTTGTCTATGTAGAATAGACATTTGGTGATTCAAGTCGCGTTACTTAGTTGCTTTCATAAAGACAATATTTGCATCCACCAAAAGGTGTGCAGGGGATTATAACACATTCGCCTCTAGGATACAATGAAGCCTGATCTAAAGATCAAGTCTACCGGTGTCTACACTGACGATAGTAGATCAAAATACTCTTGATATAATAAAAAAAACCAAGACACTGATAATCAGGTTGTAGAATTTGATTACCAGTAAGAAAAGCAGAAACTTGCTTAAGAAACTCTTGATCGAAAACTCTAAATCAAGAGGGAGGGAGAGAATTAGAGAGAGAAAGAGAGAGAGAATTGCATGAATACTTTTTGATGTTTTTGCCGCCTATTTGTAGGCCTTGATACATCTGATTGAATGGTCATGTCCCTTGATCGTATCCGATCAGATCTGACCGTTAGATTGACGATCTATGTTGCAAATCATTCTCACACCGAATAGAGATGCCTTGACTGATCATAATTGTTCACGATCGGGTGCCATCTCATCCGTACGATTATGCGCATCTCCAATCAACGGCTATGATCAAACCGCTCCAGATCGGACACGCAACCCTTCGATCGGTTGGTTGACTCATCGCCAATAGACGCCATATCACTGTCACGCGGAGCTGATTGTATTCCACGTCACCCATGCCATGTTGGATCTACGTCATCACTCCAACCTGTCCGATGCAAATAGGAAAGCGCCCTCATGACGCCTTGCACCGATGCATCCGTACTAAGTGTAAAGTGCGCCATCAAACGCCACACAGCCCACTGCCTACATCACGCGCGTGCGCGCACATGTGCTTATAGTGGTGTGAGTGCATGCATATCAGCATCCATCCCACAATTTCATATTCAAAGGAATATTCTATGTAGCACTTTATTAAGTGCTTCATATTTTTCTCTCTTTCCAATGTGGGACAAAGTCCCAAGCTGGTTTCAAGCTTTCCAAAGAAAAACAAGGAAGGTTTTAAAAACACCCAAAAACTAAACTACAAATTTTGAAAATTCCCCAACATTCTCCCACCATTTTCAAAATACTAGATGATGACTTTTGGTTCACTTGGTAGCCTTATGCATTGGTGAAGATATCTTACGATTTGAATCATTCACTTAATGAATATACCTCAAAGTTAGTCAAGATGGCATAATAGACTTGTCTTTGAACTATCGATCTTATATGACTAACCAGACATGTATCATGCATAGTACAGGTTACCTCAAGTATTCAAACAAACCGACACGTGGATCGTCCTTGTGTCTATATCCTGTTTCATGAGCGTTCTAGAGTCAAGCCCTTGGACTCATAGGAAACGGCACCACTTTCTACACTCACATAAGTAAGTTTACTGAGAGTACCTCTGTAATTTACAGTACCCTAACAACCCAGTTGTAAGCTTATTAAGAGTTTGCTAACTCATCTTCTTCTTTTCACACTATAGGTACCAAGCACTTTAGCCTTGGGATGAAAATGAAATAAAACTAAGTGCTTGCAATTACGACATATGGTGTACTTGGGCTTGTTGAACTCAAGACTTGATGTTTCTTCAAGCGTTGAGTCAAGTCTCTACCAGGAGTGATTATGTTACATGGGCTTAAGACCCATCCCCTTTGATGTTTTCCACATCAAATCCCTTGTAAGTCCCTTTGTTAAGAGGTCAACTAAGTTTTAACTTGACTATACATAACTAATGGTAATCATACCTTCAGTGATTAACTACCTGACACAGCTATGTCTTAGTCCTATATGCCTGGACTTTCCATTGTAGACATAGTTATAGGCCCGTGATAGAGTTGCTTCACTATCACAATGCAAAGATATTGGTGGCATAGGTTTTGGCCATATCTTAATCTCTAACAAGAGATTCTTTAGCCATTCTGCCTCTTTGCTACAAGAAGCCAATGCTACAAACTCTGGCACCATGGTTGAGTTTGTTATGCATGTTTGCTTTTTAGAACCCTAAGAGATAGCTCCTCTTCCAAGAGTAAAAATCCAACCACTTGTGGACGAGTGATCTTCACGGTCAGTTATCCAACTGGCATCTGTGAATCATTCCAGCACTGCTAGATAGCCATTATAGACTATTCCATAGTCTATCGTTTTCCTCAAGTACCTAAGTATTTGGTTAACAGCATGCCAATGCACTCTACTGGGATTACTAGTGTATCTACTAAGTTTTCCCATTGCAAATGCAATATTAGGTCTAGTGCAAGTCATGGCATACATCAAGTTACCTATCACTCTTGAGTATTGTAGCTGATCAACAGCTCTTCCGGTATTAGGATACAATTTCAAATTTGAATCAAAAGGTGTAGACATAGGTGTACAACTATATTGATTAAATTTCTTAAGAATTTTCTCAATATAGTGCGACTGGGTAAGAAACAAATTATTGTCCTCTCGTTTGATCTTAATACCCAGAATTACATCAGCCAAGCCCATGCCTTTCATACTAAAGCTAGACGACAAAAAACTTTTAGTACTTTCAATGACATTATTGTCAGTACCAAAAATAAGCATGTCATCTACATATAGGCATTTGATTACACCTCTATTGCCAGTAAACTCACTGTACACATCAAATTCATGTATCCTAAAACCATTTGACACTATTACTTTGTCAAATTTCTCATGCTACTATTTTGGAGCTTGTTTCAATCCATATAGTGACTTCACCAGTTTACACACTTTGTGTTCTTGACCCTGTACAACAAATCCTTCCAGTTGTTGCATATAGATTTCCTCATCTAACTCTCCATTTAGGAAAGCGGTCTTAATATCCATTTGATGGATTTCAAGGTTGTAGATTGAGGCTAAGGCAATCAACACTCGAATAGTGGCTGTTAGACATATTTATTTTGATGATTTATTTAATTATGTTTTAATTTATTTGAAAGAGAAAAATAGAATCCAAAATTTATTTTGATGATTTATTTAATTATATTTTAATTTATTTGAAAAAGAAAAATAGAATCAAAATTTATTTTGATGATTTATTTGAAAAAGAAAAATAAAATCAAAATTTATTTTGTCCCATTATTTCTCATCTAAACCTTTATCCTAAATGTTGTTAGAATTTATTTAATATTTGATTAAATTAGGAGTTCAAATAGCCCAGCACAGCAGCAGGCCAAAAGGTTCAAGTGTAAGATATTCAAATTTGTAATGATGGAGTGGAAGATATTCAAATTAGTAATGATGGAGTACAATGGCTATAAACGGCTATAAATTCAAATGAATACAACGGCTATAAACAACTATAAGTTTCATTATATATACCCAAGCCTCTAATGTAAACAAGTTACAAAAAAATCAGAAAATATTCTTTGATCTATAATCACTCACATCTATTCTTTAAAAAATTCTCTGAGAAGTGTTCTTCAATTTTTGTTTACATCCTCTCTCAGAAATTATACACTGAGCCTCATATCATTAAGCTCATCTTTCCTGTGTGAGGTTTACAGAAAAATCAGAGCTTTATTTTTATATCTATCTTTGAGACATAATTATTGTAGTTTTCTGTGAAAGCAAAAACACCTTCTTTTCAACCTTATAAGAGTGTAGTACACTAAGTGTTCTTGACTTAGAAAGTCTGTGTAAAATCTGTGGAGGATTACTCTATCTGTGAAAAGGTTGCTAGCACCCTGTGAAGCTAGAAGATAGTGAAAAATCTCAAGTGAAGCTTGCGGAGTGGATGACGGCTTGGTTGAAGCCGAACCACTATAAATCTATTTGTCTCCTCTTCCCTAATCTCTTTACTTTCCTACTACTTCTATATCTATCTAATATTCATGTGCTAATCATTTGATTTACCCTATATGTTAGTTATACTTCATTGTTATTTTGCTTGATCATTTACTGCTAAGTTCATCATTGTGCTTGTTAATAATTTGTTGTACTAGTCGTTAATTTTATTGGGGTATTATTAATTTTAATTTGTAGAAACCTAATTCACCTCCCCTCTTAGGTTGCTTTTTGGGTAACAATTGGTATCAAAGCCTAGAGCTCTTGTTTAGATTTAACAATCTTGAGTTTTTGATCCATAGCAACCATGTATTCTACTTACTCTGCTGTAGGACAAGCTAGCAATAGGCCACCTCTCTTTGATGGTAGTAATTACATTCATTGGAAAGAAAAAATGACTTTGTATCTTTAAGCTACCAATTATGCTTTGTGGCTCATTATCACTAAAGGTCCTAATGAATTTGATGAGCGTGATTATAAATTCCTTCAAGCTAATGCTAAAGCCAAGCTTATTCTTGTGTGTGGACTAGATGCAAATGAGTACAATAGAATTTCTGGATATATTACTGCTAAAGAGATTTGGGATAAACTTGAAATCACCTATAAAGGAACTAGCCAAATAAAAGAGTCTCGGATTGACATGCTTATTCATGATTATGAACTCTTTACTATGGAGTCATTTTAATCTATTTTTGAGATGTTTTATAAATTTACCAATACTATTAATGCTCTAAAATCTCTTAGTAAATCTTATACTAATGATGAGCTTGTGAGAAAAATACTTAGGTCTTTGCCAAATGAATGGGAAGCTAAGGTTACAGCTATCCAAGAAGTAAAAGACCTAACAAAATTAGGCATTGAAGAACTCCTAGGCTCACTCATAGCTTATGAACTTTCAATGATGGATGGCAGCAAAAAGGAAGCCATTTGGGGAGAAAATGATGGAGTAGCCAACCTGTGTCTCATGGCTCTTGGAGAAGAAGAATCCACTCAAGATGAGGTAATTTCTAATTATGTAGAACTTGAAAGTGCTTTCAATGAATTACATGACATATTTAGAAACGTTTGTGTTAAATAATTCTAATTAAAGAAATTAGTTACTTCTCTTTCAAATGATGTGGGTGTTTTAAAAATGGAAAATGCTACTTTGAAAATTGACTTTACGTCTATTGCCAATGAGAAAAACATTTTAAAAAACAATGTTGAGGATTTAAACAAAACTCTTGAAAAGTTTGTAGAAGGAAAAGAAAACCTCAACAAGCTTCTTGGAAATAAAAGATGTGTTTTTGACAAAGTAGGAATTGGTTTTGATCCTCCTAAACCTTTTATGAGATTAAATGTTCTTAAGACTAATCCCTATGGACCCAAGAAAGTATGGGTATCAAGAAAGAAATCAAGATATTTTGTAGGTGGAATCTCAAGAACACCAAGAACTTCGAGAGGAAATGCACAACAAGAGTGTTCAATCTAAAGAGCAAAATCAGCTCCTACAAGAAGAAGAATGATGAAATGAAAATCACTAAGATGAACAATAGAGGTAATGTATGGGTGAAGATTCCAAAGAGGTAAATGAAGGTATAACTCCTAACACACCTTTAAACTTGAAGTTCTATATTCTTTAAGGTGTGATTTGTATACAATAGGTTGTGCCTAATCATTGCTTCTGTGTAACCTAATTGTACTAAGTTTGCTAAGTCATGTTCTACTAGTTTCTTTCAAACGTTCATTGAACTCAAAAATGAGAATTATATCATTTTGATGAATGCCTATTAGAATATGAATGATTCATGTATTCATTAACATTTTATATCATGTCATCCATTGCTATGAAAAAAAGATAAGAAGTGATAAATTTTTTTGTGAGCATCCTTTCACATCTTATATATGACTTCATACTAATATGTTAATTCCTTTTTGAGTCATATCTTTGTAGAATCAATTTTGATGTCATAGCATGTTTTTGAGATGTATACTATCTATATTTTGAATTCTACATTTGTGATATCAAGAATATGCTCAATATGAAAATTTCATGCTTATATGCTTTACATTGGAATATTTGAATGAGTTGTGAAATTCCTTGATTATGATCCATCAACAATGTCTAACTGAAAAAAAGTATTATACGTTTCTAGAGACATTGCATCTATCCTATTGAATATCTTTTGAATATGGATTATATTGACATACATCTCATGAAATGCTTTTGATTGATAAATTGTTGAATTAATTGTTTATAACATTCATGTTGTGTTCCATATTGAGTAAAATATTTTATCACACTTGAGATGTGGATTGAATTGATGAAAATGTCTCTTGATAATGTTATGTGATTAAATGAGATTGTTGTATCATTTCTTAATAAAACAAAGAGCATAAAACTATTTTCTTATGCATATTATGTTATGCGTTACAACTTGAAAATTCTGAAAAATAACATTCCAAACTCTTGTTTGATCATTGAATTATTTTTCACCTTTTTAGTTTGTGATAAGAAGTGATTTGTGTTGTATTTTTATTGAGTAATAGTGATTGTTCTATGAATGCTATATTTACACAAAATAGAAAAGGGTAGCACTAACTTAGGGGGAGAAATCATTTTGTTAACATACTTGTTAAACCCTTTTGAGATGAACTCCTCATGAAAGAAAA
This sequence comes from Camellia sinensis, assembly GCF_004153795.1. Lineage (NCBI taxonomy): Eukaryota > Viridiplantae > Streptophyta > Magnoliopsida > Ericales > Theaceae > Camellia > Camellia sinensis. The sequence continues at coordinate 343,547 of NW_021025254.1, forward strand.
TTGAAGATTGAAAAGTTTCCATCTCTTGAACCTAAGGTATGCCTCATATGCTCTCTTAAGCTTTTGAGATAAAAATTCTATCTTATATCCCTTGAGCTAATACTGTTATTACTTTGATATGAAAAAGATTGATTATGTTTCATATGATTTGCAATGTATACTCTTTGATGATGCTCTTACCTAAAAATCATGCCTATGCTTAAATGTGTGGTACATACTGAAATTCATGATTTTTCTTGGCATATGGATTGCTATACCTTGAACATGCTTCATTTTTTTTGGAATTACATTAGCTCCATGAGATTATATTGAGTTTAACCTATTATGAGCAATATTTGGTATTCTACATAATGCTTGAGCTATGATTGTTAAATCTTCTAGATTGCATATTAGTATCCTTGGTAGATTGTATGTTGGTATCATTTTGGCATCCTGTTTGATGTTATTGACGAGAACATTTCAGTTATGAGCTTTCATTTATCATATCTCCTATTGATTTTGCCAAATGAAACAAGGGGAATAATTTAAACTTGATTATTTTTTAAAATCCCCTCAATTTCTATTTTGTTTTTGATATCAAACTTATGGGCTTGCACCTTTACATGTTACTATTTTTTTTGCCCATTATTGTCAAATGGCATGAGCTTCAATTGTATGATCATTATGTGCTATCATTTTTTTGGTATCATAGAGCTACCTTGATATGGATGATTATTTGTGCTATAATAAGACTTACATTCTTTCATCCTATATGTTGTACCATACTCCCTCCTTGTGCTCGATTTTGTTGAAAATGTAATCAGGGGAGAAAAAAAGACTTGATTGTTTTAGTATCTCTGATTATTTTGGTATTTCTATGCTTTTGGTATCTTAATTCTTACAACATGACCTTTGAGTTGATTAGTTGTTAATAATGTAAGAGGAAGATCGTTTTCCTCAAGGAAGAGTGACTTGAACTTTAGCTCCATATTTATGCTCTTACTTGGCAACCTTGTTTGATATATGCACTGTTATGTCTATTATAGTCTTGAGATTGGTATGCTCTTGCTAAGAAATTGAGAATTGGATCATGCTCAAATGCTTCTCATAAACTTATTAACAATTTGATCTCTCGTTATTATTTTTTGTTTGGGCTTAATTTTCTTATTTTTTTCTTTGCTTTTTAATTTCCTTTTTCAGTACTTAAACATAAACACAACAAAAAATCAAAATACAAATATTTACATAAAAAAAAATCAAAAAAAAAAAAAAACCCTTCATTTTTTTTACGGCTACATGCCGATCAAAATAAACATAAAAAAAAAAACACAAAAAAACCCTTCATTTTTTTCCGGCCATACGCCGATCTTACTTACTCGCCTCTTCCATCGTTTTCTTCTTCTTTTTATCACCTTGGCCGACCCTTGACGCCCCTGCCCCCGTGCTTTCATCGAGAGCGACAACTCCCCGTTGACTATCAAAGGCCAAGAACGACGTTGCTCCAAATCAGGTCATGGAGGTGGTCTTTCATTTAAGCTCTTTATTTTCGGCCTTTAGTGCACCTATTTCTGCTCGCGCATCCTTGTACATGTGCTGGAGCAGAGAGAGTTGGGCGTTGACTTGATAGAGCTAACTCGTCCTGTTCTGCAATCGGTGAGCCAATTTTGTGACTGCCGTCACCGTCTCCATACAGGACGTCAGTGCGAAATGATTGGTTTCTATGTCAGATTGAGCTGCCATGATTTGCTCAATCGACATCATAGGAAGGTTAGGAAGAGAAATGACAAGAAGAGTAGGAGTAGGGGCACTCGGTCCAGCAGAGCTTATGGGATCGTTCTGGTCTGGAAATAGAGTGAGGGGATAGGATGAGAAGGCCATGGTTTAGAGGTGAGAGGTGTAAAAGAAATGAGTTGTAGAGAAATAGAAGAGAACAGACTGATAGTGGTGAAGAAGAGATAGAAGAGAATGGTGAAAAAGAAAATAGAAGAGTGTGTGATTAAGAAGGCGGAAAAAGAGAAGAAGACAAGGAGGGAGAGGGAGCCGAGGCGAGTACAAATCAAGGCCTGCTTTTATCGGTCAATGACGCAAAAGTAAGGCCGCGTGTCAAACACGTTTATCGAAGGAAATAGAGAGATGCGGGCGAGTTGTATGTGTATGCATATATGTATATATATGTTTTGAATTGTATAGATGCCATTTATCACTATCATTCTCCTCCTCCTCCAGATTCTGACCCATGATTTTCTTTTGACAATGTCACAGGAGGAGAAATTATATGATGTTATGTATTATGGTATTATTTTCAAACTAATCTGATGTTATGTATTTATAGTTTGATATCTTAATCTTATATCATGTTGTTGATTAAAGCTTATTTATTACACATGTGCTAACCTATGTATTTAGAAATGAATTCAAGGAGCATGACTTGAGGGGGAGCCTTTCTTACTCCAAAATCAAATCAAAACATCATTGTGTGCCATTATAAAAAAGGGGGAGATTGTTAGGCTTATTTATTTTGATGATTTATTTAATTATGTTTTAATTATTTGAAAGAGAAAAATAGAATCCAAAATTTATTTTGATGGTTTATTTAATTATATTTTAATTTATTTGAAAAAAAATAGAATCAAAATTTATTTTGATGATTTATTTGAAAGAGAAAAATAGAATCAAAATTTATTTTGATGATTTATTTGAAAGAGAAAAATAAAATCAAAATTTATTTTATCCCATTATTTCTCACCTAAACCTTTATCCTAAATGTTGTTAGAATGGAAGATATTAAAATTTGTGATGATGGAGTGAAAGATATTCAAATTAGTAATGATGGAAGTACAACGGCTATAAAGGTTCAAGTGGAAGATATTCAAATTTGTAATGATGGAGTGGAAGATATTCAAATTAGTAATGATGGAGTACAACGGCTATAAATAGCTATAAATTCAAATGAATACAACGGCTATAAACAGTTATAAGTTTCATTATATATACCTAAGCCTCTAATGTAGACAAGTTACAAAAAAATCAGAAAATATTCTTTGATCTATAATCACTCACATCTATTCTTTAAAAAATTCTCTGAGAAGTGTTCTTTAATTTTTGTTTACATCCTCTCTCAGAAATTATACATTGAGCCTTATAGCATTAAGCTCATCTTTCCTGTGTGAGGTTTACAGAAAAACCAGAGCTTCATTTTTATATCTATCTTTGAGAGATAATTATTGTAGCTTTCTGTGAAAGCAAAAACACATTTTTTTCAACCTTGTAAGAGTGTAGTACACTCAGTGTTCTTGACTTAGAAAGTTTGCGTAAAATCTGTGGAGGATTGCTCCATCTGTGCAAAGGTTGCTAGCACCCTGTGAAGCTAGAAGATAGTGGAAAATCTCAAGTGAAGCTTGCGGAGTGGATGTAGGCTTGGTTGAAGCCGAACCACTATAAATCTGTTTGTCTCATCTTCCCTAATCTCTTTACTTTCCTACTACTGCTATATCTATCTAATATTCATGTGCTAATCATTTGATTTACCCTATATGTTAGTTATACTTCATCGTTATTTTGCTTGATCATTTACTGCTAAGTTCATCATTGTCCTTGTTAATAATTTGTTGTACTAGTAGTTAATTTTATTGGGGTATTATTAATTTTAATTTGTAGAAACCTAATTCACCTCCCCTCTTAGGTTGCTTTTTGGGTAACAGTGGCAATTTTGGCCACGGAGCATATGTATCAAAATAATCGATACCCTCCTTTTGAGTAAAGCCCTTAGCAACTAATCTTGCTTTGAACTTGTCAATTATGCCATCAACTTTCATTTTTCTTTTGAAAATCCATTTACAAAAAATTTGTTTGGATCCAGGTGGCAAATCAGCAAGTATCCAGGTATTGTTACCCATGATAGAATCCATCTCATCATTTATTACTTCTATCCAGAAAGCAACATGTTGAGACTTCATAGTCTCCTCAAAGGTTGATGGATTTGAATCTATATTCAAAGAAATCATTGTTTGCTTACAATAAGCTTTCCTAGTTTCTTCTACAAGGTAAACAATGAAATTAGGGCCAAATGACTTCTCAGTCCTAGTCCTCTTACTTCTTCTTAGCTCAACAGGCTCATTAGGTTCATTAGGCTCAATGGGTTCATGTCGTTCTATAGCGATCCCGGGTTTCACCCCTTGTTGTACAGTGATCCGGACTTGGTTCCGTAGATGTTAGTAGTTGTTTTTGCCTTGTTTCTGTCCTTCAATACTTGTTATTTGAGTTATAAGATGTGATAGGTAGGTTTGTTACAGGTTGGTTGTGTGTGGAAGCAAATGGTTGTTGCCCAGAATTTTGCTCCTTCGCTCGAGCGAGCTCTGTGTTTTAGATCATTCGCTCAAGCTAGTATTACTTCGCTTGAGGGCTCGAGCTAGAGTTGAGTTTTGTGTCTTGTGGCTCGAGCGTGCATCTGCATCTCTTTTTGACCTGAGAGCTGTGTTTCTTGGCTCGAGCGAGTGTTCCTTCGCTCGAGCGAGCGAGGTGTATGTTTTGAGTTCCTTCGCTCGAGCGAGCATTCTTGCGCTCGAGCGTGCTTCTGGGTTGCAGACCTGAAGCTTTAAATTGTTTGCTCGAGCGAGGCTTTCTACGCTCGAGCGAGAATTCTTTGTGTCTGGTCGCTCGAGCGACCAATCCTTCGCTCGAGCGAGCCTGTGTTATATCAGCAGACAGCAGCGGGGAAACACTTCACTTTTTCATCCCCTTTGTTTTCAAAACCCTAGAGCCGACTCTCTCTCTCTCTCTACCTACCTTCTCTCTAGGGAATGATCTTGTTCTTGAGTGTTTCTACCCTAATTCCTTTGTAAGAAAGATAGAGTGGGTTGAGGGCTTCGTTTTAATCTGAAAATTTATGGATTTGGAGCATTTTGGGTGTTCACCTTCTTCTCCATTTGAGCTCTAACTTCGAGGTAGGGATACCTCACTCCTTATGAACTTTGTCTTTTAATTTTAGCATTTTGATATGTTAGGAGTTGTTGTGTAATTTTGGAAAAAGTTTGGGTCTTTGTGTAATTTACAAAAGATGGGGGTTTTGTGTATAATAACCCATATTCATGTATGACATAGAGAAATGAGGTTAATGTTGAATTATTGAGGAAAATGGAACCTTCGGGTTGATATGTGAGTTATGGGAATATGCCCTAATTAGTTTGATAAATTAATTTGTATAATTAATTTTGAGAAATGAGAAATTGAATTGAGAATATTCAAATTGGAAAGGTATGGGATTAAAGGGTGTAGTTGGATTAATTTATCGCTCACCTAAACGAAATGTTGGTATTTTATCCATTTGGTGCATTTATTTTCTGTTTAGAAATAACTGCTTTGGGCTATCGGTGGAGGATAGTCTTGATTGTTGTAGACAATGCATGATGATTAGGCGAACTAAAACTAATCAATTGAGTATGCCACAAAATATGGTGGTTGGTATAATACATTGAAATTTTGTATCGATTGATTGAACATGTATATGATAATTGCTTATATACATTGTGTTATATGGGAGGAGATAGGGGATGTACTCCACGGTTTAGGGGAAGATAGGGGATGGACCTCTAAATCGGATGCTGTTGATATTGATACAACACTAAAATGTGTATCATTTGTGAAATGTGTATCATTTGTTAAATGTGGAAGTGTTTTTACATGTTTGATATAGCACTAAAATGTGTATCATTTGTGGAATATGGAAGTATTTTTGTTTGAGGGTGATATAGCACCAAATTGTGTATCTATTATGAAGTATGAAAAGATTGTTGTGAGTTGATATCTCACTTGAATTGTTAAGTAAAAGGAAATGAAATGTAACATGGACATGATTGTCATGGAATTGTAATGTGATATGAATGGATGTATAAGTGTTGACCATCTATCAACTGCTAATCTTTTAGTCATTGTTTATAGATGATTTAGCATACTTCTACTGGGCTGTGGTCCACCGTATATGGGACATCATTTTCAGGTACAGATGGTATGCCACCTCCAAGGACATAGCTTGGGAGGCTAGAGGCAGACAGACTTTTTGGTTGTTTTGCTTTATTTTGATGTATTACATGTAAATTCAAGCCAAGGGCTTAATATATATTTGAGTTAGCACTCACTTCTTGTATCCAAGTGTTGGCTTGGAAAGTTGTAAGCCCATAGGGCATTTACTTTTGATGTCAACATGTAATACTTTTATAAAGAACTACTCTGATGAATTGAAATGTGTTATTTCTCTTATATAAATGCATGTTATAAATGATGGGTTTTATGTATTTTTTTGAGGGCGTTACACGTTCACTTTTCTCTGTAGACATCAAAGGAGTTGATTTAGTTCCTTGATTAGAATCCAACATTGGAATGGATGCGAAACAATTCTCATAAAATACCGCATCACATGATACAATGATGGTATTTGTTTCTACTGAATAATTGGGCTCTACTACTAGAAACCTCTATGCTTTGATATGTATAACATAGCCAATGAATATGTATTCAATTCATTTTTCACCCAATTTCTTCCTTTTAGGTTCAAGCAATTTGACTATTGCTCTACAACCCCAAGTCTTTAAGTAACCTAAATTGGATTTCTTGTTTTTCCAAAGTTCACAAGGACTAACATTTCTTTCCTTGAGAGGAATTCTATTGAGAATGTGACAGGCAGTGAACAAGGCCTTACCCCAAAATCTAGAACTTAAACTGGAGTAAGAAAGCATAGTATTAATCATTTATATTAATGTCTTATTCTTTCTTTCAGTTCCTCCATTTTGTTATGGTGTGTAGGGTGCAGACTTCTCATGAATAATATCAACATTTTCACAATATTCTGAAAAATAGTATTCACCGCCTCTATCAGACCTAAGTCTCTTTATTTTGACATTACATTGATTTTTTACTTCTGTCTTAAAAATTTTGAATTTATTAAGCATCTCATCTTTTGAATGCAAAAGATAGATACGACAGTATTTAGAAAAATCATCAATGAATGTTTCAAAATATTTCTTACCACCTCTTGTGGGGGTACTATGTATGTTACATACATCACTATGCACAAGTTCAAGCAGAGATGTGGTTTTATCTACTTTAGAAAATGAAATGCGAGTAATTTTAGATTGCACACAAAATTTGCATTTTTCAAACATATCAATATCATACTTAGGAATTAAATCTAAATTAACCATATCATGCATTTTCCTAGTATTAACACGACCTAAATGAGCATGCCATAAAGAAAGAGAATCAACAATATAAGCAGAAACAGATTTATTATTGATAACGTTAAGTTCGAACATTCCTTGATACATGTAGCCATTCCCAACAAAAATCTCACCCTTAGGTAGGACAATTTGTTCGACTTAAATACTAACTTAAAACCATGCTTATTAAGCAGGCTTCCAGATACAAGGTTTTTCCTGACATTAGGTACATGATAAACATCATTAAGACTTAAGACTTTTCCAAATGTGAACTCCAGATCCACCGTCCCTTTGCCTTTTGATAGCAGCAATTGAAGAGTTGCCTATGTAGAGAACTGTTCCATCACTCACTTGTTCATAAGTAGTGAAACGGCTCTTGTCGTTGCAGACGTGCCTCGTTGCTTCTGAGTCAATCCACCAGTCACCAGCATCTTTGAGCAGGTTCACCTCAGATACAACAGCCACGAACTTGTTTTTGGCATTTGATGCTTCTGGCTTCACGATGCTTCTGGCTTCTTCTTATATGACCGACATTCATTCCTAAAGTGCCCTGGCTTGCCACAATGCCAGCAAGCGCCTTTCGGCTTCTTAGCATCTTTCTCAGGTTGGGGGGTCACGCTTACGCTTCTTTTTGTTGAACCTCTTGCCATCATCCACCATGTGAATCTTGGAAGTTTGAGCCAATTAGTTATCTTTACTTTCAAGAAGTCTGGACTCTTCCTCAACTTGGAGGTGTTGAGCCAAGTCCTCTAAAGTTAGATCTTCCTTTTTGTGCTTCAGAGTTTTCTTGAAATCCTTCCAAGAAGCTGACAGTTTCTCTATTATAGATGAAACTACAATAGATTCATCCATGTTCATATTCTTTTGTCGAAACTGACTCAGAATATGTTGGATCTTATGGAATTGTTCCATAATGGGCTTTGTATCAAACATAGTAAAACACATAAAATTACTAATAAGATATTTCTTACTGGTGGCATCCTCTGTGAGGTACTTTGATTGTAGTATGTCCTAGAGTTGCTTTGTCGTTTCCAGATGTTGATACACGTCGAACAAAGAGTCTGACAGAGCATTCAAAATGTGTCCTCGACAAATGTAGTCGTCATTCTTCCATTTGGTTCTAGTACAGGTTTGCTCCAGCGCCTCGTCTTCTTGCTCCGTAGGATATGGGGTAGTCAACACATAGACCACTTTGAGCAAAAAGTGCATCTTTTTTTGCCAGCGTCGAAAATTTCCTCCATCAAATCGGTCAAGCTTCATGAAATCTTGAGTCATTTTCTGAATAGACATCACCATATTTAAATATTGTCTTTTGATTGTTGGAACAATTCATCTTGAATTGTTCAATTGGTGGTCTTCAGGTCTTCAAAACTTGGCGATGATGTTGTCTATGTAGAACAGAAATTTGGTGCTTCAAGTTGCGTTACTTAGTCACTTTCCTAAAGACAATATTTGCACCCACCAAAAGTTGTGCAGGGGATTACAACAAATTTGCCTCGAGGATACAATGAAGCCTGATATAAAGATCAAGTTTACCAGCGTCTACACTGACGACAGTAGATCAGAATACTCTTGATATAATTAAGAAAACTAAGACACTGATAATCAAGTCTGCAGAATTTGATTACTAATAAGAAAAACAAAAACTTGCTTAAGAAACTCTTGATTGAAAACTAAGTCAAGAGGATGCTTTCTGAATTTTTAGATGGATTGAAATGGCTGATTTTACAACCTATTTATAGGCCTTGATGCATCTGATCGAATAGTCATGTCCCTTGATCGTATCCGATCAGATCTAACCGTTGGATCGACGATCTATGGTGCAGATCATTCTCACACCAAATAGATGCCTTGACCGATCATACCTGATCACAATCCAGTGCCATCTCATTCGTACGATCGCACACATCTCCAATCAATGGTTATGATCAAACTATTCCAGATCGGACACGCAATCATTCGATTGGTTGATTGACTCATTGCCAATGGATGCCGCATCACTACCATGCGGAGTTGCCTGTATTCCACGTCATCACTCCAACCTGTCCAATGCAAATAGGAAAGTGCCCTCGTGGCGTCTTGCGCCGATACGTCCGTACTAAGTGCAAAGTGCGCCATCAAACGCCACACAGCTTACTGCCAAGCCACGGGCGCACGCGCGTGTGCATGTGCAAATGCATGTGCATGTAGCGGTGTGAGTGCATGCATACCAGCATCCGTCCCATAATTCCATATTCAAAGGAATATTCCATGCAGTACTTTATTAAGTGCTTCATGTTTTGCTCTGTTTCCAATGTGGGACAAAGTCCCCAAGCTTGTTCCAAACTTTTGAAAGAAAAACAAGGAAGGTTTTGAAAACACCCAAAAATAAACTATAAATTTTGAAAATCATTTTGAAAATTACCCAACAAAAAGTTATAAAACAGTTATAATAAAATAAAAGTAAAGAACATGCCAAACAAGAAAATAAAAACAAGATTTTAAAGGGCCAAACAATCTAAGAAGAACTACAAACAACAAATTACAAAGTCGCCCAAAAAAAAAAAAAAAGAAGCTATGAATCGCAAATATTCTCAAAGATGTGGTTTGAAAAAATAAGATCTACATCAAAATAAAGCTCAAAGCTGTTGGATTACAACCATAGAGAATTGCACTAGAGCAAGCTACAAAGAATTGTAATAGAGCAAGCCGTCAGATTTGTTCTTTAGTAATAAAGCAAGCCATATAGAATTGTACAAATATTCATTTTATTAAGGGTAAATTACACTTTGCACCCCTGCACTTTACACAAAATCTCACTTTAGTCCCTACACATCAAATTGTGACACTTAACCCCTGCACTTTTGGTCAAGTGTCACATTGACCCTTCTGTTAATAGTGAGGCTAACAGAAGTTATCATATAGGGAGCTAAGTGTCACAATTTTAATGTGTAGGGACTAAAGTGGGATTTTGAGCTAAATGTCACTGAAGCGCCCAAGAGGATGAGCCTTGGTGAAAATATCAGCAGGTTGATCGGCAGAAGCAATAGGAAGAAGAAGAACAGTATCACGTGTAACGTGCTGTCGAATGAAATGACAATCAATCTCAATATGCTTGGTGTGATCATGAAAAACATCATTGTGAGTAATTTGAATGGCACTCTGATTGTCACAATAGAAAGAGGTAGCGCCAAAAGAAGAAACACCCATATCAGCAAGAAGGCAGCGAAAGCTAGAGAAGTTCCTGAGTAGTATCAGCAAGAGCTCGGTATTCAGTTTCGGTACTTGAGCGGCCAGTGAGGGATTGTTTCTTGCTGTGCCAAGTAAGAAGAGAATCCCCTAATAAGAAACAGAAACCCGTGGTAGAGTGTCGATCTGTAGGATCCCCAGCCCAATCAGCATCAGAAAAGGCACACAGTTCAAGAGAAGAGGAAGCAGAGTAGTGAAGGCCATGGAACAGAGTGCCTTTGAGGTAGCGAATGATGCGAAGTAGAGCAGTATAGTGGGGAGTGCGAGGAGCCGACATGTACTGACTAACAATGTGAACAGCATAGGCAATGTCAGGACGAGTCACAGTGAGATAGACAAGACTACCGACTAGCTGGCGATAAAGAGTAGCATAAGAGAGGAGTGAGACGAATCTGAGGATCAACTGGAGTAGAGGTAGTTGTGCAATCGGTAAGACCAGCATGAGCCAGAAGATCGGATGCATATTTGGCCTAGGACAAATATGAACCAGTAGAATCATGGGAGACTTCAAGGCCTAAGAAGTAGTTAAAAGTACCAAGGTCCTTCATCCCAAACTGACGGTGGAGAAAACGTTTGAGGTGAAGAATACCAACTGCATCATTACCAGTGATAATCATATCATCCACATAAAAAAGGAGAAGAGTGGTACCATGAGGAGTAGTCCATATAAATAAAGCAGAGTCATAGGAGCTAGAGGTGAACCCGAAGTCATGAATGGTAGAACTGAACTTAGCAAACCAAGCGCGGGGTGCCTGCTTGAGACCATAAAGGGCATATTGTAGTTTGCAAACCTTATGAGTGGGATAAGTAGATCCAGGTGGAGGTTACATGTAAACCTCCTCAAGAAGATTACCATTAAGGAATGCATTCTTGACATCTATCTGAAAGAGCTCCTAGTGGTGAGCAGCAGCAACATCAAGCAAACTGCGAACAGAGGTAAGGCGAGCAACAGGGGAGAAGGTCTCCTCATAATCAATGCCATATTCCTGGTTGAAACCCTTGGCAACAAGACGAGCTTTGTAGCGCTCAATAGAGACATCAGAATGAGTCTTGATTTTGTAGACCCATTTGCAGCCAATTGCAGTCATGCTAGGAGGAAGATCAACAACATCCCAAGTATGAGTTTTGTCCAAAGCCTGAAGTTCATCAGTCATAGCTTGCTGCAAAAGAGGATTAGTACAAGCCTCACGATAGAAGGTAGGTTCATAAGTAGAAAAGGCAGTAGACCCAACAATATAATCACGAAGATAAATAGGTGGTTGAGTTACCCGGTGCGGCCGACCCATGGGAGGATCAGTAGGGAGAAGAGCTAGCGAAGAAGGAGGAGACAGACTAGAAGGTGCAAGGAGAGGTGGACCATCAAGGAGAACAGTCTGGCTGGGATCAGGGATCAACAAGGGCATCTCGATGAAGGAGGAACCCGTATCAAAGTTATTAGAGAAGAGATCTAGGGAAGGATTAGTAAAGATGACCAGAGTGGAGAGTGCAGGTAAGTGAAAGGAGGAAAGAGATGAAAACATTTTGTGCTCCCAGAAAACTACATGGCGGGAGATACGAAGACGCTTAGAGAGAGGATCCCAACAGCAAAAGCCTTTATGTTTAATCCCATATCCAAGAAAGCAGCAAAGACGAGAACGAGGTTCAAGCTTGGTGTGTTCATGGGATTAAAGCAGAACAAAGCAGGCAGAGCCAAAAACTCGAAGATTGGTGTATGGAGGGAGAGTGCCATGTAGACGTTTAAAGGGAGTTTGATATGGATGATAGGGGAAGGAACATAATTGATAGTGTACACAGCAGAAAGGGCAGCTTCCCCCCAAAAGTTTTCAGGGCAAGAAGACAAGAGAAGGAGAATGCCAGTAATGTCAAGAATATGCCTATGTTTCCGTTCAACATGTCCATTTTGTTGGGACGTGCCAGAACAGGAACGATGAGGCTAAGTACCATGACTTTGAAGAAAGGAAAGGAAATCGATATCCCGATATTCCATAGCATTGTCAGATTGAAAAATTTTAATGGTTTTGAAAAGTTGGGTGTGGACCATTTTGGCAAAGCTATAATAAAGATGTTTAAGTTCAGACCGAGTTTTCATGAGAAAAAGCCAAGTAAATCGAGAATAATCATCAATAAAAATAACAAAATAACGAGATCCCACCATGGTAGTAGTAGGGGAGAGGCCCCAAATATCCGAATGTATGAGATCAAAAGGAGCACGGGAAATAGAAGTACTTTTATTGAATGCTAAAGCAGGTTGTTTTGCAAGTTGACAGGGTATACAATCAAAAGTATCTTGAAGTGCATGACCCAATTGACCACTAGAAACCAAAGACTTTAAGCGACTAACAGAAAGATGTCCTAAGCGACAATGCCAAAGATGAAAAGGAGATAAAGAGGAAGCAGATGCAGATGCAGGAGCAGTGATCTGTGGGGAGTTCGGAACATGAAGTTAAATGAGTTCATAGAGACGTCCATGCTTACGGCCGATCCCAATAGTCTGCCCCATCTGAGGGTCCTGCACCAAACAACCATTAGCAGAAAATGTGACGATTAGACCAAGCTCACGTAATTGACTAATAGAGATAACGTTTAAGGTTAGAGCACGGATATGATAAACTTGAGGTAAAGATAACTGAGATGTGGAAACAGTTCCAACATGACTGACAAACATGAGAGAACCATCAGTAGTATGAATGGAGGGAAGACGAGTAGAGAGAGAGATGTAGGAGAATATAGTAAAGCTGGAAGTCATATGATTACAACAAGCGGAGTCAAAATAACAAGAAGAGTTACCTGGAGTCACAGACAAAGCAGTAGGAGGAGGTGTACCAGAGGTGGAGATAAGCTGTTTGAACATGGCCGCAACATCGGTTTGAGAAAAACAAGGGGCAGATGGAGCAGGAGACTCGGAGAAATCCTTAGAGGCAGCAGCAGTAGTGCGATTAAACTGACGATGAGAGCTCCCCCTAAAAAAGCCATCGCAAGAGGAGTGGTTAGTGGAAGATGACCGGGATAGATTGTGAAAACAATCCTGCTGTAGATAACCAAGACCAAGTTTGTTAAAATATCGGCAGGATCAGACAGAGCAATGAACCAAAAGATTAGTAGAAGGAAGGCCCCAATTATGACAATAGATGCAAGCAGTGGTCCGTTGGGTCGGTGAGGGCCGTGACTGAGGAGTGCAAGAACAGAGTCCACATGATGAGTCTGGAGAGTACCAAGACGAGTCTCCTCAGATAACAGCTCAGAAATAGCCTATTCAAGAGTGGGCAATGGAAGGCGTTGAAGAAGAGAGGCACACACGGGCTCAAAAGAGGAAGTGAGAGCCATGAGAAAGTGGACCAACTGTTGCTGATTACGATAGGTAGTGAATAAAGCAGCGTCTTCTCGGTGAGGCCATGTCGATTCTGAGAGAGCAAGCTGGTCCCAAATAGAATACATTTGAGAAAGAAAGTCATTAATAGACTGACTGGATTCTTGGCGCATGCGGTGAAGTTGACTCTGAAGTTGATACTGATGGACAAGACCGGTAGTCTGGTATCGATCTCTCAAAAAATCCCAAATGTCTTTAGCAGGATTGGAAACAGAGTCAAGTTGAAAACGGCCACACTGAAGACTAATAAAGGGAACAGAAGTATTCCGAAGCCAAGTAATGATTTGGTAGTTTTTACTGTCCCAGTCTTCGAGTTGGTCTGCATATGTGGCAATAGATTCAGCATTCTCTTTCACCGATTTGGTCATATCCCCGGTGATAATACGCCAAAGTTTCCGTCTTTTAAGGAAGGAAGACATGGCTTGGGCCCACAGTACATAATTGGAACCATTAAGAAGAACAAAAATTGGATGGGAGGCATCATGGCGATCCATATTAAAAGTGGAGTAGGACTAAATATATAGGAGCAGGCCTGTAGGAGCAAAATTTGGTAAAACAGAGCTTACCAGTGAGTTCAGAAGGTCGAAAATAGCTGGAAAAAGGGCTGCTATGCAGAGATGATGTCAGCAGAGGGGAAATGATGTCAGCAGTGTGCAATAGCAGACTGAAAGCGGCGCATAATAGCAGGAAGGGCACACGGCGTACTGTAGTAGAACGGCGCACGTGGGGCGCACGGAAGCAGAACGGCGCATGTAGGTGCAAAATAGCAAAATGGCGCACGTAAGGCGCACAGCAGCAGGCGCGGTGCATGCAAGCGTAAGGCTAACGTCAGATACTGACGTGAACAAGCAACGGAGGAGCGCGTGAATGGCGCATGTGCGAGTGGCGGTGGAAGCTGAGATGCGTCGAACACAAAAGCGGCACGTGACGGCGATTCTGGTGATGGGGGTGGTGCCGTTGGAATCGTGAGGTGATTCCGAGCAGGATGGTGTAGTGCCACTGTGTACGAGACTAAGCACCAAAAACAGAAAATGCCAGGAGTGTAGAACTGGGCTCTGATACCATTTAAGTATGGTAGAGAGAGAGACTAAATGGAGTGTGTTTGTTATATTCAGTATATACTGTTTACAAGGTGATGATTCTCATTTAGAGAGAGGAGAACCGAAAGAAGAAATAGACAGCATAATTAAAGCTATGCACTATGTAGACATAATAATGAACTTTAATTCCTTTACAGCTTACAGCTAGCTAATGTATATTATATAATATATACTAACATTATAAATTTAGCATAATTATAGTCGATCCCTCATTAGCTTTTAATAGGGTTAATTACACTAAGACTCTCTTGATTATTAGCAAATATCATTTTACCTCATTCATTTATAAATTCATACATATTGATCTCTCAAATATAATAACTATAATATTGTTCGATTAGAACAATTATTGAACTTCACGAGCCAATGATTAACAATCTGCCATCATAATCATTTAGCAAAGTCAATGGCAATTTCATGAATTTTTATAGTTGGATCACCTCATAAGTTTAAGTTCCAAAAATTTTATAAGAAACAAAAACACTTTTAAACTAAACATCATTTAAAGAGCAATTATCATTTGCCCCCTAAATTTTCACGTATTTTTCAATTTGACCTCCAGACTTCGATTAATATCAATTTTACACCCAAACTTTCAAAATTTTAATCAATTTGGCCTCTGCCATCACATTTCGTCTACAATTGAACGGAATGTGCTAACGTGGCACCAAAATTCATTTGAAATTTCATTTTACCTCCCAAACTATAACTTAAAAATCAAATTGTCCCCCAAACTATACCTTAAAAATCAATTTGCCCCCCACATCAGTACATTCCATCCAATTGTAAACAAAATATGACGGCAAAAACCAAATTGATCAAAATGTTGAAAGTTTGGGTGTAAAATTGATATTAATCGAAGTATGGGGATCAAATTGAATATGCGTGAAAGTTTGGAGGGCGAAATGATATTTTCTCACATTTAAATTTCTCAAACTTTAAGTAAAATAAATAAATTGTAAAAAAAATATTATATTATTGTCTTAACAAAAGAGAACATAAACTTTTACAATCACATTGGATGAGATTTCACTTTTAAAATCGTTGCATAATAACATCATTTTCAACGGTGTCAAATACATCATTTTTCTATATATGTAACTGAATAATTATTCATCTATCCCATTCAATTACATAACCAACTCTTTATTATTGGCATTGTTATTTTAGCCTTAAAATTCTACACACTTTTCAAACTCAGTAATGTGGCAATCAATTAGAATATCTAAGGAAACTCTCGATCTCCCTCTCTCATATCTTCTCTAATCATCAACCAATCATTTCACTTATGCATCATTGAGTCTACAAAGTGGGATTATATATTGTTTTTCCTTTATTATTAACTATAGGCTTCTATCAGGTTCAAATATGAACTTGAAATCTCGTTTCAATAATTCGAACCATTCATTTTGTAGGACCATCAGTCTATATCGTCCACAAAAAAAAAATTATATCGATCCGATAATCGTAATATATTTATTTTATTCGGTTTGTTTTCGAAAAAAAGACGAGTATTGTAACACCCTCAAAATAATAACATTAAACCCATCAATATAGACATGCATTGATATATAAAAATCCCACATTCTTCCATTCATTAGAGTTCTATTACAAAAAGTATTACATGTTAACAACAAAAGCAAATGCCCTAAGGGCTTACAGCTTTCCAAGTTAACACTTGGTTACAATAAAACAGTACTAATTCATTTACACATTAAGCCCTTGGCTTGAATTTACATGTAATACATCAAAAGAAATAAGACAGCAAAAGTGTGTCCGCCTCTAGCCTCCCAGGCTATGTCCTTGGAGGTGGCATGCTACCTGCACCTGAAAATGATATTCCCATATAGGGTGAGCCACAGCCCAGTAGAAATATACTAAACCAAATATGAACAATGACTAAAAGATTAGCAGTTGATAGATGGTCAACACTGATACTTTCCCTTATCACACTTTACAGTTTCATGACACACAAGTCCATGTTACAATTCATTTTCCATTTCTTTTCAATTCTCAATTTATAACCATGGCTCAGAACCTGGCCAAACAACTCATATGAGACAATAACTCATATCAAACACCTCTCATTACATAACAGATAAGCATACAAGCTATATCATCACTCCCACAGATATGCATATGAGCACTATCACACTTCCAATGACAAGCATATGAGCTCTGTCAACACATTAATAGACCGTGATGTTTCCACAAGACTTTCACCAAAGGAATGGTCTTGCCGCGCAGGACCTGATCCCGCCTATCCAAGACCCGAACCGGTCTCTCCTCATACGAGGCATCCTCATCTACCTCTAAATCGGTCCAATCCAACACATGTGATGGATCTGGCTCATACTTCCGAAGGTTTAGAGGTACATCCCCCATCTTCCCCTAAACCGCGGAGTACATCCCCCATCTCCTCCTCTACACATAACGTATACAAACACATTGGTTCTATATACAATCACTCAATACATACAGTTAATGTATTCTGTCAACCGTCAAATTCCATGACACATTCCATTGATTAGTTTCCGTTTGCCTAATCATCATGCATTGTCTACAACAATCAGGTCTATCCTCCACCGATAGCCCAAAGCAGTTATTTCTATACAGAAAATAAATGCAACAATGGATATATAATCAACATTTCAACTAGGTGAGCGATAAATAATCCGACTACACCCTTTAGCCCATTCCCTTTTCAATTTCCACATTCTCAATTCAATCCCTCATTTCCAACGATTAATTATACAAATTAATCAATCAATGTAATTAGGGCATTTTCCATAATTAACATTATAACCCTTAGGTTCCATTTTCATTAATGTTTTATCATTAATTTCACTTTTTCCATGCCAAAACATGCATCTAGGCTTTATTTAGCTAAAACCCCAACCTTTGTAAATTTGCACAAAAGTCCCAAATTTTCACCAAATTACCAAACCAATCCCAACATCTCAAAATACTAAAATTTAAAGACAAAGCTCATAGAAAGGAGTAGGATATCCCTACCTCAAAGTTTGAGCTCCAATGGAGATGAAGACCAAAACCAAAATGCTTCTAATTCTGAAATTTTCAGATTAAAATGTAGCCCTCGACGATCAACACAACTTTCGTAAAGACCAAAAGTGAGCAAACAACTCCTACTAGATCAAATCTAAGAGAGAAGGGCCGGTTTTAGAGTGAGAAGCTCTGAAAATGGCTTTTTGGAAAAGTAAGAGAGAGAAAAGATCTTGAAAAAGTGATCCAAAAGTCGGATCTCGGATTTATATAAAAGTCGCCCCGCTCGAGCGTCAAACTCCCCACTCGAGCGGCACTCACAGACTCCCGCTCGAGCGGCCAATCCCTCGCTCGAGCTTCGGATGCACACTCCCAGAACTTTTGCAGACAGGTCTCCCGCTCGAGCGTCCAACTCCCCGCTCGAGCGGCACTCACACAAACCCGCTCGAGCGGCCAATCCCACGCTCGAGCGTCCAACACTACACAGGAAATACTAGATGGGTGAACTTCCCGCTCGAGCGCCAGAACCCCCGCTCGAGCGAACAAGTCAAAATCTGGGCAACTAGTTTTGGTTTCTAAACTCAACCAACCTGTAACAAACCTGCCCAACACATCCTATAACCCAAATACAAAGTAAGAAAGGATGTACACCAGGTAATAATCAACTACTATCATCCACGGACACACGTCCGGATCACTGTACAACAAGGGTAAACCCGGGATCGCTATAAGTATTCCTAGGATCACAGTGTTCCTAGGAATCAACTTGGTCATCACCCCACCAACTGTTTCAATCCCAAGAGTCAGAGAAGCCACATCCAATAGAAAAATATCTGCGTCAAGTACATTACATCACATATTAGTCATCAAATGTTTGCCTGGTCTTCTGTACTCCCAAGAAATGCAGAACCCAATTTGACTATATAAATCACGATTGTACACAAAATTACAAAGAAAGGTGAGTAATTCCTTTAGTCTCATCGCCACCTTCTCCACCCAAGATGCTTCCTTGTACAGCAGCACCAAAAGCAACTGCCTCATCAGGGTTCACTCCCTTGTTGGGCTCCTTCCCATCAAAGTAATCCTTGAGGAGTTGTTGAACCGTGGGAATCCTGGTGCTTCCACCAACAAGAACAATTTCATCTATCTGGTGCTTTTTCAATCCAGTGTCTACAGGTCCCATGGTCTTTCTAAACAAATCATTATTCAATTCTTCAAACCGAGCTCGGGTCAATTGTTCAGAGAAATCCATACCATCAAAAAGAGATTCAATCTCCACCCAAACCTGGTGCTGACTGCTCAGGGCTCTCTTTGCACACTCACATTCTCTACTAAGTTTTTCAAGAGCTCTATTGCGCCTTGCTGATGTCCTTTCAGTGCTTTTTTTGGATCAATTTGATGAAATACTCCATAATCCTCTGATCAAAATCCTCACCTGGCAGAAAATGAAACTTAGCAAGCAACCATGCAAATACATTTCCATAGAACACTTTTCTTGTGGAATAAACAAATGAACTGTGCAGAATACTAATGTCATTGCTCAATCCAAAAAAAAAAATTTATTAACAAAGCTAAGTATAGATCAATTTCAAATCCAATGACCCTCGTGATCTCAAAATATTTTAAAATTTGTTGTAACACAGATTGCTCTATGGTTTGTTACTAAAATCAATTCACTACTTGAGTATGATGTGCAATAAATGGTCCTCTTCACACATGGTAGTTGTTGAAGCCACTATAATATAGTAATTGAGCATTTTAGTTATGACATGCTATATATGATCTTCACAAATGGTAGTTGTTGGAGCCACTATAATATTGCATCATTTTCATTTCTCCACAGAGAATTCTGGTATGTTTAGTTCTGTTAAAGAAAGGATGACAAAATATTGCTAACAAAAGCATTGTCATTTTCCTTACCTCCAAGATGAGTGTCACCATTAGTGGCAAGGACCTCAAAAACACCATTATCTAAGGCCAAGCTACTGACATCAAATGTGCCATCACCAAGGTCGAACACAAGGATGTTCTTCTCACCACCTTTATTGTCGTATCCATATATAGGCAATAGCTGCAGTAGTTGGTTCATTTAAAATTCTAGCAACATTCAGACCAGCAATAATACCAGCATCCTTGGTAGCTTGCCTTTGGGCATCATTAAAGTAGGCAGCAGGTTGCAATAAAAAGTAAAAGTGAGTACCACAGCATCCTTAGAACAGTCGAGAATAATAGTTGTAATTTAGAAGAGTTCTACCCACCAGGAACTGTGACAACAACATCCTTGATTTTCTTCCTAGGGAATGCCTCAGCAGTCTCCATCTTAATTAGAATCATAGCACTGACCTCCTTAGGGCTAAATACCTTAGGCTCTCCATCCTTAATCTTAACTTCGATGTATGGATTTCCATCTTTATTCACAATCTTGTAAGGAACAAGCTTCATATCCCTTTGGACCTCCTTGTCCTCAAACCTGCCAATCAGTAGGTAAAAGCCATTACAGATTATTCCCCCCCCTAAATCTCATAAAACGTAATTATGAACAAATTAACCAAGGGGCAGTACTGTCTTCCTATAAGTCTTTTAACATCAAAAATGGTCCTTTCAGCATTAACTGCCACTGGATTCTTTGCAGCCTCACCGATCAATTCTCTTCAGATCTATTACTATGCAAAGCCATAAATTCATGGACGAATTGATGTAAGAGCTGTGAAAGAGATTAAGATAAATCTACCACTGATAATGAGGGTCAGATCTATAACATCTAGCCAATCAACTAAACAACAACAATCACAAATTATCCAAATCTATCTTGTTGTAGAAATATGAACTAGATCTGTAACCAGAGAGAAAGAAAGAGACAGACGTATTTACTGAAGAAGACAATTGCTAATACGATCAGAGATCCACCCGTCCTCCACGAGCAGCCCATGGTTTCCGTTCCCTATCTCTACAAATGATGTCTCTCTACTTTCTCTCTCTACAGATGAAGAATTTGTGTATTTTTTTTGGTAAAGTGAATTTTATTGAACAAATAAAAACACATACAACAAAAAACTGGTCAGACCAATCCAAAAAACACCTATCAGCTAAGAATAGATCTAGGTATATTCCAGTTTAAGAGAATTCTTCACAGCCCTCCAGGAGCTTATTTTATATTGAACATCTTCCACGGTCTTCACAAAAACTCTTGCAGGCAGAAGTTGTTTGTTTGTGTAAATCCTTGCATTCCTCTCTCCTCATGGATGACAAATTGTGTAACGCCCTCAAAATAATAACATTAAGCCCATCAAATAAGACATGCATTGACATATGAACTAGCCACATTCTTATATTCATTAGAGTCTCACTACATAAGTATTACATGTTAACATCAAAACAAAATGCCCTGCGGGCTTACAGCTTTCCAAGTTAACACTTGGTTACAACAAAAGAGTACTAACTCGTTTACACATTAAGCCCGTGGCTTGAAGTTACATGTAATACATCAAAGGTAAAACGACAAAAGTATATCCGCCTCTAGCCTCCCAAGCTATGTCCTTGGAGGTGGCATGCTACCTGTACCTGAAAATGATATTCCCATATAGGGTGAGCCACAGCCCAGTAGAAATACACTAAACCAACCATGAACAATGACTAAAAGATTAGCAATTGATAGATGGCCAACAATGACTAAAAAAAATTATATATTCTTGTAGTGAATGAAAATGTGTATATTTCGTAGTGAGCAAAATATTAAGTTGGCCTATGTGTCTAGGGTGAGCAAAAATTATACATGTATGTGATTTTGAGAAAAATGGGTGAATGTAGGAATGAGGTGTGCATCACCAAATTAAGTTGGCCTATGTGTCCAGGGTAAAAGTCCTGAAAAACGCGCACATACATAGGTGCCAATTTCTGCGGACGAAATATCCGTAAAATGGTAATAGTAGGGCTTGCATAGCCTACGTTTACATGGGTCCCGTTTGACGGTTTCCCGCGGACGAAATATCCGTGAAAGGCTATACGAAGTTGAGTTTCCCCCTATTTTCTATTTTAAAGGAAATGATTTGGAGAACTATGACATAGACCCAGCATTATGTGGCTTTTGGGAAAGATATAAATTGTTTTGTCATGAGCATTGCATATACATTTTACCCTTATATCTTTATTAAGATTAATATATTGTGTTGGATTATTTCTACTGGGTTTTGGCTCACCCTATATAGGAAAAATATTTTTAGGTATTGGTGAGATGCCTTCGCCAAGGTAGTAGCTTGGGAGGATTGAAGCAAGAGCTTCATTTTGTTTACTTCTTATTATTAAGCCTAGGGCTTATTTTGTATTGAATTTAAATCCGTTGTGATGTAATCAAGTACTGTCTAGGAAAGTTGTAGCCTTCAAGTAATTTCAATTATCTATTTAACTTCTATTTCATTTCTTTGTTGTTGACACATGCTATAGATTCAAGGTTATGACTTATGAATGTATATTCGCATGTGTCACCCTTTTGTACAACCAAATCTTATGTAATAGAAAGATATTATACTTTGATGTATATTATTATTTACTTATCGTTGTAGATGGTTTATGGCATTATTTTGGGACGTTACAACTTGGTATCAGAGTGTACCAGGTTTGAATACTAAAGGTATGTGGGAAGTGGTTTTTACCACAATGGGTTTATCTCGTTTGATAGAGATGTTTGTATGTTTGTAATGCTATGTGATAACACGCTTATGTGATTATATGGGTATGAGATTTAATTCCTAAGATATTGATTGGGTCTACGGATTTTTAGAAGTCCTATTAGAAGAGTACTTGATCACTATTGTTTCTAATTGGAACTCTGGTAATGTCGCAGGATGACCATTATTTAGGATGCGAGTGAGTTAGCTTTGGCACATTTGTAAATATGCTAATATCTTTTGTTACCTTCATTAGGATGTCAACATGTGGTAGGCGTAGTAGGCCTAGACGGCAGGAGGTGTTGATACCAAATGATATTCCGACACAAGAGGAGGAAGTTGGATAGGCCAATGTGGCGGAACTGACAGGTCAACAGGCCATGGGCACCTTAGCCCACGAAATGGCCGGAGCATTGCGGGAATCCATGGACATTCGTAGAGCTGAAAATCAAGTCCAAGCCCATGTTGCTGAGACGGGGCTGTCTTTTCTAAAGCAAGAGTTTTTCCGGTCGAATTTGGACGAGTTTGTGGAGCCATTGAAAGCGGATGAATGGCTCGAGCAAATGATGAAGACGTTTGAGATACTCAGCATTAGGGACGACCTGTTGAGAGTGACCTTGGCATCTTTCTAGCTGAAAGAGGATGCGCGTCAATGGTGGAAGTATGCACGTGGACGCATTGAGGTGACTTGGGAGGCATTCGTCAACACCTTCTAGGACAAGTTTTTGCCTCCTTCAGTTAGGGAGAAGTTGAGAGACCAGTTCTCTAAATTTGTGTAGTTGAATACACTAGTGGCCGAGTTTGAGGCTATATTTACCTATTTGTTGAGGTTTGCACCAGAACTCATGGCGACTGCGGAGCGCCATTGTCTGGAGTTTGAGAAGAGATTGAGGATCAGACTTATGTTCTGAGTGGCTGGGTTTATGATTAGATATTATGGGCGCCTTGTGGAGGCGGCGACCCATCTTGAGAACATCATGCAGATGGAGAAGGAGAGAATGAGGGGTTCTAGGAGAAGTCAGGATAATCAGGGGGACAACAAGAGGCAAAGGGGTTCTAACCCCCAGTTGTCCCAGGGAGAAGTCAAGATAATCAGGTAGACAACAAGAGGCAAAGGGGTTCTAACCCCCAGTTGTCCCAGGGAGAAGTCAAGATAATCAGGTAGACAACAAGAGGCAAAGGGGTTCTAACCCCCAGTTGTCCCAGGGAGAAGTCAAGATAATCAGGTAGACAACAAGAGGCAAAGGGGTTCTAACCCCCAGTTGTCCCAGGGAGAAGTCAAGATAATCAGGTAGACAACAAGAGGCAAAGGGGTTCTAACCCCCAGTTGTCCCAGGGAGAAGTCAAGATAATCAGGTAGACAACAAGAGGCAAAGGGGTTCTAACCCCCAGTTGTCCCAGGGAGAAGTCAAGATAATCAGGTAGACAACAAGAGGCAAAGGGGTTCTAACCCCCAGTTGTCCCAGGGAGAAGTCAAGATAATCAGGTAGACAACAAGAGGCAAAGGGGTTCTAACCCCCAGTTGTCCCAGGGAGAAGTCAAGATAATCAGGTAGACAACAAGAGGCAAAGGGGTTCTAACCCCCAGTTGTCCCAGGGAGAAGTCAAGATAATCAGGTAGACAACAAGAGGCAAAGGGGTTCTAACCCCCAGTTGTCCCAGGGAGAAGTCAAGATAATCAGGTAGACAACAAGAGGCAAAGGGGTTCTAACCCCCAGTTGTCCCAGGGAGAAGTCAAGATAATCAGGTAGACAACAAGAGGCAAAGGGGTTCTAACCCCCAGTTGTCCCAGGGAGAAGTCAAGATAATCAGGTAGACAACAAGAGGCAAAGGGGTTCTAACCCCCAGTTGTCCCAGGGAGAAGTCAAGATAATCAGGTAGACAACAAGAGGCAAAGGGGTTCTAACCCCCAGTTGTCCCAGGGAGAAGTCAAGATAATCATTGCAGAGGCAGAGATGGTTTTTTCTGAATTAAAAACCAATGAGGGACTTGTCTATTTATAGGAGAAAATGTGGCTGTTCAGATTTGAATCCAACAGGTATGGTACTGTTCGGACAGATAAAACCTGTATGGTTTGAATTTGAACAGGTAAGGCACTGTTTCAACAGATACAGAACTGTTTGGCTTTGAAATTTAAACAGATTTGAATTTGTCCGGTTTATATTGGACAGATATGGACCTGTTTGAGTGGAGAAAAAAATGGACAGATTTCGGAATTAATTTCGAATTCTGGACAGATTTTATTTTACCAAAAAACAAAATTAAATTCAAATATTTTTGGCCCAAAAAGATAGGTATTGGGCGAACAAACCCAATGTTACCCAAAAGACAACCTAAGAGGGGGGTGAATTAGGTTTTTACAATTAAAAATTAATAATACCCTAATAAAAATTATGACTAGCACAATAGATAAATATAGTTAATGAAATAAAAATAATTAAAACAAGTGTTCTAACAACTATATCAGTCAATGATTTTAGCACAGTGAAAATGTGAAATATAACTACATCAATTTAAATAAAATAAAGAGATAAGGGAGAGAGAGGCAAACAAATTTATAGTGGTTCGGCTTAAACTCGGCCTACGTCCACTCCTCAAGCTTCACTTGAGATTTTCCATTATGCTCTAGTTTCACGGGGTTGCTAGCAACCTCTTTAAATGGAGCAATCCTCAACGGATTTTACACAGACTTTCTAAGTCAAGAATACTGAGTGTACTACACTCTTACAAGGTTGAAAAGAAGGTGTTTTTGCTTTCACAGAAAGTTACAAGAATTATCTCTCAAAGATAGTTATAAAAATGAAGCTTTGGTTTTCTGTAAACCTCACACAGGAAAGATGGGCTTAAAGCTATAAGGCTCAGTGTATAATTTCTGAGAATAGATTTAGCTCTCCCATCATGCTCATCTCAAACTCACCTTGCATACACTTACCAAATTCCTTATATAAGGTTTCATTAGTAGCACCAAATATAATGTCCCACATATATTTGCACAATAAGTAAATCATTATTTTTAGTTTTAACAAAAAGTGTGGTGTCAATCGTTCCTCTAGAAAAATTATTTTCAATGAAAAATTTACTTAATCGTTCATACCATACACGAGGTGCTTGCTTCAAACCATATAAAGCTTTTGATAGTTTAAAAACATGATTTGGAAAAGCATGATCTTCAAAACCTGGGAGTTGTTTAACATAAATTTTCTCATTTATAAAACCATTAAGAAAGGCACTTTTTACATCCATTTGATAAAGTTTGAAATCTCTAAAACATGCAAATGCAAGTAACATGCAAATGGATTCTAATCTAGCAACCAGAGCAAAGGTTTCATCGAAATCAATACCTTCTCCTTGATTGTATCCTTGTGCAACAAGTCTAGCCTTGTTTCTTATAATTGTGCCGGATTCATCAAGCTTGTTTCGAAAGATCCATTTGGTACTGATAATGGTATGATCTTTAGGTTTTGACACAAGTTCCCACACTTTGTTTCTGTAAAATTGGTTAAGCTCTTCATGCATAGCTATCATCCAATGTTCATTGAATTCGGCTTCTTGAAAGTTTTTAGGCTCAATCTATGAGAGAAAAGCCAAGTTACTACAAATATTTCTAAGTGAAGAGCGAGTTTAAATACCTTTGTAGGGTCACCTAGGATTAAATCCTTAGGGTGATTATGAACAAACTTCCATTCTCTTGGCAAATCATCATTGTTTCCTCCTTCTTCTTGAGGTGGGAGAATAGGTTGTTCAATCTCTTTGTTCAGCTTACATGGTTGGTTCTCTTCTTTGTAGATACTTGAATCTTCCACATTTTGTTCCAAATCTATATTATTACTAACAATTTGCTTTTGAGCAGAGATGTTAGTTTCATCAAATGCCACATGTATAGATTTTTCCACAACAAGAGTTCTTTTATTAAAAACACGATAAGCTTTGCTAGTTGAGGAATAGACAAGAAAAATTGCTTCATCAGATTTTGAATCAAATTTACCTAAGTTATCATTACCATTATTATGCACAAAACATTGACAACCAAAAACATGCAAGTGACTAATGTTGGGCTTTCTATCATGCCAAAGTTCATAAGGAGTCTTTTTGAGAATAGGTCTAATTAATGCACGATTTAAAATATAGCATGTGGTGTGAACGGCTTCAGCCCAAAAATATTTAGGAAGATTATTTTGGCAAAGCATTATTCTACTCATCTCTTCTAAAGTTCTATTCTTCCTTTCTGCTATATCATTTTGTTGAGGGGTTCTAGGTGCTGAAAAATTATGTCTGTAATAACCCTCACAACTGATTACTGGTTAACCACTGATTACTACTAAACTGAGACTGATTATGATAAGTAATTGAATCGACTGAAATACTGAACTGACTGATTGAATGTACTAGTTTAAATGCATTCCTATCTGTTTGACTGTTAAATTATCTGTCCATATTTTATGCTTTGAATCGCAAATTGAAGGCCTTGTCGGCGGCCGAATCCGAAATTGATCGATGTTTTATGATCATTAGAATTTATGTGATTTTATGGCATATTTAATTAAAATGTGATTTGGTATGATTAAATTAGATTAAATATTGATAAATTGCACTAATTGGCTTAATTCACCAAAATGCCACACTAGTGGCCTATTATCTAAACATATTTGAGCCTTATTACATTCAAACAAAACATTTCATCAGCCAATTTCCTTGTTATTGCCGACTAGAGAGAGAGAATTAGGAGAAAACCTTGTGTTCTTCAAAGAATTGCTTGGAATTTAGAAGGATTGAAGGAGTCTTGCATAATTGAGCTTGTACATCTTGTATTCAAGACCTAAGGTAGGATATTCAACCTTTTATTGTTGTATTCAAGTCATATGTTGCATGGTTTATGGAAGTCTAGGGATTAAGGTCATGAATTAGCTTAATTTGGTGAGTTAAAGCTTGAATCATGCATGCATGCTTATATCCTAGCATTTTGAGGTTGATTACATGGAATTTGGTACATGCATGTTCATATTATTGGTATAGTCCATGATTTCATCTTGTTTTTGGGAAGAATTGGCTCAATTAAGCTAGCATTTGAAACTTTGAAGTGTTTAAATTCATGCATGTTCCATGTTCATCTTGTTCATGAAATGTTGTTCGAAAATGTGTTTAATTGAACTACCTTTGGGCTTTGAATTTTCAAATTGATCTTTGAAACATGTAATATTATGAGTTTTGAAGTGTTTTCCAGAACATTAGCCCAAAAAGGTTGGATTTGATACATTTGAAGTTGATTTTGAGCTTGAGGTTCAAATCTGGAAATTCCAGATTTTGAACTCACGCTTGAGCGGGGCGACTGGCGCTCGAGCGTGAAAATCGTGCTCCCAGCATTTTGTTGTGTTTTGTAGTCCGCTCGAGTGGGGTAATTTACGCTCAAGCGGGGCCTTGTGTCTTACGCTCAAGCGGGTATTGAGCGCCCATAGAGCTTGATTTTCACACATCCAACACTTTTGACTATTTTGTAGTACGCTCGAGCGGGTTAGTCTACGCTTGAGTGGAAACCTTTGTCTGCATATCCGCTCGAGCGGAGTAACCTACGCTCGAGAGGGACCTCTGTTTTCTGAAAATTTTGACAAGTGTTTTAAAACACATATTTGCATCCTCATTCCATCATAGGCATTCTTAGGCCTAGTTTAAGACATCTTAATGAGGATATAGATGTAGAACCACACTGAGTCTAAGTAGGGACTAAGTCTTTGATTCCCGAATGTGAACTTAGTGTGTGTTCATCCTGTAAACTGTGTAGGGTTGGCATCTGAGGACGCGCTCTAGCTTAACTGTAGCCCAGAACTCTGTGAGTAACAACTGTGTAAAGATATGTTCAAATATGAATATCTTCTGAATTGTTAAACTGTATTGTTTCTGAATTGATACTGTTAACTGAATGAATGTATGTCCTCTATTCTGAACTATATTGTGGCATCCATAGCAACTACTGTTACTGTTACTGCTACTATTACAGAGATCTCTATCAGTTCCTATCTTGGAACTTCTGTTTACTGTTATGATGGCCATCATTGGCTACTTGGTCTTTCAAGACCCACTGTTTACTGTACTGTTCTGCTAATGGATGTACCACATATGACTGTTATGCCTGAATGACTGATATACTGAATCAATTGACTGTTTTCAATACTGAAAGGACATTCATTCTTAACCTCTTTACGCATTATGTTATTCACTGGGCTTTAGCGCATTGCTCATATATATATGTAGGTGTTCAGGCATTGGACCGCTGCTAGGGGCGTCAGGCTAAGCACTGTTTTGTCAAGCCAACCTTTATGCCTCACCTCGAGGTTCCAATACTGTTCAAGCCAAGGCTATGGGGTGTTTTAGATTCCTCCTTTTGTTTATGTCCTGTATAGACTAAGTGAGACTTGTACTATACTGAATGCTTCTATATACGTTGTAAATACTGTTCTATTTCCGAATGTGTATATATATGAAAAGTCTTTTTGCATACAGACTGTCACAGCTCATTGGACATTGTTTAATTACTGTTTTGGCTTCCGCCATGCCCCTATACTCTGTAATGCTGTCTTACTGTTAAGTAGGCCTTCGGTAATCACAGATTACTGGCCGGTTACGGTGCTAAACCCATAGGGGCGGGTTTGGGTCGTGACAATGTCCAATACCATGCTTGTCACAAAACAATTCAAATTTCTCATTTTCAAGTTCTTTACCATGGTCGGTTCGAATATTAGTAATAAGAAAGCCTTTTTCATTTTGAATTCTATGACAGAGTTTTGTGAAAGAAGAAAAGGTTTCATCTTTGTGTGCTAAAAACATAACCCATGTAAATCTTGAATAATCACCAACAATAACAAGATAATAACGTTTACCACCTAAACTAGATGTCCTTGAGGGACCAAATAAATCCATATGCAATAGTTGTAAAGGTCTAGTTGTGGAAATATGAGATTTTGATTTAAATGATGTTTTAGTTTGTTTTCCTTGTTGACAAGCACTACAAAGATGATCTTTTTCAAATTTAATTTTTGGAAGTCCAATGACCAAATCCTTTCTTAAAAGTTTAGCAATTAAATCCATATGAGCATGACCAAGTCTTCTATGCCATAACCAACTATTTTCATTATTTATAGCGATCCCGGTTGTCCCTTTACTGTTCTGTTGTATTCCGGACTCAATTCCATGAAGTTAGTAGTGGTATCTATCTTGTTGTCGTCCTTTAATTCCACTTGATTGAGTTTTAGGATGTTTTGGGCAGGGTTGTTACAGGTTGGTTAGGCCTTGGTTTCAATTCCTTGTTGTTCAGTTTTTAGGCAATCCGCTCGAGCGGGTCTTCTTGCGCTCTAGCGGGGATTGCATACCTCCAGTAGTTCGTGTTCCTGCAAAACTTCTGCAAATGTGATTTTTGCGCTCGAGCGGGTTTGTTTACGCTCGAGCGATGGCACTCGAGCGGGTCTGGTGGCGCTCGAGCGGGTAGTACTTTCTGGGTTTAAGTTCTGGGAGGTGAAAATCTACGCTCGAGCGGACTGGTTTTCGCGCTCGAGCGGAAGTGCTTTATTCTTGTGTCTTGGCGCTCGAGCGGGTCTTATTGTGCTCGAGCGTGTCCAGATTTTGTTCTTGGCGCTCGAGCGTTGTGTTCTCCGCTCGAGCGGGTCATACGTATATGAGTTATCCGCTGGGTGATTTTAAATCACTTTTTGCTTTTCTTTCTCTCTTTTAAAAACCATTTTTGAGAGCCTCTCTCTCTAGAAACTCCCTTCTCTCTAGGGTTTGATCTAGTTAGAGTGTCCTCCTTCTCTTCGGCCTTTGTAAAAGTTGTGTTGATCGTCGAGGGCGTCATTTTGATCCGAAAATCTTGGCCTTTGGAACACTTTGGTTTTGGTCTCTTCTCCATCCAAGCTCTAACTTCGAGGTAGGGATATCCTACTCCTCTTTATGAGCTTTGTCTTTAAATTTTAGTATTTTGAGATGTTGGGGTTGATTTGGTAATTTGTGAAAGTTTAGGGCTTTTGTGTAAATTTACACAAGTTGGGGTTTTAGCTATATAAAGCCTAGATGCATGTGTGGCATGGAAAATGTAAAATTAATGTTGAAACATTAATGAAAATGGAACCTAAGGGTTGTAATGTAAATTATGAAAAATGCCCTAACTACATTGGTTAATTAATTTGCATAATTAATTATGAGAAATGAGGAATTGATTTGGAAAGATATGGGATTAAATGGTGTAGTTGGATTATTTATCGCTCACCTAGTTAAAATGTTGATTATATATCCATTATTGCATTTATTTTCTGTATAGAAATAACTGCTTTGGGCTATCGGTGGAGGATAGTCTTGGTTGTTGTAGATAATGCATGATGATTAGGCAAACGGAAACTAATCACTGGAACGTGTCATTGAGTATGACGATTAAAAGAATACATTAAATTTATGTGTTGTGTGATGATGTGTATAATTATTGTTTGTATGCATTGTGTTGTGTTGGAGGAGATAGGGGATGTACTCCACGGTTTAGGGGAAGATAGGGGATGGACCTCTAAACCGGATGTTGTTGGGAGGAGATAGGGGATGTACTCCATAGATAGAGCTCATATGCTTATCTAGTAATGTGTTGACAGAGCTCATATGCTTGTCATTTGATGTGTGATAGTGCTCTTATGCATATCTGTGGAAGTGATGATATAGCTTGTATGCTTATCTGTTGGTACGTGATATTGCTTGTATGCTTATCTGTTGGTATGTGATATAGCTAGTATGCTTATCTATTATGAAATGGGGAAGTGCTTGATATGAGTTACTGTCTCATATGAGTTGTTTGGCCAGGTTCTGAGCCATGGTTATAAATTGAGAATTAAAAAGAATTGTAATATGGACTTGTATGTCATGAAACCGTAAAGTGTGATAAGGGAAAGTGTCAGTGTCGGCCATCTATCAATTGCTAATCTTTTAGTCATTGTTCATATTTGGTTTAGTATATTTCTACTGGGCTGTGGCTCACCCTATATGGGAACATCATTTTCAGGTACAGGTAGCATGCCACCTCCAAGGACGTAGCTTGGGAGGCTAGAGGCAGGCGGACTCTTGTTGTTTTATTTCTTTGATGTATTACATGTATATTCAAGCCAAGGGCTTAATGTGTAAATGAGTTAGCACTCTTTTGTTGTAACCAAGTGTTAACTTGGAAAGCTGTAAGCCCGTAGGGCATTTGCTTTTGTTGTTAACATGTAATACTTTTGTAAGAAACTACTCTGATGAATAGAAGAATGTTTATCTTTATTACAAATGCATGTCTGTATTGATGGGCCTTAATGTTATTTTTTTTAGGGCGTTACATTATTAACATATAAACATTTAACATCACTAGCATAGAGATCATTAAGATGAAAAACATAAACATTATCATGGCGATTACCAACGAATAAAGCTTTATGATCATTTGTGCTTTCAATTGTGCAATGTGATTTATCAAAAATAACTCGATTACCTTTATCACATAGTTGACTAATACTAAATAGGTTATGCTTAAGTCCATCAACAAGTAAAACATTTTCAATAGAAGGTTAGGAGAAATACCGATGCTACTAATACCAATAATTTTTCCTTTCTTGTTGTCTCCAAAAGTAACAAATCCTCCATCTTTTGATGATAGTTTAGTAAAGAATGATTTATCTCCAGTCATGTGTCTGGAATATCCACTATCAAGGTACCACTTCCCTGCTTTAGCTTTGGACTTAAAACAAACCTACAAAATAATAATCAAGTGTTGGTTTTTGGTACCCATAGTTTCTTAGGTCCTTCTTGGTTAGTTTTGTTAGATCCCTTAACAATCCAAATCTTTTTAATTCTCATGTTTATATTATTTTTGAATAGACAAGAAGATATATAATGGCCTTTCTTTCTATAATAATGACAAGTAATATGAGGGTGAGTCATGAGAGGTGCCTTTTCAAAAATTGTATTGAGATTCTTTTGTTTTTTAATAGGGTCATATCCAATGCTTGCCTTATCGAAAACACATCTTTGATTTCCAAGAAGCATGTTAAGATTGTCTCTACCTTTTACAAAATTTTCAAGTGTTTTTGTTAAATCATCAACATTGTTTTGTAAAGCAGTTTTCTCATTAGAGATGGTGTCAAAATTGTTTTTCAAAACAATTTTTTCTTTCTTTAATTCTTCTACATTAATAGATAAAGATGCAACAGATTTCTTCAACACATTATTTTTGGTACAAATTTTTCTAAATTCATCTTGTAGTTCATGGAATGCACTTCCAAGTTCTTCATAAAGAGTAGTTAGATCATCTTGAGTAGAGTCTTCATCTTCAAGAGCCATGAGACATAAGTTGGCTACTTCATTTTCAATTTCATCACTTGAACTTTCATCTTCACTTTCTCCCTAAGTTGCTACCATAACCTTTTTGTTTCTTTTGTAGTCTTTTCCATGATTCTTCAATTTTGGACAATCCATCTTCATATGTCCAGAATTTTTGCACTCATAGCAAATTATAGGCTCTTTCTTGTTATCTCTATTGTACTCTTTCTTGAAAGGTCTTCTTCCTCCATAATTGTTTTTCTTGAAGTGCTTTTTGAGATTTCTACTAAACATGGCATAGCTTTCATGGTTACTGGAGTTTTCATGTTCTTCTTCATTTGATGAGGCTTTGAATACAATTCCACTTTTCTTTTTGTTTTCAACATCCTCATGTCCTTTCATGGTGATCTCATGAGTTATAAGGGAACCCATAAGCTCATCCAATCCAAGTGTGGAGAAATTTTTGGCTTCTATAATGGCCGTGACCTTTGCTTCCCAATTTTTTGGTAAACCCCTAAGAATTTTTCTTACCAACTCGCTGTTAGTATAAGTTTTGCCAAGAGATTTCAAAGAGTTTACAATTTCAGTAAATCTAGTAAACATACTTGAAATAGATTCATCAGAGTTCATTTTAAACAATTCATAACTATGAACAAGTATATCAATACGAGATTCCTTCACTTGGTTTTTACCTTCATACGTTACCTTAAGTTTGTCCCAAATTTCTTTTGCCGAATCACAACTTGAAATTCTATTATACTCCTTAAAGTCTAATCCACAAGCAAGGGTGAGTTTGGCTTTAGCATTGGCTTGCAATAATTTATGATCTCTCTCACCATATTCATCTTCAGTTTTAGGTACACTAATATTGTCTACTAATTTGGTAAGAATTTTTGGACCTTTGGTGACATTAATCCACATGGCATAATCAGTGACTTGTAGGTATAGGGTCATCTTATCCTTCCAATGACTATAGTTGTTTCCGTCAAACAATGGTAGCCTATTTGTGGCTTGTCCTTCAGCTAACGTTGCCATGGATCGAAACTCTTAAATGGTTAAATCTAAAACAAGAGTCTAGGCTCTGATACCAATTGTTACCCAAAAGACAACCTAAGAGGGGGGTGAATTAGGTTTTTACCATAATAAAAATTATGACTAGCACAATAGATAAATGTAGTTAATGAAATAAAAATAATTAAAATAAGTGTTCTAACAACTATGCCAATTAATGATTTTAGCACAGTGAAAATGTGACATATAGCTACAACAATTTAAATAAAATAAATAGATAAGGGAGAAAGAGACAAACAAATTTATAGTGGTTCGGCTTAAACTTGGCCTACGTCCACTCCTCAAGCTTCACTTGAGATTTTCCACTATACTCTAGCTTTACGGGGGTGCTAGCAACCTCTTTACAAATGGAGCAATCCTCCACAGATTTTACACAGACTTTCTAAGTCAAGAATACTGAGTGTACTACACTCTTACAAGGTTGAAAAGAAAGTGTTTTTGCTTTCACAGAAAGTTACAAGAATTATCTCTCAAAGATAGATATAAAAATGAAGCTTTGGTTTTTCTGTAAACCTCACACAGGAAAGATGGGCTTAAAGCTATAAGGCTCAGTGTATAATTTCTGAGAATAGATGTGAGTGATTATAGATCAAAGAATATTTTTAGGTTTTTTTGTAACTTGTTTACATTAGAGGCTTTAGTATATGTAATGAAAATTATAGCCGTTTATAGCCGTTGTATTCATTTGAATTTATAGTTGTTTATAGTCGTTGTAGTCATTTGAATTTATAGCCGTTGTGCTCCATCATTACTAATTTGAATATCTTCCACTCCATTATTACAAATTTGAATATCTTCCACTTGAACCTTTTGAACTGCTGTTGTGCTAGGCTGTTTAAGCCTCTGTTTTTGGGCTGTTTGAACTCATAATTTAATCAAATATTAAATACATTCTAACAATATTTAAAATAAAGGTTTAGGTGAGAAATAATGGGACAAAATAAATTTTGATTCTATTTTTCTCTTCCAAATAAATTAAAATATATTAAATAAATCATCAAAATAAATAAGTCTAACACCCAACCCAACCTCACACCATGCACCCGCGTTCTAGCCTAGCCCACCCGACCGGACAGATGGACGGTGGTGGCAGCATACGCGTGTTTATTTTGGGTCCAATGGGTCTAGCTCACTTTGCCCATAACCTCTCCCTTTTACAAACTTGGGGTGCCCCTTGGGGCCCTCCTCAAGTTGCAAACTCAAGCCTTATAAACCCACAAAAGTTTGTCCACCAAACCAATGTGGGACAAGCCTTTAATTCAAACCTTTAAGGAATTTCTATCAAAACTCCATTTCCATAGAGCTTACTTTGGCTTCAATTTCCCATTCACCCGATAATGGTTTTGAGCAACCAAATAGACTACGTGAATCACAACGTGGTATAGAATGCGTTACCACTTAGACTCACCAAATTTGACGCATGGGTCCCACCTAAAAAATTAGACCAAAGTTTAGAGAAAATCTATTTTTTCCAAAACCATTTCTAATAGAAATCAAACTTGCAATTTCTTTATCCTTAGACAATTAAGAGTTTATTTGATGAAAGAGAACTTGGAAGGATTGACACAAGTTTTGGAGTGCTTAATAATCCTCTGCTAGAGTTTGAAAAACTTTGGAGAGATTTTTGAGAAATATTTTTGACAGAACCTTGAGAATGCTTGAGAGCTATTATAGGATCTTAACCAAAGGTCCCTTTTCTCAATAGTGAGAGCCGCTATTTATAGGCACAGAAAGAGTAGTTAATTTTGAAAACTCCAAAATTTGATTTTAATTTTCAAGAATAGAGAAATTTGTCCCACTTTATGGAAATTATTTGTATTGAAATTTGAATTTGAATTATTTCATCAAATTCTGTCAATATATCTTTGTGGGCCCACACCTTTGGGTTGAATTGATTTGTCTAAATGGGTTAATATTTTTCTTTTGGTATGATCCACATTTCAAAATGGATTGCTTCTCATAATTTTAGTACAACCCACATCTGTGACTATTTTAATTTTGACTAATCAAGAAAAATTTATTTGTCTTGATTAATCAAAAAGGTGATCAAGATGTGATAATTTCAGTGTCTACAAATAGTATTCACACTATGCCTCAATCCAACATCAATCAGTTCCATAACTTCCAATGCCCTCTCTCATGAAGAAATTCTCCAGCAGGAGATTATCTACATGTTAAAAGACTTCGTTCACCTGAGATATATTTCTTAGGTTGTGTTTGGAACATAAATTTGAATAAGAAATTGGAAAGGAAAAAGAAAATATGAGAAAAATGTGAATGAAATATAAACTTTTTTTTTTCCCATTTCTCTCACATTTTCCATTTCGTTTTCAAATTCATACCCAAATCTATGAAGTAAACTCAAAACTTAAATATCTAATGCAAACTAGAAAGTACAAAAGAGAATGTTAACAAGTTCAATTCCCCCTGAAAGAGAGTATTGGTTGGAGTAGATTAGCAGCTTTTACTAAAATTCCTCGAATTGGCAAATTTGATTGCTCAATGAGTTTGCCCTGCAGATCGTCAAAGTCACTCAAGATCTTCATCTTGATGCTTGACACCATAGTTCTAAAAAATGGCTGTTACGATACATAATGGAAAATGAAGCCTCTGTTTCTGATACTCGCCGGTATAGCAGTATAGAAAAGAAAGCGTTGAAAAACCGGTAAAAAGAATTTTAAAATTTCACGACCACAACAACCGATTCCCGATATATACCGGCCAATACTATCGATACTAATACTCAATGATCGATACCGCAATGTTACCCCATACCGCAATTTAAAACCATGCTTGACACTATATTTAACTCAAATTAATTATTTTTTTTGACAAGCTTTGATCTTATCATTATTGATTTGAATTGCTTTTCTACTTCAGAGTATGTTCTGCCTTCACATCCAATGGAGTTTGAATTTATACAAGGGCTTTCATATCTAGTTTTTGTTTCAATTCTAGTTATAAAAGGTGGGGATTGCCTGTGTAGGAAAGTGAAAATGCAGCTGATAAAGTTAGTTGCTTCACATGCCAACTCAATGAACAATGCTGCTATTGTGCATTTTCCATGAAATAACTGCATCATTTGGGGTTCATTATGATGAAGTGTGAGAGTTGACATCTAAACAAATAAAAATAAAAAGTGTTATCTGGGATAAACACAAGCAGTTTTTCCTAAAAGTCAAAAATTACTCAAATAGTATGGCCTCAAACGAGGCCTTAATCTGGTCAGTGGTAATTGGCTTTGGTTCAAGCAATACCATGATAGAAGTTCCCAGCAATCTGTAAGTGCTAATACAATGCTGCAAGTCATCATCGCAAGCTATTAAAATCATGTGATCTTCCTCATCTTTATACTTGACATAATAACTTCCAGCTTCTAAGTTCAGCCTCTTAGCTATTTGTTGTTGTAACTCAACTAGTCCCGAAGACAAAGGCAGCGGAAACTTTATTATAATATCATTGATATATTTTGCCTTCACGGTCACAATATTTGCATCTTTAATCACTGCATTACGTGGCTTTGAATGAACAACAACAGTTGAGGCTTGACTAAAAGGCTGATCAGAACTTAATTGTGGTATTTGTTGATGATCAACACCCGGGGAAGATTCACTAGGTTGAGAGGAACCAACCATATTCTTATTGCGTGGTGGCCACCTCGGGAAACCATAACTCCTACAAACGCTTTATTGTAGATCGGCTAACTGCAAAAGGAAGAATCTAGCTAAGAGAGACAACTTTATGTTTGTTAGTGCAAAATGTCCAATATTTCTTTAGGAGAAGAGTGTCTAGTCGAAAATAATAAGTAAAATCACAAGCAATATTCTATTTTAATTTGTTAAGAGTGTAAGCATACCTTTGAGGTTATCTGCAGCAACCTAGATGCTCCTTTTTGAATTTTGTAGGATATCATCTAAAGGAATTTCAATTTTAACTCTAGTTCTATTGCGCACTCTTTTTGTTTATGTTTGTTAGTGCAAAATGTCCAATATTTCTTTACGAGAAGAGTGTCTAGTCGAAAATAATAAGTAAAATCACAAGCAATATTCTATTTTAATTTGTTAAGAGTGTAAGCATACCTTTGAGGTTATCTGCAGCAACCTGGATGCTCCTTTTTGAATTTTGTAGGATATCATCTAAAGGAATTTCAATTTTAACTCCAGTTCTATTGCGCACTCTTTTTGGCCTCTTTGTTTTGCCTTTTTCCTGTGAACAAGTAACATCAATGTTGCTTCGTTCCACACTTACAACATTAATCCTTCCATTGTGTAACGCATCCATTGATTGTTGATTCGATAAATCCAGTTGTGTCATCTCTCCTCCACTTTGTAACGGCTCCAGCCTAGGCAAAGATTTAGTAGTTTGGGACATTTGAACAGAATCAAGTTTCTCACCATTCTGAAAAGGAATTTCTTCAATATGTAAATGTCCGCCAAATTCTTCTCCAGAAGCAAGCTTAAAAGTAAGAAAACTTTTCTTCATCGTTTCCAATATTTTCCTCAATCCAGTCTGTTGATTACCGTAGCAGTCTTTGTTGCTTGGCGGCATAAAGCACTCTAACACGTAAATGTCATTTCCGGTGCAACTACTTTGCAAGCATATTGCAAAACAACAACCTAATTCTTCATCTCGTGCATGTGTGCCAATGGATAGTCAATTATGCTAAGTTGGGTTACATCCTTGCACAATAATACATTAGGGGAGTAGAATGCTCTCCCAACAACTCCTTGCCCCTTTATTAAGTGATGTTCAACATTTTCCATATTGGGTAATGAGTAGCAATCTTGATCGAATTTGAGTATCACATGGAAGATGTCACCCTTAACCAGAGCCCTGCACCTCCAGTCTACCCTGCACGGGGCCCATACTTGAGCAAACTGTAAACCATGAACTTCACGCACAACTTCCAACACCTTGCTAATTTCATCTAAGGCTACATTTTTTCCACATTCTGAAACTGGTTGAAAAGTATTGTCACGTCCAAGTATTGTCAGAAGATATTCCTCATTATATTAATTTAAAAAATAAAATAAAATACCAAATTTGACATTACATTACAGTGTACCACTTACTGAATCCGTGCGATGGTCTGCATATGAAATTGAAGATTCCAAACCTACTTTTTGCAGGATAATGGAAAGATGCCACTAAGGAATCTTGTACACTTTGAAATGTAGAATATTTGTTTGCCAAGAAAAGGAAGCATATAAGAGACTCTATAATGGAAAAACAATTCAGTCACAGCTAAATGAGCACGGAATGTAATAAAAAAATACTTCTTGACGTTTTGCTTTGCTTTCTTTCTTTCTAGCATAGAAGCTCATGCTAATAAGATAAACAACACACTATGTTATCCTCAAATCAATAGTTCATTCATTGTATAAACAACACACTATCTTATCCTCAAATCAATAGTTCATTCATTGTATCTTTTTGGATTACCATTTAATTTTACATTTTGTGTCACATTGGTATTGATAACAATCATGAAGAAATAACGCAATTACATACTCCTCATATGCCATTCGGCACTGACAAGATAAAAAAAAAAGAACAAATAATAGTTGTGCTAATGGTCCATCTAGCTTCATCCTGTATTAATTTTTTTAGTCCGATTAATATTGATTTCAAAAGATTAGCGCTTCGATTTTTGTAATTTGTGGTGGTGTTTGGGAACTTGGTTCCCAAATTTTTCTCATTTTTTCTACTAAAAGACAAAAGTTTTGCAAAACCAAAAAAAAATAAATCCAAACAAAATATCACATCCAACCCCATAATCATTTCACTTTTTCTGTCACAAACATCACATCCAACCACAAAAAACCCAACTATCTTCCCAAACACTAAAAATTTTTTATCCAATAATATCCTACAACTAAAAAAACTTACATAAAAACCAACTTCCCAAAAAACTATGAATTTTATGCAGAATAGACACATGAGAAGTTGGGTATCCTCATACATGGTTTATGATTTTATAGGCTTCAAACCCATCCCTCTCGATGTATTCCAGACCCTATCTCTCACCAAGGCCTTGGTTAACGGATCCGCAAGATTATCACAAGATCTTACATAATTCACAGTTATGATGCCATTACTCAAATAAGATCTCACATTACTGTGTTTCCTTCGAATAGGTTTGGATTTACCATTATAAAAATGATTGTTCACTATACCAATAGCAGTAGTGCTATCACAACAAATTAACACAGGAAGAATTGGTTTTTCCCAAAAAGAAATTTCATGTAACAAATCTCTCAACCAATTCGCTTCCTCACATGCTGAAGCTGACGCTATAAGCTCAGCTTCCATATTAGAATTAGCAATTATAGTCTATTTTTTAGACTTCCAACATATAGCACCACCACCCAAGGTAAAAATAAAACCCTAGGTAGAGAGAGAATCACCTGACAAAGTATTCCAATCGGCATCACTATATCCCTCAAGTACCGCAGGATACTTGTTATAAAGCAAACCATAATTTTTGGTTCCAGATAAATATCTCATAATTCTTTCCATGGCTAGCCAATGATCTCGACTTGGCTTGCTAGTAAACCTGCTAAGTACTCCAATAGCATATGCAATGTCAGGTCTAGTACAGTCAGTAGCATATCTCAAACTACTAATCATGCTAGCATATTCCTTTTGATTAATTACTTCATTTTCATTTGTTACAATAGAAAAATGTATGCTTGCATCAAAAGGAGTAGCAACATGCTTACAGTTTAGAAAATTATATTTCTTTAACATTTTCTCAACATAATGCGACTAATCAAGAAAAATACCATCATTAGTCTTGGTAATTTTAATTCCCAAAATAAAATTGGCTTCACCAAGATCTTTCATATCAAAGTGGCTATTGAGCATATTTTTAGTCTCATTTATAATATGCAAATTAGAGCCAAAGATAAGTAGATCATCCACATATAGGCTAATAATCACATGTGCATTTTCACAAGTTTTATAACATCAGAAATGGCCTGCTGCATTTCAAATCTCCTGGGCCACATACTCATAGAGTTACCAGTGGGTCAAACAGTCTCAGCATTCAAGGTCAAGGCCATGTTTAACCACCTACTATCCCCCTCAACCATCTGCGACATACAAAGAAATCAGGGAAAAAGAAGGCTCTGATGAAGGGCTTCTCTTGCTTTGCTAGACTTTATGGTCACAAAGCAGCAGCTATTAGTAAACATTCCTCAAAGTTTGTTATCTTCAGACCAGCAGTAGCTGCTTTTGCACAATCAGAACTATCCGAGGGTGATTCAAACACACATAGCTATCTCCTCAAAGAAGCTAAAGCTGCTGTCCATCTGGGGCAAAAACTTGGAATCAATTTCCGAGGGAAAAAAGATGTTGTGATGGAGAAGATCAAGGATCTGGAGCTTAAGGACAAAAAGAAAATTATCAAGGAGGGTAAGGCTAAGCTGTAATGGCAGTAGCTGGGGAATTATAATGTGTTAATTTGTTTCTCT
The DNA here is from genome assembly GCF_004153795.1 of Camellia sinensis. NCBI lineage: Eukaryota > Viridiplantae > Streptophyta > Magnoliopsida > Ericales > Theaceae > Camellia > Camellia sinensis. The sequence goes on from NW_021025254.1 coordinate 384,958, forward strand.
ATGAAGCTTCTTTCTTGGAATGTTAGGGGTTTTGGTAAGCCGGAGAAGAAGGGTCGAATTAAAAAACTTTTAAAAGATAGGAACATCGATGTGGCATTCTTTCAAGAAACTAAGAAGGTAGCAGTTTTGGGCACTGAGGTAAGGGGGCTTTGGGGTACTAGGAATATGGAGCTCTTGTTTGTGGACCCTGAAGGAACTGCAAGAGGGCTTTTGTGCATCTGGGATCCAGGGGTCTTCCAGTTAGTTAGCAGTTGCTGTAATAGGAGATTTATTTTACTCTCAGGTACATTATATAACTCTTTTCATTGTGTTCTACTTAATATTTATGCACCTAATGAGGTTAGTAGTAGATCCTCTTTTTGAAATACTCTTCTTAACCTCAAGGTCTCTTTCCTTTTCTCGTGGTGCTTGGGAGCGAATTTCAATGAGATAAGGCATATGAGCGAGAAAGTTGGTTGTTCCCGGAGAGATAGGGGTATAAATCAGCCTAATGAGTTTATAGATGCTTGTGAACTGAATGACCTTTCTCTTTATGGTAGAAAATATACTTGGTGTAATGCTCAAGAATCACAGAAATGAAGCAAAATTGATAGGTTGTTGCTAAGCCCTGAATGGTTAATTCATTTTAAACTGAAACTCTGCGGGCTGCCTCGACTAATATCAGACCATTGCCCTCTATTAATGATGGAAGATGAAAGAGATTGGGGCCCTAAACCCTTCAGATTTATCAATGCTTGGACTTTGCATCCTAGCTTCTTGTAGACACCCCATTTTTGACCGACCTTAAGACTCAGACGTCACCGATAGAGCGCTTGGTTATGTTGCATATCGTGCTCGTTCAGAAGTCTCAGAGTCGCGGCCGTGAGCCCTGCCTCCGGATTTCTGAACCCTCTTCTGTGCCTTGCCTCGGTACAGCTCATATGCTTGTCTAGAGAAATGAAGATAGAGCTCATATGCTTATCTTTGAGAAGTGTAGATATAGCTCATATGCTTGTCTAGAGAAGTGAAGATAGGGCTAATATGCTTATCTTTGTGAAATGTGGATGTAGCTTATATGCTTATCTGTGAATGTGGGATATAGTTTTTATACATATCTGTTGAGGCAATGATAGAGCTAACATGCTTATCTGTTGAAAAAGGGAAAATGAAAAGTAACTTGGACTCATAAGTCGTATGACATAAATATGTGAATGTGTCAGTGTTGGCCATCTATCAATTGCTAATATTTTAGTCATTATTCATGGTTGGTTTAGTGTATCTCTACTGGGCTGTGGCTCACCCTATATGGGAATATCATTTTCAGGTGCAGGTAGCATGCCACCTCCAAGGACATAGCTTGGGAGGCTAGAGGCGGACATATCTCTTTTGTTGTTTTATTTTGTTGTATTACATGTAATTTCAAGCCAAGGGCTTAAAGTGTAAATGAGTAGTACTCTTTGTTGTAACCAAGTGTTAACTTGGAAAGCTGTAAGCCCGTAGGGCATTTGCTTTTGTTGTTAACATGTAATACTTTTGTAAGGAACAATTCTGATTAATAGAAGAATGTCTGTCTTTATTATCAATACATGTCTTTATTGATGGGATTTAATATTATTATTTTGAGGGCGTTACAGCCAGGAACCCCAAGTTGTTCATCAGAACTCTCTGTATCCATGTAAAATTTATAGTCCATAGATCATCCTATACCCACAAACTCCTTTAACATCATCAATTGTTGTATCAGATGTAGAAAGAGCGAAAGGTTGGTTTTGAGTTGTAAGATAAGATCGGCCATCCATTGTCATTGTGGGTGCCCAAAATTGAAATAGTGTTGGATATTCAAACCCATCGAGTAAACAATTTCGAAGGACATCTTTGATCTTCTTTTTTAAATCCAAATATCTTATTAATAATAGCAAAAAAAAAAAACAAAAAAAAAAAACAAAATTGGAGGAGAGAAGTGAGATTTGAAAAGCAGGTAGTAGGTAACTGTGTTGATTTAAAATTGACTTATAAATTAAACTCTGTTAGTGAAAATACCAGAAACAATTATATTTTATTGATAAATGATGCAAAGAAAATGAGATACAAATAGATCAGGCTGAGGCACGGATATCTCGTTTTCTTTAAGGATATCAAGCCCACTGTGGTAGGAAGAACCCAAATACCGATGTAGCAGTCACAAAACTATGACTTGTCCCCTCCAGGATACAACAGCCCGACCACTTGTCGTATGGTTCAGGCCAACTTTACACAAGATAGTGAATATCACGACCCAAACCCGCCCCTATGGGTTTAGCACCGTAACCGGCCAGTAATCCGAGATTACCGAAGGCCTGCTTAACAGTAATACAGTAAAACAGAGTACAGGGGCCTGGCGGAAGCCAAAACAGTAATTAAACAATGTCCAATGAGCTGCGACGGTCTGCATGCAAAAGGACTTCCATACGTATATAATACAGCCAGTGACAAAACAGTATGTACACGACATTTACAATCATTCAGTTCAGGGACCTAATCCCTATTAAACAGTACTGTACAGTGCTATCAGTCTATACAGTTATACAGGACAGGTACAGGAACAGATGGGGAAACAAAACACCCCTAAGTCGTAGCTTGACAGACTCAGAACCTCGTAGTGAGGCACAGTGGTTGGCTTGACAAAACTGGAGTTTACCCTGACGCTTCTAGCCACGGTCTGGTGCCTGTACACCTACATATATATGTGACCAGTGAGCTAAAGCCCAGTGAATAACACAAAGCGTAAAGGGGTTAAGAATGAATGTCCCTACAGTAATGAAAACAGTTCATTAATTCAGTTTATCAGTCATTCAGTCCTATGTGGTACATCCAATAGCACAACAATACAGTAAGCAGTAGGTCTTAAAAGACCGAACAGTAAATGATGGCCATCAATCAGTAAACAGTAGTGGTTCCAACAAGGGAACCGACAGAGATCTCTGTAACAGTAACAGTAAACAGTAGGTGCTAAGGATGCCACAATACAGTTCAGAATATAGGACATACATTCATTCAGTTAACAGTAATTAGTTCAGAAAGTAGTACAGTTCAATTGTTCAGAAGATAATCATTTTTGAACATATCTTTACACAGTTGTTACTCACGGAGTTCTGGGCTACAGTAAGCTAGAGCGTCTCCTCAAAAGCCAACCCTACACAGTTAACAGATTGAACACACACTAAGCTACACAGTTGGGAAAGATAATAACTTAATCCCTAATTTGCCTTGGTGTGTTCTACATCTATATCCTCCTTAAGATGTCTTAAACTAGGCATAAGAATGCCTATGATGGAATGAGGATGCAAAGATGTGCACAAGAAACAGTTTTCAGAAATTTCAGGAAAACAGGTCCCCGCTCGAGCGCAGGTTTCCCAGCACGAGGGTACATGCAACAAAGGTACCCGCTCGAGCATCAACTTCCCCGCTCAAGCGTACTGTAAAAGTACTGGATAGGGGAAATCTCCGCTCGACGGACGCTCAACGCCCGCTCGAGCGTGAGACATAAGCCTCCGCTCGAGCGTTCAATCCTCCGCTCGACCGGACTATAAAACATGCAATATACTGAGAGTTCGATTTCCCTGCTCGAGCGCGACTTCCCCCGCTCGAGTGGGAGTCAAAAATCTGGAAAATCCAGATTTGAGTTCTGAGTTCAAAATCATGTTTTGATGCACTAAAATCGATCCTCTTGGGCTAATTTTCTGGAAAACATTTGTAAACTCATAGAACAACATGATTCAAAGCTCAATTTGAGAAATCAAAGCCCAAGGGTGTTTAATTCAAACCAATCTTCAAGAACAATCTTCAAACATGACATGCATGAATTCAAACCAATTTTAAAGCTTCAAAGCTTGCTCAATTGAGCCAATTGTTCCAAAAATAAGATGAAATCATGGTCTATTCTCAAAACATGTACATGCATGTGGCAATTTATGAAGAACAAGCTCAAAAATGCAAGAGTATGCCATGCATGCAAAGATTAAGCTTCAATCCAACACTTTTGAACCAATTCATGCCTCAAACCACTAGAGGCTCAAGACTCATGCAAGAACAAGCTTTGAACACACAATTAAATGGATAGATTCCTTACCTAGGTCCTCAAATACAAGTCTAGAGGCTCAATTATGCACTTATTCAATTTCTTCATGACTTCAAGCAACTCCACAAAAATGAACTCAATTCCCTCATTCTCACTCTCTTGGTCGGTTGTGTGCAAGAAATGAGAGAAGAAATGTTTTGGTTAAGTGTAATGAGACTCAACTATAGCCTAGGTAGTGGGCCACTCATGTGGCAAAATGGTAATTAAGTCAAACTATGCAATTGATCAATATTTTATCTAATTTAATCATACCTAATTAGTTTTCAGATAAATATACCATAAATTCACATAATTTATGATGATTATAAAACACCAATCAATTTCTGGCTCGGCCGCCGATAAGGCCTTCAATTTGCAATTTAAACATAAAAACATAAACTGATAGTTTAAGCAGTCAACAGATAGAAAATGCATTTAAATAGATACAGTCAATCAATCAGTTTCGGATTTCAGTCAGTCAGTTCAGTATTTAAATCAGTTCAGTTATCAGTCACAATCAGTCTTAATTTAGCAGTAATCGGTAATCAATCAGTGATCAGTGATTAATCGGTAAACAGTAACGAGGGTTGTTACAGTGAACCCAAAGCTCTACCAATAAAACACCCTTTTTTGCTAGTAATCTCTCTTCTATAGAAAAAATAGTTGGCGTATGTTGATAGAAAAGAGTAAACTATTTATAGGCCATTAGGACCTTACAGTTACACCAAAAATAATGACCATTAAACAAGAAAATGGTTACACCAAAATAATGACCATTAACCAAGTTTATGAATTCTATTTAACCTCCATTTATGACCAAGAAGTTACCAAAGTAATGAAACCCCATAAATAATTATAAGATATTAAAATGGTCCAACAATCCCCCATATCAACAAAGATAAAAGAGATTACCAAACAAAGATAGATTAGTATGCATCATGAAGGTGTGCTCTGCATTGAACCTTCATTAGTGAAACAGCAACCTCTACTCCAGAGTCAGTAGTGGTCTCAGACTTGAACTATGACTGCTTAGGGGAAATAAAGAATTATTGCTCACACATAATAATCCAGGTGTTGACATGAGTTTTAATAGCTAGCACATTACAGCCTTGTGCTAATCCCAGTTTTTTCATGAGCATATTTGAGAATAAGCCTTGTTCTCATAGAAAGCGGCCCCACTTTCATGCTTACATAGGTGAAATCTGTCAAGGATGTTCCTGTAATTTACACACCCCACTCAACAAGAGCTACAGAATTTCATTAAGAGTATAAAAACTCAACCCTCCAACATTACAGGACAAATGCACTTACATCATAGGGATGGATAACAAAATATTAAAGAGTGCATTTTTTACAACCACCATATGATTCGTTCTTCTCATTGAACCTAGTTACAGGATCTCTGGTCCCTAGGATAGGTATCCTCATACATGGTTTATGATTTTATAGGCTTCAAACCCATCCCTCTCGATGTATTCCAGACCCTATCTCTCACCAAGGCCTTGGTTAACGGATCCGCAAGATTATCACAAGATCTTACATAATTCACAGTTATGATGCCATTACTCAAATAGGATCTCACATTACTGTGTTTTCTTCGAATAGGTCTGGATTTACCATTATAAAAATGATTGTTCACTGTACCAATAGCAGTAGTGCTATCACAGCGAATTAACACAGGAAGAATTGGTTTTTCCTAAAAAGAAATTTCATGTAACAAATCTCTCAACCAATTCGCTTCCTCACATGCTGAAGCTGACGCTATAAGCTCAGCTTCCATTGTAGAATTAGCAATTATAGTCTATTTTTTAGACTTCCAACATATAGCACCACCACTCGAGGTAAAAATAAAACCCGAGGTAGAGAGAGAATCACCTGACAAAGTATTCCAATCGGCATCACTATATCCCTCAAGTACCGCAGGATACTTGTTATAAAGCAAACCATAATTTTTGGTTCCAGATAAATATCTCATAATTCTTTCCATGGCTAGCCAATGATCTCGACTTGGCTTGCTAGTAAACCTGCTAAGTACTCCAACAGCATATGCAATGTCAGGTTTAGTACAGTCAGTAGCATATCTCAAACTACTAATCATGCTAGCATATTCCTTTTGATTAATTACTTCTTTTTCATTTGTTACAATAGACAAATGTATACTTGCATCAAAAGGAGTAGCAACATGTTTACAGTTTAGAAAATTATATTTCTTTAACATTTTGTCAACATAATGTGACTGATCAAGACAAATACCATCATTAGTCTTGGTAATTTTAATTCCCAAAATAAAATTGGCTTTACCAAGATCTTTCATATCAAAGTGGCTATTGAGCATATTTTTAGTCTCATTTATAATATGCAAATTAGAGCCAAACATAAGTAGATCATCCACATATAGGCTAATAATCACATGTGCATTTTCACCATTTTTATAATACATGCACTTATCACATTCATTAGTCTTATAGCCATTCTCAAGCATGCAGGAATCAAATTTCTCATGCCACTGTTTAGGAGCTTGTTTTAAACCATAAAGGGATTTAGTTAGCTTACACACCTTGCTTTCTTGGCCAGGCTCCACAAAGCCTTCGGATTAGTCCATGTAAATCTCCTCATCTAGATCTCCATTTAAAAATGCTATTTTTACATCTATTTGATGAATTTTTAAATCATGAATTGCAGCCACTGCAATCAACAGTCTAATGGATGTAACTCTAGTAACCGGAGAAAAAGTATCAAAGAAATCAAGATCAACTTGTTGCTTAAAACCTTTAGCGACAAGCCTCGCTTTATATTTATCTATAGTTCCATCCAGTTTAAGTTTTTTATGAAAGACCCATTTACACCCAATAGTTTTACAACCTGGAGGTAAATCCACTAGCTTTCATGTTTTATTTGAAAGTAGTGAGTCTATCTCATCATTTACAGCCTCTCTCCAGAAAATGGTATCAGGTGATGATAAAGCTTCTTGCACCGTAAGAGGAATTTCTTCCACGTTGTAAAGATAATAGTCAGGGCCAAAATCTTTTTCAACTCTAGCTCGTTTACTTCTTCTTGGTTGGATTTGAAAATTTTCTTTTTCTTGAAAAACTTGAGAAGGAGTAGAAGAGCTAGGCATGGATAAAATATTTTCAAAAATTATTTGACCCCCACTATTTCTAGATTTGGAAGGAAATTTATTTTCATGAAAAATAGCATCACTTGATTCAAAAATAATATTATTTTCCATATCAAAAAATCTATAAGCTGTACTATGCAACGCATATCCAAGAAAAGCACAGGTGGTAGCTCGTTCACCCAATTTAGGTCATTTAGGATCTGCAAGCCTCATAAAAGCTAAACAACCTCAAACCCTTAAATAACCTAGATTTGGTTTATGCCCCCGCCACAACTCATAAGGTACAATTTTAGTCTTTTTGTGTGGCACTCTATTTATCACATGGCAAGCTGTCAAAATAGCCTCGCCCCAAAGATTTGAGGGAGCACCTGAATCAATAAGCATAGCATTCGTCAAGTCAATTAACATTCTATTTTTTGTTTCAGCTACGCCATTAGATGAAGGTGAATATGGTGGAGTAGTCTCATGAATAATTCCCAAAGACTGAACAAAAGAGTTGAATCCAAGAGATTCATACTCTTGGCCTCTATCACTTCTAATTCTTTTAATCTTTTTACCGAATTGATTTTCCACTTCAAGAAGGAATTTTTTAAATTTCTCAAAAGCATCACTTTTATTTTTCAATAAATATACGTTTGTGTATTTTGAAAAATCATCAATAAAAGTGATAAATTATCGGTTACCACCTCGAGTTAAAATTCATTCAAACTCACACAAATCAGTATGAAATAATTCTAGCAATTCAGTATTTTTTCCAACACTTTTATGAGGCCTCTTGGTAATTTTTGCTTTACTGCAAACTTCACATTTCTCAAAATTTTTTGTCACTTTAGGAATTAATCCTAAACTACTCATGATTCCCACATATTTACTATTTATATGACATAAGCAAGCATGCCAAAAATTAATAGAAGACAGCATGTAAATCGAATTGGTAGATGGTTTATTAATCTCAACATTCAATTTGAACATTCCATCACAAGCATAACCCTTACCCACAAAAATACCCTTCTTGGTAATCACATATTGATCAGATTTCATAGTTTGCTTAAAACCAGCCTTATTCAACAAATAACTTGACATCAAATTCTTCCTCATGGACGGTGTATAAAGCACATCTTTTAAAGTAAGCACACGTCCAAAGGTGAACTTAAGGTCAACCTCACCACTCCCAAGTATCTTGGTTTGACTAGAGTCACCAAGCATAATTGTTTTCTCATCATCAAAAGGAGTATACACCTTGAACCAAGTTTGATCATAACAAACATGTCTAAATGAATAACCAACTTCACTTGATTAAGCTTATAATGAATAACCAACTTCACTTGATCATAACAAATTAGTGATGCAATGTTTGTGAGTTCAATTTCAATTTTTTGCACGATTAAGCTTCAGTAATAACCAACTTCACTTGATTAAGCTTATAATGTGATTTACAATTTGGGATTCTTTTTTGTGTACCAATTATTACGTGGTCCTAAGTTTTTGTATTTAAAACTTAGAAATGAATCGATCTGTGAATTAATTTTTTCCAAGAATGCTTGGTTACGAGGAGTGTAACCAACAGTAGGTGGGCTTGATTGTAGAACCGACACGTTCTGTGTATGTATTACTGTATAAATTGTAATTAGCTTCACATAAACATAGATCAATCTAATGCTAGCCCAAGAATGGTTGTGTAAATTTTAGATGTTTTGAGTTATTTAACAATGGCTATTTGCAAATTATGATTTTAAAATTAAAATATATTTACCATGGTTGTGTAAATCTTAGACAAGCCTTTTTCTTGTATTGGTATTAATTTTTATTTTATTTTATTTATGTTGTTAATATTTTATTTGAAATAGTTTACAGTTTTTCTCAAGTTTAGTTTGAATTTGAGAGAACTTGAGGGCCTGCTGGCCTCATCAAGTGTTTCATCATTTTATAAGACTGTTAGTGTGTATCATCTATGGAAAAAAATGAGATTGATTCAATAATTGTAACCATTTTATTTTATGGTGTTCATTTACCAAAAGTGAATGATTTATTTTAAAAAATATACATGTCTATTTTTTTTAAGACAAACGAGATAAAGTGAATAGGTTACGATTATTGAATTGATATAAACATTTTTATAGGTGATAAAAATCAAGGGCTTTACAAAATGAACAGTTCGAAACAATGAAACAGAACCTCAAGTTCAAAGCCTAACTTTTTATTTGATAATAAAGAGTCGGACCTCAAGTTCAAAGCCTAATTTTTTATTTGATAATTAAGAGTCGGTTATGTGGTTGAATGAGAGATTAATAGATGAATGAGTTCTTATACAGAAAAATGATGTATTTGACACTATTGACAATTGGATTATTATGTAATGGTTCCAAAAATAAAATATCATCCAATGCAATTGTAAAAGTTTATGTTCTTTTTTCTTTTTCTTTTTTTCAAGACAACAATATAATAGTTTTACAGTTTATTTAAAGTTTTAAAATTTTAAATGCTTAGTTTATTTATTTTTGTAATCGAATTTGTTTAACATACATGTAAGGTGACTCATTTATAAAAAAAAAAAATTGGAGTTGTAACTAAATCTGCTAAATGATTATGACGACGGATTGTTAATCATTGGCTGGTGAAACCTAATAATTGTTTTATTTTGATCAGATAATATTATAGTTATTATAGTTGAGGTGATTAATATATACAAATTTATAGATGAATGTAATAAAGTGATATTCGCTAATAATGAAAAGTCTCTGTGTAATTACCCTATTAAAAATTAAAAACTAAGGAATGAGTAAAATATAATTGTGCTGAATTTAAAATATTTAATGTGTCTTTTTTTTTAAAAAAAAACTAAGAGAAAAGAAATTAGTCTAATTAACCCAAATACTATTTACAACACTGCTACATCTGTTGAATTTGTTTAGTCTGAACTCATCCGAATGAGTCTCTTTCCGGGAAGAATCTTCCAATTCTGGAAAGAGACTCCTTTAGACCTTTAGACAAATTCAGGATAAACAAGATTCTTCCTTAAAAGAGACTCATTCCGACTTAGGCTAAACAAATTTGATGGATAAATCATTAATTTACTATTTATGAGGAAAGTGGAAAAGAGTTGGTAAGGAGGAAATAGCCTTTTTAAACGTGTTTGATACAACTTATTATAAGTAAAAATTTAAAAATTTGAAAGTATATTAAAAGTATTCTTCTCTTAACTTTTAAATAATCAGTTTATATAATTGATTTAAGTTATTTTTTGCCAAATAAATTAGAAGCAAAAGTTACAACAAACCGATTGACAGAAATTTTAAAAATCAAATAAGCTATAAGTTGCTCAGTTAATTCATCTGAGCCAAACAGCCCCTTTGAAATCTGTACATTTCGTCAACGCGGTTTGTAGGGACAGATTGAGGACTTTGTTTATATGGGATAACCATTTGAACCTTATTAGAACCCGAGATTTTTTTTTTGTTTTTTTGAGGACTTTAATTTTGAAAAGGACATGTGGAATAACCATTTGAACCTTATTAGAACCCTTCCAACCCCAATAGATAAAAGAGAGGAGGGATGGCATAGTGATAACTCTTCAATTCGAACCTGCCTTGAACCCCATAATAATATATTAGTGGCTCGGAAAAAAAAAAGGAGGAAATAAATTGCCGGTCCCCTTTCTTGGTTATCCATATAAATAAAGGTGGGTGGGTTGAGGTCCCCTGATAAGTTATTCTCGGAAAATGGCCGAATCTGATGGATATAATAGCCCTTTTGATTACAGTAGCGATGAAGAAGAGGAAATAGAAGCATATTTGCCTGACGATTTCAAGCAATATGTGGACACTCAACTCAACCGCTGCCCACTGGTGCATCATGATTGTGGTTTCTTCTGTGGATGGTTTTTCTGGAGCCGAGAAGACGACCATTCCGAACATCCTCCGAGTGTGTGGGACTTTTATTATGACCAATCCGAACATCCTCCCAGTGAGTGGGACTTTTATGTCTCTTCTCTTTTTCTTCTTCCTCTTCCTTTGAATATGGCTTTTATTTATTTAATTTGTAATCATGGAGTTTTATTTATAACTCAATTTTAAATCAACAGTCACCTACTACCTGTTTTTCAAATCTCACTTCTCTCCTCCAATTTTGTTTTTTTTTTGTTATCAGATATTTTGGATTTAAAAAAGAAGATCAAATATGTCCTTCGAGAGTGTTTACTCGATTGGTTTCATTATCCATCACTAGTTCAATTTTGGGCACCCACAATGACAATGGAGGGCCAGTCTTATCTTACAACTCAAAACCAACCTTTCGTTCTTTATACATCTAATCTAGGGGGTGATGACAGTAAAGGAGATGTTAAAGGAGTTTGTGAGCATAGGATGATCTCTAAGGACTATAAATTTTACACGAATAGAGAGAGTTCAGATGAACAACTTGGGGCTCCTGGCCGTGTGTTCAACCATGGATTTCCCGAATTCACTCCCAATGTAGAACATTACTCTATCAAAGAGTATCCATTGCGCGACCATGCTTTACGTTGCCAAGTTGCACAATCTTTAGCTATCCCACTGTTTGATCTTTCTACCCACTCATGTGTTGGTGTACTTGAGATAGTTTCAACAACGCCCCCAATAGACTCTCTATCGCACTACTACTTTGACCTGCAGGTTTTTTGTAATTTGAAGGTTGGTCCCCCAACTCACAAATTGGCATTTTTTATGTCTTTCTAATCTTGGTTGATTCATTCCTTTCTTATATGCATGCAGAATTGTGCTATCAAAAAAAATAGATGAGAAGTGTGTTTTTAATAGGGTAAATTACAAAAATATAATTTGTTTAAAATACAGATTACTCCATGTTATTCTGAAAAGTACATCACGCCTCTTCAAATTCTTAATTGTATAACAAATGATTCATTTTATTAATAAATCATCAATTGCTGGAACATGGCTCCGTGCTCCTCATGTGTCTATTCTACATAAAATTCATAGTTTTTTTGACCAACTAAACACAAATTACAAAAATTAAAGCGCTAATCTTTTGAAATCAAAATTAATCGGACTAAAATAATTAATACAAGACAAAGCTAGATGGACCATTAGCACAACTATTATTTGTTCATTTTTTTCATCTTGTCAGTGCTGAATGGCATGTAAGGAGTATGTAATTGCATTATTTCCTCACGGTTGTTATCAATATCAATGGGACACAAAATGTAAAATTAAATGGTAAATTGTTATAATTAAAATTATAAGATCCCAAAAGATACAATGAACAAACTATTGAATTGAGGATAAGATAGTGTGTTGTTTATTTTCTCTGCATGGGCTTCTATGGTAGAAAGAAAGAAAGCAAAGCAAAACGTCAAGTTGTATTTTTTTTATTGCATTCCGTGCTCATTTAGGTGTGATTGAATTGTTTTTCCATTAATCTCTTATATGCTTCCTTTTCTTGGCAAACAAATATTCTACATTTCAAAGTGTACAAGATTCCTTAGTCGCATCTTTCCATTCCCCTGCAGGAGGTAGGTCTGGGATCTTCACTTTCAGTTGCAAACCATGGCACGGATATAGTAAGTGGTACACTGTAATGTAATGTCAAATTTGGTATTTTATTTTATTTTTGAAATTAATATGATGAGAAATATCTTCTGACAATACTTGGACGTGACAATACTTTTCAACCAATTTCAGAATGTGAAAAAAAGTGAAGCCTTACATGAAATCAGCAAGGTGTTGGAAGTTGCACGTGAAGTTCATGGTTTACATTTTGCTCAAGTATGGGCCCTGTGCAGAGTAGACTGGATATGCAGGGCACTGATTGAGGGTGACATCTTCCATGTGATGCCCAGATTCGATGAAGTTGCCCACTACGAACTGCCCGCTATGGCCAGAGCCGAACATCACTTGAGAAAGGGGCAAGGAGTTGTTAGGAGAGCATTCTACTCCCCTAATGTATTATTGTGCAAGGATGTATCCCAACTTAGCATAATTGACTACCCATTGGCACACTATGCACGATATGATAAATTAGGTTGTTGTTTTGCAATATGCTTGCAAAGTAGTTGCACCGGAAATGACATTCACGTGTTAGAGTGCTTTATGCCGCCAAACAACAAAGACTACTACGGTAATCAACAGACTGCATTGAGGAAAATATTGGAAACGATGAGGAAAAATTTTCATACTTTTAAGCTTGCTTCTGGAGAAGAACTTGGGGGACATTTATATATTGAAGAAATTCCTTTTCAGAATGGTGAGAAACTTGATTTTGTTCAAATGTCCCAGACTACTAAATCTTTGCCTATGCTGGAGCCCTTACAAACTGGAAGAGAGATGACACAACTGGATTTATCGAATCAACAATCAATGGATGCATTAAACAATGAAAGCAATGTTGTAAGTGCGGAACGAAGCAACATTGATGTTACTTGTTCATAGGGAAAAGGCAAAGCAAAGAGGCCAAAAAGAGTGCACAATAAAACTGGAGTTAAAATTGAAATTCCTTTAGATGATATCCTACAAAATTCAAAAAAGAGCATCAAGGTTGCTGCAGATAATCTCCAAGGTATCTGCACTCTTAACAAATTAAAATAGAATATTGCTCGTGATTTTACTTAATATTTTCAACTCAACATTCTTCTCGTAAAGAAATATTTGACATTTTGCACTAACAAACATAAAGTTGTATCTTTTAGCTAGATTCTTCTTTTTGCAGTTAGCCAATCTACACTAAAGCGTGTTTGTAGGCGTTATGGTTTCTCAAGGTGGCCACCACGCAATAAGAATAAGGTTGGTTCCTCTCAACCTAGTGAATCTTCCCCGGGTGTTGATCATCAACAAATACTACAATTAAGTTCTAATCAGCCTTTTAGTCAAGCCTTAGCTGTTGTTGTCCACGCAAACCCACATAATACAGTGATCCGAGATGCAAATATTGTGACCGTGAAGGCAAAATATATCAATGATATTATAATAAAGTTTTCGTTGTCTTTGTCATCGGGACTAGTTGAGTTGCAGCAACAAATCGCCAATAGACTGCACTTAGAGGATGGAACTTATTATGTCAAGTATAAAGATGAGGATGACGACTTAACTGTAATAGCTTGTGATTAGGACTTACAAGATTATATAAGCAGTTCTAAATCGCTAGGCAGCACTACCATCATGGTATTCATTGTTCCAAAGTAGTCAATTATTAGTGACCAACTTGAATCATTCCAGTTTTTTTCGTTGTTGCTATATTTTCTTTTGTTCTATCTTTTGATTCTAGAGATGGTTGTTGCTATCATGCCTTGTTTCCTCTGTTTCAGGAAGGTTGGGAGTGTTTTGGGTTTTTTTGGTTTCCTCTTGGCAGTTGGGTTCTGGCCAACTGTTTCATTCTCCCCTTTTGTAATGTTGTAGTAGCATTAATAAAATGTTACTTTCTTTGCTGATCAAAAAAAAAAAAAAAATCCCTCACTTCATCAGAATGAACCTGAAATGATGCAGTTATTTCCTGTTTATATGGAAAATGCACAATAGCAGAAGTGTTCATTGAGTTGGCATGTCAAGCAATTGACTCCATCATCAACGTTTTCACCTTTTATAGCTAGGACAGAAATGAAAGGCAGGATACAAAAGCCCCATAAAAATTCAAACTCAATTAAATGCAAAGGCAAAACATACCGTGAAGAACAAAAACAATTTAAATCAATTATGGTTGAGACCAAAGCTTGTAAAAAAATTTAGGGTAAATTATGTTGGGTTTGCAGACAAGCTTCAATGGAAAGCCCAAGCTTGGGGGTGGGGCCCCTGCAACAGAATTTTTTCCAAGCTTGTTTGGCTATTTTTGGCCCATGGACTTTTACCCTATATAATGTAACGGTGTTTATACATTCTGTGGTTAGAAAGAAGAGAGATATTGTTGCCGTTTTTTAGTGTGAGGGAGAAGAAGAATGTTTGTAATTCTATACTCAATATAGTGAATTTGTGTGGCTCCTAAAAACATAGGCATGTTGCCGAATTTCATATATCTGTATGTTCTATCTATTTGTTTTTTTTTTGTGATTCATAGGGTTTAGGAATTGAACACGCAGTTTAAATCCTAACAAATTACACTAACCTCTCCTAAGTTTTGGAGAAAATATAGTAAGTCCTACAAGTTTTTGGTACAATTATACTGGACTCCTTTATGGTTTTAATTCATATCACTCTTACCTCTTTTTTCATAAGAAATTCACTAGTCATATAAATGAAAAATATTGTTTTCATCTCTCTTACATTAAAATATATATTTCACCTTGTATATTTTTTTGTCTTTATACCATTTGCATTAATTTTGGTCTCTTTAATTTTACTAAAAAGGAGGTCAGTGTAATTATTTTAAAAAACCTCTATCCAAAAATTAAATTAGAGTTAGAGCTTGTAAAAACATCTTTTCAATTAAAAAAAAACATAATTCAAATTAAAATAGCATTTAATATTACAAACTATTAATAAAAAAATCCAACACCTGTTACTCAAAAATAAATGTTCAGAACTTGAATAGAATACCACTGTTAACAAAAAAATATGTTATGCATTATGAAATATAATCTAAATTTTATTCTGAAAAGTGACTGAGTGTATGGTGTAAATTTAAAATTAATGGAATATAAATCACACTCACAATAAATGTAATCTATTGATTTATTTTTTTAGGTAATTTTTTTATGAGTTTATAGTATTGTTGTATATTAATTATAGGATCTTGTATTACAATATATATATATATGTGTGTGTGGGAAATTTTATGATACACACCCCTCCAAGGTTGTGTACCATAATTTTATCACAAATGCACCCTATCACAAATTAGCATAATTTTATCACAAAATTTCGTAACATCAACCACAAAATGTGTAATCTCATCACAAATTGACTAACAAAAAATATTGTAACCAAATCACAAACTTTTGTCACATGAATCACAAAATTTTGAACATTTTGTTACGTTAATTTATGACGAGAGATATTTTATAATTGATATTACGAATTTTTGTGATAATATTATGCAAATTTATAATAGGGTACATATGGTTGCAATTTCCCTATATGCTGAATGATCTTCATTGTGCAAACATGGCCCTGTGGATGTCACTGGAAGTATTATTATCTTTGCCATTGTACTTATTTTTTTCTCAATAGATGAGAATCATAAAATGAACCATAAAGCAAATGGCAAAACCCTAAATTTGGTTTAAATGTGAAATGTCACTATGTTAGATTATCTTTGATAATATTAGGTATTTTATCTATCTAAAAGTTATTATAATGTATATACTTTATTTTACCTATCTACCTTTTTTATGTTTGCACTGTAACCGTGCTTTTGATTTTAATTATTCATCCAAATATTACTCACTTTAAGGAATGCCACATTAGCAACAAAGATAGAGGGGAAAAAAAATCACAAGGGTCAAAAATATTTTGCTTAGCCTTTGAAGGTTAGTTTCATTTAGCTAATGAATGTGAGTTGAAGTAAAATGCCTAATTATAGACCTAGTGTATTGGAGTTTAAACAAATAAATTATACTATGCAGTTTAAATAACATATATTATGCATTTCAACTCTTAAGAGCAACTCCAAGATTGTTATACAAAATGCCTTGTAAAATACCCAAAAAAAAGTACTCATTTTATTGAGTTGATCATCAACAAATATCACAATTAAGTTGTGATTTGCCTTACAATCAAGCCTCAGCTACTGTTGATCATGCAAACCCAAATAATACAGCAATCGAAGATGCAAATATTCTGACCATGAGGGCAAAATATATTAATGATATTACAATAAGTTTCAGCTGTCTTTGTCATCAGGACTGGTTGAGTTGCAACAACAAATAGCCAAGAGGCTAAACGTAGAAGCTGGAAGTTATTATGTCAAGTATAAAGATGAGGAAGATCACATGATTTTAATAGCTTGCGATGACGACTTGCAGGATTGTATTAGCACTTACAGATTGCTGGGAACTTCCATCGTGGTATTGCTTGAACCAAAGCCAATTACCATTGACCAGCTTGAATCATACTAAAATCTGCTTGTGTTTATGCATTTTTCATTTTTATTTTATTTTTTCCAGATAACACTTTTCATTTTTATTTGTTTAGATGTCAACTCTTTCACTTTATCATAATGAACCCCAAATGATGCAGTTATTTCATGGAAAATGCACAATTGCAACAATGTTCATTGAGTTGGCATGTCAAGCAACTAACTTCCCTCAGCTGCACTTTCACTTTCTTACACATGAAATCCCCACCTTTTATAACTAGAACTGAAACAAAGGCTAGATAGGAAAGCCCTTGTATAAATTGAAACTCTATTCAATGCGAAGGCAAAACATACCCTGAAGCAGAAAAGCAACTCAAATCAATAATGGTTAGATCAAAGCTTGTAGGAAAAAAAAAATTTAATTTGAGTTAAAGCTTGTCAACTATAGTGTCAAGCATGGTTCTAAATCGAGGTATCGGGTAATGTAACAGTATCAATCACGGAGTACCGGTATCGGTAGTATCGGTAGGTACGTATCGTGGGAATTGATTGTTGCGGACATGAAATTTTAAAAGAAAAATGCTATGGACCCCAAATGAATTACCAACTTTTTACCAAACCTCTCACATGGGTGTGGGACCCACACAAATCACATGTGTGTGGGTTCCACACCCATGTGAGCGATTTGGTAAAAAATTTGGTAATTCATTTGGGGTCTCTAGCATAACTCATTTTAAAATCATTTTACAGGTTTTTCAGCACTTTCTTTCCCATACTGCTATTCTAGTGAGTATTCAAAACAGAAGCTCGATTTTCCGTTACGTAACGGCCATTTTTTTTATAATTATTGTGTCAAGCATCAAGATGAAGATCTTGAGTGACTTTTGATGACCTGCAGCGCAAACTCATTAAGCAATCAAGTTTGCCAATTCTAGGAATTTCAGTAAAAGCTGCTAGTGTACTCCAACCAACACTCTCTTTCATGGTGAATTGAACTTGTTAATATTCTCTTTTGTACTTTCTAGTTTGCATTAGATACTTTAAAGTTGTGTTTACTTCATATATTTGGGTACGAATTTGAAAACGGAAAGGAAAATTTGAGAGAAATGGGAAAAAAATAGTTTATATTTCATTCACATTTTCCTCACATTTTCTTTTTCCTTTCCAATTTCTTTTTCAAATCTATATTCCAAACACAAGCTAAAAAAATATATTTCCAGTGAACAAAGTCTTTTAACAGGTAGATAATCTCTGCTGGAAATTCCATTATTCTTTGCTCTTATCTTGGCAATCGTTGAATGTTACCATGTTACCGTGTTACCTTCAGTTGGTCTTCTTCTTAGCCAACAATCTTTTGTGCAGTGGCTAATCTTGCCACAATTCAAGCACTCTATGTTGCGTCGTCAAAACTCCATCGGTCTTCGATCATCTTCATTGTTATCGGACCGAACTCCCTCTCTTTGATAGCTTCTATCATACTGCTATTTTTCATCTTCTTCTTTCTTTGTTCTTTCATATTTTTGCCACTTCGGTCCATCTCTTCTCTTGCTACTGAATAATACTTCCTCTCCACTTTGTTTCTTTAGTGTGACTCCGGCCATTTGCTTAGCTAGAGTTTCTTGATTCGCCAATAGACTTTCCAACTCGACTAGTGATGGTTGAGTGGACCATCCTCTAATGGTAGCCATAAGCCCACTATACTCAGGTCTTAAACGTCAAGTAATAACGCGCCTCATTCTAGATTCGTTAATTTTCTACTCATGATCCAATTGTGAAATTTCATTGCAAAGAGTCTTTACCTTAAGAAAATATTGACTATTAGTCATCGACCCTCATATAACTATTGCAAGCTCGTTCTCTAGATACTAGAGTCGTGCATCATTTGTCTTGGAAAATACCGCCACAAATATATCCCAAATCGCTTTTGGAGTAGTAGTTTCCCAAACATACTCCAATAACTCTTTCTACACGGTTGTCCTTAACATGAACGTCGCTTTTCTAGCCTTGGTTCGCCACTTTCGCAAGGATTCTGCATTTTCTTCTTCAGGTGGAGTAATATGTTTGCCATCAACGATTTCCCATAGATCTTGACCTTGAAGATATGCCTTTATGCATATTTTCCAAGTCATAATTATAACAATTTAATTTCTCTATACATCCGATGAAGTTTCTGAAATCCGACATAACAATTGTGCTCGTCGACTTCAACAATCTCATGTATCAATTTCAATCTTTTTTTTTTTTTTGGTCGGCCCCTGAACGACCAATCTCTGATATCATATTGTTGAGTTTGACACACTAGTGGACCCAAAAATATAACATTTATTGATAACACTCAAGTACACTTGTACAACCACACACTAATACACATCACTTATTCGTTCACATAATACATTCAAGCACTTACACTCAGACCTTGTACCTTCCTCACACAAGACTTTAGACACGTCTCACTAAATCCCTCGTGTAGTGCTTAACCACTCACTTACTCAATTGTTTAGAAACAAACCTCATCCACAAAATGAGTGGTGATAAATTTGCTTCTAGAATATTCTAGGATACACCTCTGACTTCTACTGCACTCTAGAATTATCTAAACTACTCTAGTTCATATTGACTAACAGTCATCGACCCTCGTATAACTGTTGCAAGCTTGTTCTTACCTAGCTTTGTATCACTGAGGTCCCATTTGAGTGTCTGGATTGGATATAAGAGTTTGAGGAGTATATGTAATACCTAAGAATAAGGATAGGATATAATATGTTATAGGATATGAGATGGATTATATATACTATGGAGGAGGGGTCCCTGCTGTGACGTAAAATGCCACCGTTTTAATTTTTTTTTATTTAATTAATGTGAGGGTTCATTAATTCTTATTTCACTATAACAAACAAAACAATAAACCTAATAGGGATGCTTCCATCTTCACTGTAAGCAAAAAGTCTCCATTTACATGGAGTGAAAAGTTAGCTTTTATTTTTTATTTTTTTATTTTTTAACATTTTTATCTTCTCTCAAACAGATTGAACAGTGTTTTCTATTTTTGCTTCACCGTTCTTCTGCTGAATTTACAGACCATTATTGTTCAACAAACTGGTATGTGTATCTATCTATATATATATATATATATTATATGTATATATGTTTTGTATTTTATTTTGTACAGTATGTTAGTGGGTTCAACAAATATAATAGTTTGGTTTGTTTTTTGTGAATAGATTGAGAAACACAATTGTATATTATAAGAAAAAAAATTTATTATATAATTTGTTTTGTACATATTATGTATTTTTGTATAAATATTATATAATTTTTTTAAGGAGTTACGATAATTTGTAATTCATAATTATTTTTTTTATAGCAATGTTATGTATTTTTGTGGAAATATTACACATTTTTATAACAATGTTATTTATTTTTGTAATAATGTTATGCATTTTGTGGTCTAAAAAAAGTTTCAATAAAAAAATCTATAATCTTACTATAAAATGCGAATTTAATTTTTTAATCATAAATTGTTATAACTCAATAAA
>NW_021025254.1:405707-440217 GCF_004153795.1 Camellia sinensis
ACGTATCGCTTTTCTAGCCTTGGTTCGCCACTTTCGCAAGGATTCTGCATTTTCTTCTTCAGGTGGAGTAATATTTGCCATCAACGATTTCCCATAGATCTTGACCTTGAAGATATGCCTTTATGCATATTTTCCAAGTCATAATTATACAATTAATTTCTCTATACATCCGATGAAGTTTCTGAAATCCGACATAACAATTGTGCTCGTCGACTTCAACAATCTCATGTATCAATTTCAATCTTTTTTTTTTTTTTGGTCGGCCCCTGAACGACCAATCTCTGATATCATATTGTTGAGTTTGACACACTAGTGGACCCAAAAATATAACATTTATTGATAACACTCAAGTACACTTGTACAACCACACACTAATACACATCACTTATTCGTCACATAATACATTCAAGCACTTACACTCAGACCTTGTACCTTCCTCACACAAGACTTTAGACACGTCTCACTAAATCCCTCGTGTAGTGCTTAACCACTCACTTACTCAATTGTTTAGAAACAAAACCTCATCCACAAAATAGTGTGATAAATTTGCTTCTAGAATATTCTAGGATACACCTCTGACTTCTACTGCACTCTAGAATTATCTAAACTACTCTAGTTCATATTGACTAACAGTCATCGACCCTCGTATAACTGTTGCAAGCTTGTTCTTACCTAGCTTTGTATCACTGAGGTCCCATTTGAGTGTCTGGATTGGATATAAGAGTTTGAGGAGTATATGTAATACCTAAGAATAAGGATAGGATATAATATGTTATAGGATATGAGATGGATTATATATACTATGGAGGATGGGTCACTGCTGTGACGTAAAATGCCACCGTTTTAATTTTTTTTATTTAATAATGTGAGGGTTCATTAATTCTTCATTAATTCTTTCACTATAACAAACAAAACAATAAACCTAACAGGGACAGAGCCATCTTCTGGGTCCCGCGGTCCTGTAAAGTTGAAGGGGGTGAGTTTGTGTTAAAAAAAAAATTTTTATAAATAGAAAATATAATAAAATAAAAATAATTCATGGAACAAATCAATTTATGAAACCAAATTGTATTTTTTTAAAAATATTAATTTTAAAATTAAAATCAAACAAACCATACATGTTTTGACTTTTTCAAAACTGACTTAAATGCATCAAAAGTGAAATTGAAAGGGAAAAAAAATTGTATTTGAACAAATCATTTATCAAACCATAAGGAAAAAAAAAAGTAACTTCAAAAAAAAAAAAAACCAACTTAAGGCCAAAATATATTCAATTCACATCCAACATCTATATAAAAAAAAAATAAAACAAAATTCTGAGACATTTAAACTTCAAAACTCCTACCAAATATCCCAAAATCTGTCTCAACCTATCTAAATTATCCAAACAAAATTCTAAAAACCTTCAATTGAATTCTCAAAACAAAAACTACAAAGTGGATCCCCATGTCAATTTTGTGGAGGCGGTTGGGAATAAATAGAAAAATCGAAAGAACTCTCATTTCTAAATTCGGTCTCCATTGGATTGTGCCCCACCGGATTAAGTGATATTCCCATAAAAAAAAGAAAAGAAAAGAAAAGAAAAGAAAATTCATTAGAATAAATTTTATGGACTAAATTACATTACAAACATATATATATATATATATATATATTAACTTACTTGAGAACTTTGTGGACTATGTGATGCTTGGAAAGACAAAGGTTGTGATTGTGGATACCTTGGTGAGTATGAATTAGTATCATGTGAGAAGATTATACCCATAAGTTATCAATTGTGGCCAATAGAGACTCCCACCATCCTACTCCATAGACACCATGAAAAGTAAATACACTAATACAATGTAGTCTAAAAATAAACAAGATAACATAAAACAAGAGCTAACCTGTGGTTGACTTAAAGTTGAATTTTGAATATTTGTGATATTGCTTGATTGACCAATAGTCTACATAAGTTGTTAAATTTATCAATACATTACACAATTTATAAAATAATAATAATAATAATAATAAATAAATAAATAACATAAAACAATAGCTAACCTGTTGTTGGCTTGAGGATGAATTTTGAACATTTGTAGTGTTGCTTGATTGACCAATTCTAAAGAAATTCAAAAAGTATCAATACTTTACACAATTTATAAAAATAAATACATGTCATTTGAAATTTCAAAAGTACGTAGGTAATACCTTACTAAGGCGGGTAGGTTGTGAAATAACTTTTGTCTTCTTATTCATCATCTCATGCCAAGGTTTTAATCTACCCCTCCCTTTGTGTCCAACATCTTTCTTCTTTATGCCCTTAACTTGTGCAAAGTTGGGGTCGTCCACATCTAATTCATTGGTACCAAAATTTCAATCCCTTAATCATATTATTACTTTTACACATAATTCCTTAATTCCTTCATCAACCAAGTGATACTAATTGATAGGCAGGTTTGTGCATAGATGCTTGAGTTGCTAGTTTCACCATTCTTGGACAAAGATCTCTATAACGTGCTAATATTAACAACTTCGGATCATCCTCATCCATTACAACATTTTTCTCTTCAATTTCACAATCTTTTGCATCCAATCTCCATCGGCCTAATATATACCTTTCAGGAATTTCCATAACATTCATTCTATCAAGTGCTTTGATTGCATGACTACACAAAATTCCGAAGTTCTCAAATTTCTTACAAGTACAATGTATTTCTCGACAGCTTTTTTCTCCTCTTAGCCCAATAACTTCCACCCTACCCTCCACAATATACTCTTTACCATTACCATACAAGCCAATCACGCACTTAACTTCTCCTTCTAACTCATGGAATTGCTTCACTTGACAACAAAGGGACGTATCCAACTCACAATGAAATAAATCAAAGATAGGAGGGGTGTACAAACTCGTAACTTGGATTAAAATGGGAGACTTTTTCAATTTCATTCTTGGCAACTTTTGTCTAGAATCATATATTGCGGAAATTTCCTCATACCGCTTATCTACAACAATCCGATTGAAGTGAGTAAAGAATTGAACAATGTTATGATCACCCTTCAAATATCCCCTTAATGTTCCATTTAGACTTTCACTAAGTTGTGTGCTTCGCATTCCTCCAGTAAATACCCACTTCATATACACATGCGCCCACTGCTCTCTTTTTCTCCAAGTTCTTTTCATCCACTCATTCTCTTGCAAATTGTATTTATCAATTAAAGAATTCCAAGTTTCAATTAATTCATGCTCATTCTCGTAGTCATAAATGCAAGCTTTTAAATCGCTACTAAATTTTGAACCACTCTTGAACAAGTAACCTAAATGCTTTAAAGCATTTTGCATTAGGTGAAAAGTGCACAACCCATGAAAAACCTCAGGCATGATTTGTGAAATTGCCTTAGCCATTGCTTGATCTTGATCTGTGAAAAAACTAACAGGTTTTTTTCCTGACATTGCATCCAAAAATGTTTCAAATAACCATTCAAATGACTCTGCAGTTTCATCATATAATAATGCTGCACCAAAAATCACTGTCATTCTAAAGTGGTTAAAGCCACAAAATAAAGCAAGTGGACGGTACTCTTTATTTGTTCGAAAAGTTGTGTCAAATGACACCGCATCACCGAAAAGCCCATAATCTGTTATCATCTGATGATCAGCCCAAAAAATATTAGTAATCATCTCATCTACATCCAACTGAATGGCATAGTAAAAATATGGATTTTCTGCCACTTGCTGCTGGAAATATCTTAACAAACTCCCTGCTTCACCATATTGCAAGTTTCGCTGTCTTTTTGCACGTAAGTAGGCTTTCTGATCCTCTCGCGTGAACCCTACAAATTCCTTCCCTCCTGCTATAGCACTAATAAGATCATGTGAAGCCTTAAGAGATATTCCACTCTCATCAGCTATGTCAATATTTATACCCTGAGCATCACATACCTTTCTCTGAGATGGCATCAAATGAGTACATTGAGGAAGATGCAAAGGGTGGTTGTGGTTGCAATCAAACTTCGACACAATCCACTTCGACAAGTCCCGCTTAAAAGATATACGCATAAATGCTTTACAATTTGTTCTTGTCTCACTTCGAGGATTTTTTATCATCGTGTACCGTTTATCTTTTTCCCTCTCTCCCTCCTTACAACAAACAAACTTTCTACTAGTCATATCACCATCTTTCTGACTTTTGTTACAATAATCTCTTCTAATACTAAACCCCACAATTCTTCCGTATTCATTATAAAACTCATATGCAGCTTCTTCTGATGAAAACTCCATACCAAGATATGGTGATTTATCCTTGGCCAACTCTCCCATTTCTTCGATGCATCCCTTAAGTCCACCATCATCCATTATACTATCCTCCATTTCAACATTAACAAATATGGGGAAAATATATATATATATATATTAAACGAAACAAGAATCTGAGCAAAAAAGTTATTAATTAATTTTAAATGCTGAGTAATTAAATAATTCAATGAAATCAAATAAATCAATTAATAATGTAAATTAATTAAAAGGATAGGGGAGAGGGAAAAAAAGATGTGTAATTTGTACAGTAACATTAGAAATTTATTGTATCTGAGTAGATTATAATATACAATTGCAAAATTATATTAGAATTAGTATATTATATAATATAGGGAATCTTTTGGCAGACACGCTTAAAGATATGAATCATATGCTCTCTTATTATATAAATTTTTGATATATGTTTTGTATTTTTGTTACAAATGTTATGTCGTTTTTTATTGAGTTATAACAATTTATGATTAAAAAATTAAATTAGCATTTTATAGTAAGATTATAGATTTTTTTATTGAAACTTTTTTTAGACCACAAAATGCATAACATTATTACAAAAATAAATAACATTGTTATAAAAATGTGTAATATTTCCACAAAAATACATAACATTGCTATAAAAAAAATAATTATGAATTACAAATTATCGTAACTCCTTAAAAAAATTATATAATATTTATACAAAAATATATAATATGTACAAAACAAATTACATAATAAAAAAATTTTCTTATAATATACAATTGTGTTTCTCAATCCATTCACAAAAAACAAATCAAACTATTATACTTGTTCAACCCACTAACATACTGTACAAAATAAAATGCAAAACATATATACATATAATATATATATAGATATACATACCAGTTTGTTGAACAATAATGGTCTGTAAATCCAGCAGAAGAACGGTGAAGCAGAAATAGAGAACACTGTTCAATTTGTTTGAGAGAAGACAAAAATGTTAGAAAATAAAAAAATAAAAAATAAAAACTAACTTTTCAATTCATGTCAATAGAGACTTTTGCTTACCGTGAAGACGGCGGCGGCCTTGTACAAAAATGTTTTGGCAGACAAATAAAAAAATTAAAATAAAAACTAACCTTTTAATCCATGTCAATAGAGACCTTTTGCTTACAGTGATGACGGTGGCGGCCCTAGGTTTATTGTTTTGTTTGTTATAGTGAGAGAATAATTAATAAACCCTCACATTAATTAAAAAAAAAAATTAAAACGGTGGCGTTTTACGTCACAACAGTCACGGCTGTGAATTCTCCACAACAGGGACCCCCAGTCCTATATACTATGGGGTTACTTATACTATATTTAGTTAAGATAGGATATAGTATAGGATAAGAGGAGAGTAATTATTTTTGACATTTGGATGAATGATGAGCTATATCCAACGGTGGGGGATATACAATACCATGGGGGGTGGTATTGCATTTCCTCCCCTTTTGCATCATATACTATCCGAACTCCCTATATCCGGAGCAACCAAACACAGGATATAGGGAGACAAAAAAAACATATGGGACCCATCTCATATTATATCCAGTCCCCCAGCCATATCTGGCCTTTATATCTGGTAAATAAACAGGGCATGTGTTTGGATCATTGACTTAGGTAGGGATGTAGAAAGGGAAAGGAAAAGGTGAAGGAAATGGAGAAAAAATTTAACTTTTATATCATTCACATTTCCCCTATTGTTTCCCCCCTCCTCCCTTCCAAATCCCTATTCAAATTTATGATCCAAACACAGCCTAACTACTTAAATAAGATTTTGTGTCTTTCTACAATTAGTCAATTAAGTACGTTCCTCCCATGTTCCCTTGTTTCCTTCAACTTGCTCCAAAAATTAAACCTATAGGATTATAGTTGAGCAAGTGTATTTTGTACAACATGAGTAGGTTAATTTGATTTATACAAGTTCTTTAAAAGCATTTAAGTTGCCCATCTAATTTCCCCAAAATGTCCTCTTAGATAAAATATTTCAATCCAAAAGTATTCAAGCCAATTATCTCGAGTAATTCTATTTCCACTCTTTTATTCTGTGCATATCATATCTTAATTCACACACTATGAATTTGAAAAAAAAAAAGTGTTTTACGCAGTACACAACTCATTATACCAGAAATACCCTCTTCTTCATCCTTCTAACTCTAACATAATTTCTAACCCTAACTAGCCACTGTCGCCACCTCCACCCTAGCCACCGTTGTAGCCCATCGTCATCGCCTCCTCCTCATTCTTCTCTGATAAATCTCCTCCTCACTCCACCTGCCTCGGTCCCAAACCCTTTCCCACCCTCTTCCTCCCTCCACCACCTCAACGCCATCATTGCCACAACCTTCCATCCCATCTCATTCTTCTTCTTCTTATCTTCTCTAAAAGTCCTAGATCTAGGGTTTGCGCCGTTCTTTCTCCCTAGTTAACACCGTTCTTCCTCGAGTTGCAGAAGAATAGAGATGCGAGTTGCAAAAGAAAAGAGTGAGAGACACGCAACGACGAAGAAGGGAGTGTGTGTTGGGGTGAAGCCGATGATGGTGTCAGTGATGGAAGGCGTGATCCTGATGGCGGAGATCACAACAGTAGGGGCTGTAGGTATGGGCCATCACGGGGTGACAGAGTTAACGGAGAATAGTTGAAGTGATCAAGGGAGGAGGCCAACGGTGGTGCAGCAATTGGTTAGGGTTAGAAATTTTTGGGTGGTTTAGAAATTAGGCACTTGGATGTGGAAAATAAAGGGTATTTTGGTATTTTTAATTTAGGATAAAAATGTAATTAAAGTTTTTTTTCATTAAGTGTGTGTAGTGAGAAAAATTGGTGATTGAAAATAGAATTTTCCAATTATCTCTGTTACAAATGAATTAATCCTTTCAAAGGTCATTTTGCCTCTTTAGGCACATGCCTCTTCAACCTCCCTACCGCTTAAATGCTCCTTGACAGACTTCTAAACAAGCCCACCTTTTCCCTCTCAACTATTCCCTTGCACTTAATTATATTCTCAATAAGTTCCCTGTTAGGCACTCTTTATTGTCCACTAAAATATATTTGTAAAAAAATTCAGATGATACACAGAATTAGGTAAATGTTTGCAATTATTTATCAAACATCCATACAAACATGCCCATAAGGCATCATCATTAGTTGATACAGGTTATAGGTTGAACACAAGCGTTAGTGCAATTGTTGCAAGAAACCTGCAATCCACATTTTGTTTGTTAAGGTGCATTGTAATTTCTTTATCATTTTTAGTATTTTCAATTAATACAGCCTCTTTTTACATCATTTTCCCTTTCTTTTGACATCGTCTTCAAAGCATAAAAGTCAAAATTTTGATACAACCCAAATTGAACTTTTGACACAAAAAATATTTATTCAAGTTTAGATTAATCAATTTAAATATATATATATATAATAATTTCACTTTTAGAAATGGTAAGAAATGGTAAGAAATCAAAAATAAGAAGGAAAAAAAATGATATTTAAAAGTTGACATTTCTTCCTTTTTTTCACCATGTTTTCTTTTCTGCAATATTTTCCAAGTTTACGAAATGAAGAAAAATGATTTTCCTTCTATTTTCCTTTACTTTTTTTTTTTAATCACCAAATCAATGAATCAAATAGAGCCCAGATGCAAGGGCTTTGTGGAGTTGCAATATATGCATTATTCATGGTTTATCATTCTATACTTAAGTGATAGCATATTAACCTTGTATTAATGATAATACCAAAATCCACCAACATGGAAGCCTCATTCTTGATTTGGTGTCCAATGCAAGGATTCTTTGATAAGCATCATTTTATATGCAATTTGCAGGAACATCCTGAGTGGAAGATAAAGAACGGGTTTGTGATTTTTCAAAAGGCAAAAGAATCTGCACCTTGCAAGGAGATACCATTTCTGCAACTCATCAATCAGGCACTCAGCTATGCAAGGGAGTTGGAGCGGATAGTGTGAAAGGTATGCTGCCCGATGTTGTCAATGCTACTACCATTCTATTGTCCAACTTCCTGATGCTAATCTTGTGTTTTACTGAATTTTTTCTTGACGCTAGGATCACTTTATGGAGTTAAATTTGTTCACTGTTCACCGTGCGCATTCAGAGCATTTTGTTTTGGCTTCCCCTTAATTGATTTGTTTTTCTTTCTTATCATTTACGGAACATAGTTTATTTTAATTGCAATCTTTTTGTAAGGAGAACAAGAAAATTAAACTGAATGGCTGATTGGATTAAGAATCCTTTCGCTCTCTACGTCTCTTTCGCGCGCGCACGTGCACACACATCACAACTCTTACTATGTATGTAGCGCATTGTCAAAGTAGTGTTAGTGATGCAATGTTTGTGAGTTGTTTCAATTTTGTGCATGATTAAGCTTTAGTAATAGGCAACTGCACTTGATTAAGCTTATATTATGTGTTTTACAACTTGAGATTTCTTTCTTGTGTACTGATTATTACGTGATCCTAAGTTTTTGTATTTAAAAATGAACCGTTCTGTGAATTGATTTTTTCCAAGAATGCTTGGTTACAAGGAGTGTAACCAACAATGAGTGGACTTAATTGTAGAACCCACACATTCTTGTATGTATTACCGTATAAATTGAAATTAGCTTCACATGAACTTAGATCAATCTAATGCTAGCCCAAGAATGGTTGTGTAAATCTTAGATGTTTTGAGTTATTTAACAATGACGATTTTCAAATTAAGATTTTAAAATTAAAACATATTTATTGCTAACACAATTGGAGAAATAAAAAAGTATATTGAATAATATTGTGTGTATATATCAATACAATACAATGAAGGCCCATATATATAGACAAGGAAGAGTGGTGAACAAAAAAGAGAATCCTAAACGAAAAAGAATCCTAATATTATGATATAATGTAAATCCTAATCCTAATGTATATACAAAATATATATTTACTAATAGTCTCTCTCAAACTCAAGGTGATTTCAAAGAGACCAACTAGAGTTTGGAAAGTTACTCATGAAAACGACCAGGAAGATGGGTTTTAGTAAATAGATCAGCAATTTGAGCAGCGGAAGAAATAGACTGGAGCTGGATAATGCCATTATTGACATGCTAATAAATGAAATGACATTTAATCTTGATGTGCTTGGTGCGATCATGAAAAACATCATTGTGAGCAATTTGAATGGCACAACGATTGTCATAATGAAGGGTAGTAGCAGTGGAATAAAGTACACCCATATCCTTGAGTAACCAACGAAGCCATAAAGTTCTTGAGTGGTGTCAGCAAGAGCGTGATATTCTGCCTCAATACTGGACTTGGAGACAATAGTTTGCTTCTTACGCTGCCAAGAAATCAGTGAACTTCCAAGAAAGAAACAATAACTAGTAGTAGAGTGACGATTAGTGGGATCACCAACCCAGTCAGCATTAGAATATGCACATAACTCAAGGGGAGTGTGAGTAGAGTAATGAAGTCGATGAAACAAAATACCCTTTACATAGCGGAGAATACGAAGAACAAAAACATAATAAGTAGATCATGGAGGAGACAAAAACTGACTGACAATGTGAACTGCATGAGAGATATCAGGCCGAGTAACGGACAAATAAACCAAACTACCCACTAATTGTCGATATAGAGTTGCATCAGAAAGGAGAGTGCCCTCTAAAGGGGTAAGACGAGTATTATACTCAAGCGGGATAGAAACAATCTTACTATCCGTGAGGCTAGCACTAGATAAGAGATCAGATGCATATTTGGCTTAAGTGAGATACAAGCTACTTGGAGCAGAAGAAATCTCGAGACCAAGAAAATAACTGAGAGAACCCAAATCTTTCATCTCAAAATGAGAGTTGAGAAAATGTTTTAGCTCATGAATGTCATCAAGACTAATAGTTTTGTATAAAAAAAAAATGGACGGTGAACAAATTAACAGTTAACAAAAAATTGATAAGATGATATAGCTATCGATATCCGATCAACGTGATTTTTTACAAGCATATAATGCTTAACAAGTTCTACACATTGAACGGTTCGGACTATCAAAACGGGACCCATAGTGAGCCCCCACAGGTCGAACAACACTGTCCAGTCCGATTAAGGACTGGAGGCAAGCTACTCCCTTTTTCCAATTCATTCCAACAATTAATGTCCATCCAAAATCACAATGACCCAAACTCAAACCTCGAAATCCATCGTCATTTTCTTTCTTCCAAATGTACTAGTATCAACAGAATTTGAGACAAAGATGTTCAGGGATGTCAATTTAAAAGGGGGTTTTGATGGTAGATATTTGATGGTGCTTTTGAGATTTGCTGGTGTTAGTGATGAGATAGAGTATGGAGTGTTGGAAATGGTTGGAAAAATTCTGGGTAAACCAGAATTTTTTCTTAACTTTGGTCAATTATTTAGGTGGGACCTGTACGCCAAAATTGGCGGGTCTAAAGGGTAATGCGTTCTATACCGTGTTGAGATTCACGTGGTATATTTGGTTGCTCAAAACCATTATCAGGTGAATGGGAAATTGAAGCTAAAGTGTGCTCCGTGAAAATGGAGTTTTTGGTAGAAATTTCTTAAGGTTTGGAAATTGGCTTGTCCCACATTGGTTTGGTGAGAAGTTTTGAATAAGTTTATATAGCTTGGAATTATAACTTGGGGAGAGCCCCAAGGGGCACCCCAAGTTTGTAAAAATGAGAGGTTATGGGCAAAATGAGCTAGACCCATTGGACCCGAAAATCACCACACATGCAGTCGGGCGGGCTGGGCCTAGGCTTGGGCGCAGGTGCGTGGTGTGTGGTTGGGTTGGGCTTGTTTGGCCCAATACTAATCTTTTTGGACCAAAAATATTTGGATTTAATTTTATTTTTGAAATAAAATCTGTCCAACTGTCCAGAATTCAAATTAATTCCGGAATTAATCTATTCCGGTTTTTCTCTACACCCAAACAGGTCCCTTCCATTTTTTTATCTGTTTGAATTTTGTACCCAACAGATTTAAATCTGTTTAATTCAAAACCAAACAGGTTTCATACCTGTTCAAAACAGGTTTGCACCTGTTTAATTCAAAATCAATAGGCACCGCTCCATCTATAAATAGGCAGTCCTCATTTGATGTTTTTCATTCAAAAAATTCGTACTTCTCCTCTGCAAATTTATTCTCTTCATATTGCTGCATTTATTTCATTATTTTTCTGTGAAAAAGAGTGTATACACTAAGTGTGTTCGTTGAACAAATAAATTGTAGTGCTGCATTTATTTGTTGTTGATCATTTCATCTTGAGAGATAGTCGTCCATATTCTGATAGCACCATGGAGAGGACGTATCTGTCTTAAGATTGTTGGACAATCTTCACTGTAATTAAATTAATTAATTCTGTTTGGGTACTAAACGACAAACAAAATATAACAGAAAAATAGAAAAGGAGAGAGAAAGTTTGTTTACAAAAATCAAACTAGAAATAGAATTAAATAAATTTAAATCAGATTTTAATTTTTATTTTTTTGTAACAAAATAAAATCTGTTTTATTTATTTAATTCTATTTCTAGTTTGATTTTTGTAATTAAACTTTCTCTTTCTTTTTCTATTTTTTTTTTATATTATCTTTATCATTTAGCACCCAAACAAAATTAATTAATTTAATTACATTGAAGATGGTCCAGCATGGAGATGGATGATGGTATTACTCAATTGTAAGTGATAGTATTAGCAGCAGAAGTATATGAGGGTTTTAGTTGGTGGAATTGTAGAGGTCGGTGATAGAGTGTGATGAAACAGACGATGAATTTTGGCAGCCCACAGTACCCGGATCAAACCGCCCCGAGT
Source organism: Camellia sinensis (assembly GCF_004153795.1). Lineage (NCBI taxonomy): Eukaryota > Viridiplantae > Streptophyta > Magnoliopsida > Ericales > Theaceae > Camellia > Camellia sinensis. The sequence continues at coordinate 417,807 of NW_021025254.1, forward strand.
TCCCTCCAAATCCTTTCTTGCACACAAAGAAGATGAGCTTTCAAATCGAGAGAGAGAGAGAGAGAGAGATAGAGATGGATCCGAAACTCACAGAGATTTCGCAGCTATTCGAGAGATTCAAAGCCGCTTTTATTCGGAACGATTTCGATACTTGTTCCAAACTCCTCTCTCAGCTCAAGGTCACAATTCCCAAAACCCTAATTTTTTATCTCGTATCAGATTCAATTTCTTGTTTTTAATATTTGTTTCTGAGAACCTCTTACACTTTCGTAAGACCTAAATTTGTTAATCACTGATTTTTGTCATCTAGTTTTTTTATTTTTATTTTTATTTTTCATTATAGGTAAGTTTTGAACTATTATATATCGTGTTTATTGAGAATAGCGAGTAATATTTGGTACTTTGATACAAAACCAGAAAATTAGATATCTTTGTTTATGTATTGGTCGAATTTAGATGGTATTCGGTATGAAATTGGACATCTTTGTTTATGTATTGGTCGAATTGGGATGGTATTTGGTATACTTTTTATTATTATTATTATTATTTTTTATCAATAATGCTGCCATTCTAGTGACATTGTATGGAAGTGGGTCTGCCTTGGGCATAATTGTTCAAATCTTTTGTATATGATTTGGACAGTGAGAAATTTTTCAAAACAGTTACAAGTATTTCAATACAATGGCTAAAGAAATTATGGGATATATCAGAGATAAGACGTAGTTGTCTGTATACGATGCCTAATACTCAACTGAATCGATGGAATTAGAGGGAATGGAACCTCCCAGTCTCTATATTTGATCAAAGATGATTTCCGATCGGGTGCAGTATGGTGTGAGTCATCTTCTTTTATTTTGCAGGTCTTGCTGACAGAGTTTAGAAGCCTTCCACCATTGTTTGAGGAAACTCCCAATGCAGTTCATGAGTTGACATTAGCAAGTAACTTGCTTGGCTTATCTATCAAATATAGGGTAAACTACTTATAGGTCCTAATAGTTTAACTTAATTTCCATCAAGTTCTATTGAAAATAAATCCTAATAAAATCGTCGTTAAAAATAATTTTTTGTGATGATTTTTTGCATTTCACTAAAAAATGATAATTAGTGACTTTTTTTTTGTCAACAATTTTTATAAATTATTACTAAAATTTACAATTAGTGATTTTTTTTTGTGAAGAATTTTTCAAACTGTCATTAAAAGTTGAAAATTAGTGACATTTTTGTGAAGAATTTTTCAAACTGTCATTAAAAGTTGAAAATTAGTGACATTTTTGTGACAATTTTCAAACTATTCCTGAAAATTAACAATTAATGATTTTTTTTAATAGTGTTTGATGAAAAATACCATTAATTATCATAGGACCTATTGAATAATAAATCTTCCTATTAGGACCTACATGTAAGTCCCCCTCAAATATATTACGTTCCTTTAGTTAGTTGTATTGATATTTGTTGATAAACTTACTCTTTTGTTGGTTCACATGATTCTATCGTCTTGGGTTGTGTGTTTTTGTGCAAGACTAGGATATGAACAGAGAAGCAAACCCATTTATTGCTATCCCTCTTTGCTGGTTCTTGAATTTTATCTCTTCCGTTGTTCTTAACTTGGCTTGTGAGCGACAGGTTGCTTTAGCTGTTTCTATGTTGCCTATATGTTCTGCATTGTGAAGTGACTGAAGCAATGTAATAGCTAAGCTGGTGAGGCTAAATTTTCATGTCATTCCTCCATGCTAAGAAAAAAGCTTCATTATAGTTACAAACACTGTTTTTTGTTGGGTGGTAGTTATATTGCATTTGGATGGGTTTGGATGACAAAACTTTGAGGAAGTGCAAAGTATTCAAACAATGTTTTGAAAATACATGTTTTTGGAGGGCCTTGGAAGTTTGGAAAATCTAATTTGTGAAGGCTTTATTTTGACCTTTACGATTATTTGATTTTTTGAGGAGAGAAAAAATGCATGTCTTGGAGACTTTCTAGGCGGGAGCTATGTTACCTGAAACATGGATCGTTCTGGTACAGGGAACGGGAACGGAAACGCGGTACACCATATGCTCTAAAATGTGGTATGATAGGCGTAGACTTGTATATATTAGACTTAAGAATTTAAGGTACTGAGTAATTTTTTTTAACTATTAGACATTCAATAAAATGTAATATTTTCTATGAGTATTATGACTCATTTTTTGTTTTTTTTTGTCTTGTCAAAACTTAACTCACCTTAGATTTTAGTTCATTATATTTGATTTTTTTCCCCCTAAGGTAACATTTAAGGGCATTTATTGAAAAAAAAAAAACTTATGAGATCGCTTTGGATCACTAAATTTACCGTTTTGAAACAAAAGTGTATCATGTTTCGGAACGTGTGTATCAATACGTAATTCGTTGGGGTATTAGCATTTTTTGGTAACGTAGGGCAGGAGTTTTTCAATTTGCTCTTTTTGCCATGATTTGTGATGTGGAGGTGATATCGTATTCATGGTCGTTAGAATTTTACGATTTACGATTTGATTGATACGATTTGATACGAGTTTCAACAAAAATGATTCGATTCATGTTGTTGACTAAAAAATTGATTGAATCGTATGATTCAATTTACGATTCATTACGATTTATTTCTATTTTTATTTTGTTTACATAATGCATGAAACAATGTCGTTTTTGCCAAATTATGAAGATATATAGAAGAGATTAATTAGTTATATTAATATACGTAAGGCGGGGAGAATGCCAATCACCCTCCTTATTCATTGCCTTGTCGCTAACAAGCTATGAAGTTTGATCTTCTCAATTTTTGGGGTTGAGTGGGTGATGCCATTCTCAATAGGTGGGCTTCTAACTTCTTGGAGTTCATTTTTCCTAAGAACTTGGATAAAAAGGTGCGGTAGACTGCAGTGTTCGGTGTTCTATGGACATTTTGAAGGGACATTAATAGGAGGTCTTTTGAGGGTTGAAAAAAGAAAACTAGTAATGTTTCATGACAATCCATGGAGTGTACGTAGAGGCGACACTACACTTAATTGAGTGGGTTCAGTTGAACCCACTTAAATTGGTTTATTTATTCAGACGAATGAATTTTACTTGGTCAAATTAATTATAAGTTCATTGAATCCTTTGATTTTTTACTAAACCCTCTTACTTGGACTTGAACACTCACTTGCATCTAGTTCCAACGAAAACATTATGCAATTATATTTTTACAATACTATATTATATTATTTGTTTACAGTTATACCTTTCAAACTACTCTCTTCATAGAGATTAGCCTGGTGGCTAGAGCTCTTACACCTTATTAGAAGGTTAAGGCCTTGTTTGATTAACATGATTAATAGTGAAAGGATTAATAATTTCATGAATTAGCATAGGATTAGTTATCCAATTAAATTAGTGAAATAACAATATATTATGTATTCATTTTATTTATTTTTTCTTTCATATTTGATATTATGATCCCCCGCTCCTCTCAATATTAAAAGTTCACCAATTTTGTAGGATTGAATGTATGTTGTACATGTAATCCGGTTAATAAAATTTGCAATCAAACATGGGATTGTGAGTCCATGGACTAACAATCCCAATTCTAGGCTATAATCCTACTATTCAAACATGCCCTAAGAGTTTGACTTTTCATACTTGCATGTGAAATTTATTCCCCTCATACTTATTTGACATGTCAGTCCCATTTTGGGAGTTTATTTATAATTGTGTTTTATGTTGTAAATATTGTATTTGTTTGGGATGTCTCTCCCATTTTGGGAGTTTATTGTGTTTTATGCTGTAATTATGAACTTATTCTATTTCCCTGTATGAAGATACATTGTAATAAAAAAAAAATTTCCGTTGTTTTCTCAAACCAAACCAAACCAAACCAAACCAAACTTAGCCTTAAGCCCATTAAATGGGGTCGGTTGCATGAATCCTTTTTCTCCATTTGACTCTATCTAAGGCCATTTCGTTAGTCAAATTAAGGAGATTCATATCTTTATTTACTACACTAGTTCACGTCAATCTAGGTCTACCTCTACCTCTAGCACTACCATCTACCGTTATTGCATCGCATCTCTTCATTACTGCCTCTGTTGTTCTCCGTTGTATATGACCAAACTATCTCAATCTATTCTCTCTCAACTTGTCTTCTATCGGTACTATTCCTATTCATTCTCAAATATATTCATTCCTAACTCTGTATTTTTTAGTCTTGCTACACATCCATCGTAGCATCTTCATCTCAACAACACTCATCCTATCTACATGTTTTTTCTTAGTTGTCCAACATTCTGTCCCATGTAACATTGCTGGTCTAATAGTTATTCTATAGAACTTCTCTTTTAGTATAATGGGTACTCGTTTATCGCACAATACTCTAGATGTACTCTTCCACTTAAGCCACCTTACATTAATCCTGTGGACCACATCCGCTCTAATCTCTCCGGTCGTTGTGATAATCGATCCTAAATAATGAAAATATTCACTCTTAGGTAGTTCTTAGTTCTCAATCCTCACTTCTCATCTGCTTACATTGTGATTGTTATTAAAATTACACTTCATATACTCTGTCTTAGTTCTGCTTATCCTAAATCATTTAGATTCAAGTGTCTCGAGATATAATCTGGTGGGTATTAAAGAAGAAAGGGGTGTGATTAGGGACATGTATGAAGGTGTGGTGACCGCTATTAGATCGCCTGTGGGAGAAACGAGTGAATTTCCAATTACTGTAGGGTTACACCAAGGATGAACCTTAAGTCCTATAATTTTTAGAAACAAAATTAGGCACCAAACAAGTTTTTGTATACAGTTTTTAAATTATTTATAAACATAAAAATTGTGAACAAATGTTATCATACCTTGAAAGTTAGGTGTTTTAGTGAGGGGTTTGACAAGAGGCTGGAATTTAATTTTGGATTAAAAAAACCAGCCAAGTTTTGACACGTGTGCTTTTTCCCCACCAAAGTTAGGTTCTTGTGTTTTGTTAGGAAATCATCTCTTCCTAACAAGGATTGGTGAGACACAAAAGAGCAAACAAGAAAGATAAAACGAATCGAAGAAATCACACACAGATAAGAACACATAGATTTACCAGGTTCACCCCAGAATAGGCCTACGTTCACGGCTACTGCAGTTTTTCTCTATGGTCAAAAAACAATACAAATAGTGAAAGGATTAATAATTTCATGAATTAGCATAGGATTAGTTATCCAATTAAATTAGTGAAATAACAATATATTATGTATTCATTTTATTTATTTTTTCTTTCATATTTGATATTATGATCCCCAGCTCCTCTCAATATTAAAAGTTCACCAATTTTGTAGGATTGAATGTATGTTGTACATGTAATCCGGTTAATAAAATTTGCAATCAAACATGGGATTGTGAGTCCATGGACTAACAATCCCAATTCTAGGCTATAATCCTACAATTCAAACATGCCCTAAGAGTTTGACTTTTCATACTTGCATGTGAAATTTATTCCCCTCATACTTATTTGAGATGTCAATCCCATTTTGGGAGTTTATTTATAATTGTGTTTTATGTTGTAAATATTATATTTGTTTGGGATATCTCTCCCATTTTGGGAGTTTATTGTGTTTTATGCTGTAATTATGAACTCATTCTATTTCACTGTATGAAGATACATTGTAATAAAAAAAAAATTCTCCGTTGTTTTCTCAAACCAAACCAAACCAAACCAAACCAAACTAAGCCTTAAGCCCATCAAATGGGGTCGGTTGCATGAATCCTTCTTCTCCACTTGACTCTATCCAAGGCCATTTCGTTAGTCAAATTAAGGAGATTCATATCTTTATTTACTACACTAGTTCACGTCAATTTAGGTCTACCTCTACCTCTATCTCTAGCACTACCATCTACCGTTATTACATCGCATCTCTTCATTACTGCCTCTGTTGATCTCCGTTGTATATGACCAAACTGTCTCAATCTATTCTCTCTCAACTTGTCTTCTATCGGTACTATTCCTATCCATTCTCAAATATATTCATTCCTAACTCTGTATTTTTTAGTCTTGCTACACATCCATTGTAGCATCTTTATCTTAGCAACACTTATCTTATCTACATATTTTTTCTTAGCTGTTCAATATTCTGTCCCATGCAACATTGCTGGTCTAATAGTCGTTCTATAGAACTTCTCTTTTAGTATAATGGGTACTCGTTTATCGCACAATACTCTAGATGTACTCTTCCACTTAAGCCACCTTACATTGATCCTGTGGACCACATCCGCTCCAATCTCCCCGGTCGTTGTGATAATCGATCCTAAATAATGAAAATATTCACTCTTAGGTAGTTCTTAGTTCTCAATCTTCACTTCTCTTCTGCTTCCATTGTGATTGTTATTAAAATTACACTTCATATACTCTGTCTTAGTTCTGCTTATCCTAAATCATTTAGATTCAAGTGTCTCGAGATATAATCTGGTGGGTGTTAGAGAAGAAAGGGGTGTGATTAGGGACATGTATGAAGGTGTGGTGACCACTATTAGATCGCCTGCGGGAGAAACGAGTGAATTTCCAATTACTGTAGGGTTACACCAAGGATCAACCTTAAGTCCTATAATTTTTAGAAACAAAATTAGGCACCAAATGAGTTTTTGTATACAGTTTTTAAATTATTTATAAACATAAAAATTGTGAACAAATGTTATCATGCCTTGAAAGATAGGTGTTTTAGTGAGGGGTTTTGACAAGAGGCTGGAATTTAATTTTGGATTAAAAAAACCAGCGAAGTTTTGACATGTGTGCTTTTTCCCCATCAAAGTTAGGTTCTTGTGTTTTGTTAGGAAATCGTCTCTTCCTAACAAGGATTGGTGAGACACAAAATAGCATACAAGAAAGATAAAACGAATCGAAGAAATCACACACAGATAAGAACACAGATTTACCAAGTTCACCCCAGAATAGGCCTACGTTCACGGCTACTGCAGTTTTTTCTATGATCAAAAAACAATACAACTCTAACTCTCTACAGTACAAGAGGTGACCCCTTCATCTATTTATAAGTATAAAAATTAGGACAACACGGAAGTAACAAGAAATTACCAAAGTACTCAAAATATTTGGATCCCTCATCCCTTGGGGGAGCCCCCTGACCCATGGCTTAGTGTACAGTACTTATCAGGGTCCACAAGACCCAACTTGTCTATGTGCAATTCATGCAACATAAGTTGGCCGAGTATTGTGACATGTCAGAGCGCTGTCAGCTCTATTGTCAGTTGAGTTACGATAATAAGAACCATATGCACTGAGGTATGAAAAGTGATGACCGCTATGGAAAAGTTGATCAAAGGTGAAGATTGCATGAGACAAGTTTTCACAGCCCATTAGGGTGAATGCTCTTGTGAAACATACTTGCAAATTGGATTAGGAAAATTAAAAGATGGAAATCACTGATGACTGAGTTTGTTTAAACAACCGTAGCTTTAAAAAGATTAACTCTTTCAAGTCCTAGCATTTTGACTAGAATACCTGATTTGGTTAATGTGGCATGCTGGTCATGACTTATGTATAAGTTTTACAATTACATTCTAAGGAAATTTGAATATTATATGTACCAAATTTTGTCAATTACTTCCATTTTCAAGTCCTAAGCTGTTTCACTGATGATTTTTCTGACCGACAATTTGCAGGGTATATATATGAGCATGCAGTTGTTTTAAGTGTGAAGATTGAGGACCAGGATGCCTTTGAAAGGGGATTTTTTTCAGTTGAAACCTTACTATACAGATGCACAGTAACTTCTCATGTCTTCCTTTGTTTTTTTTTAAATATCCTTGACAAAAATGGGTGGCAAAAGATGAAATTAGGACCACATGTTTTCATGTTGTATAAAAAAAGGTCATATACTTTTTTGCCATGTTTGAGTTGATTTGGAGTCATTTTTTGAGGAGAATTTCTAGCTATGCTTCTTTTCCCCCTCCACAGGGTAGATGACCTCAGAAAACTAAACCGGACAATGAATTGTTTAAATGTTCTGATTTGTGTGGGCTATTATGTTAACATTTTGGTTTCTTCAGATTGAAACCAGATTTTTCTTATTAGACATTTTTTTTTTGTTGGTGCAAGTAGTAGAAGTTGGATTTGATGGACAAAAACACCACCTTCAGTTTATGTTGTCTTGCTGCATACCTATGTGATGAATTATTGTGTTGGATGAGAAACATATTTTTAAATGCATTGCCTTCAAGCTATAACTTCTACGTGCTTCATATCTGTATTAATTTGAATTGGCTAAACCTAGTTGCGTTCATGGAGGAGGAGCTAGTGTACATGTGACACTCAGTGCACAGTAACTTATCCAAACAATTAGACTGAATGTAAGGTATATGAAGGATTTTTGTATATGTTTTTTGGAACATGTCTGTTTGTGTTCCTTCCTGCGTGAACCATGTATCGAAGTGTGCCACTTTTAGAAAGTCCTCAAGCAGTTAACATTGACAATGAAGGCAAAACATCCTACACGTTAATTTCATGATTGTGAACAACTTTTTCCATTTAGTAGTGGCATATTATGGGGGTAATTTGTTTGACGATGTGTCAATAAATTTGATAGTCACTGTTCAATAATGCAATTGAGACAGGCATGGCCATTGTTTATTTCTGTCTGGTTCTAAGAGTGCGCTTACTGCTGACTTATGTTATTTATCTTGTTTTCCTTTTGAATTTGAAAGGTAATGGTCATGACTTTTTTTCTTTTTCTTTGATGGAGCAGTGGCCGCCTTCCACCATCTCCTCAAGAGTATCCTATCTTAGGTCTCAACCTTTTGAGACTCCTTGTGCAGAATAGAATTGCTGAATTCCACACTGAATTGGAATTGCTTTCAGCCGGTGCTATGGAGAATAATTGTATCAAGCATGCTGTAGAACTGGAGCAATCGTTTATGGAGGGGGCTTACAACCGTGTCTTGAGTGCGAGACAGACTGTACCCCATGAAACTTACGTTTATTTCATGGATCTGTTGGCAAAGACAGTCAGGTAAACTGTGACTTTACTTATGGCAGAGATTAAAAGGAGAGGCAAGAGTTGAAATAATAGCTGATTTTTTAGGGTGTTTTATTTGATTATAGTTGTTCATTCCGTTCATATAATATCATGTGTCCTTTTAAGTAGAGGAAAATGGGGGCATTTACGAGAGTTTGCTAGTGGACAGTCGCAGCCAATAGTTGAATTTTGTTTGGGCAGAAATAATGATGCAAATTAAATGCACATTGGTTGCTTTTACATACGCGTGTTGTCTACTTGGTAGCAACATTGACTATCCCACTACATTTGAGTTATGTGGAGGTCTATGTTGATTTGTTTTGGTTAACATGTTTTTCTATCCCTTTTGCTATGTTTGTTCATAATATCAAGTTAGTGACCTGAGAACAGGGATTTACACATAAATTCTCTTTATACATATGCACTGCGGACTGATCAATCACTCGTCTTTTCTTATTTTTTTCATTCCAACTATGGTAGCATGTGCACTTTGGAAAGTGTTGGTTGGTATTACTGCTTTTACATATGCACATTATCTGATTGGTAGCAACATTGACTTTCCTACTAAATTTGAATTGTATCAAGTGAGACCTATGTTAATTTGTTTTGGTTATCACGTTTTTTTATCTCTTTTGCTACATTTGTTCATAATATCAAGTTAGTGACCTGAGAAGTGGGATTTATGCATACATTCTCTATGTATACATATGCACTGCAGAGAGATTGCTCACTCTTGTTGTTTCATATTTTGTTTTGGAAAGTGTGGGTTGGTATGTTACTGCTTTAGATACACACATTGTCTACTTGGTAGAAAGTGTGGTTAGTTTTGTGCCCTTAGTAGTTCATTGTCTTTTGCAGAGATGAAATAGCTGGATGCAGCGAAAAAGCCTACGATTCACTTTCAATTAATGATGCCCGGAAAATATTGTTGTTCTCTTCAGACAAAGAACTTTTTGAATATGTCAAAGAGGTAAAATTCTTGCTGCTAAGCTCATTTTCATTCTTATTGTTAACCAATGGAATACATTAATGGCTGGATCTACTTTGGTGGTCTATAGTTAAAGGGAAGTACTAACCATCTAATTAGAAGTCAATTCTTATTTTTCTTGTTTTCCTTTTGTTCTTTATTACCCATCATTTTTACTTGCCCCCTCTTGGCCAAGGGCTGTATTGAGCAAAATTTTGTTGGGTGATATGATATGGAATATTACAGTGTACACAATAAAAATTGGATTCTACAAATATTTGTTGTTTGTCTCAGTTTGGTGCTTGGAAATGGTGAGTGAAAGCAGAAAGAAAGTATAAATAAATGAGAAAGAAATTTTTTTTTTTTAAAATTTTTCTTCCTTATTTTGTTGAACATAAATAAATATTAAATTAAAAAAATGATAAGAAATGGTAAGAAATCAAAAATAAGAGGGATAAAATGATATTTAAAAGTTGACATTTCTCCCCTTTTTTTCACCATGTTTTCTTTTCTGCACTATTTTCCAAGTTTACGGAACGAAGAAAATGACTTCCTTTCTATTTTCCTTTCCTTTTTTTTTTAGTCACCAAATCAATGAATCAAATAGAGCCTAGATGCAAGGGCTTTGTGGAGTTGCAATATATGCATTATTTATGGTTTATCATTCTATACTTAAGTGATAGCATATTAACCTTGTATTAATGATAATACCAAACTCCACCAACATAGAAGCCTTGTTCTTGATTTGGTGTCCAATGCAAGGGTTCTTTGATAAGCATCGTTTATATGCAATTTGCAGGAACATCCTGCATGGGAGATAAAGAACGGGTTTGTGATTTTCCAGAAGGCAAAAGAATCTGCACGTTGCAAGGAGATACCATCTCTGCAACTCATCAATCAGACACTCAGTTATGCAAGGGAGTTGGAGCGGATAGTGTGAAATATATGCTGCTCGATGTTGTCAATTCTACTACCATTCTATGGTCCAACTTCCTGATGCTAAACTTGTGTTTTGCCGAATTTTTTCCTGACACTAGGATCACTGTATGTAGTTAAATTTGTTCATTGTTCGCAGTGCACATTCAGAGCGTTTTGTTTTGGCTTCCCCTTAATTAAATACTTGATTTCTTTTTCTTTCTCATCATTTACGGAACACAGTTTATTTTAATTGCAATCTTTGTGTTAAGGAGAACGAGAAAATTAAACTGAATGGCTGATTGGATTAAGAATCCTCTCTCTCTCCCTCTCTGGTGCGCGCGCATGTGCACACACAACACAACTCTTACCATGTATGTAGCACATTGTCAAAGTAGTGTTAGTGATGCAATGTTTGTGAGTTTAGTTTTAATTTTTCGCGTGATTAAGCTCTAGTAATAACCAACTTCACTTGATTAAGCGTATATTATGTGTTTTACAATTTGGAATTTCTTTTTTGTGTATCGATTATTACCTGTGTGTTTGGTAACGTTTACGTTTTCAGTTTATATTTACAAAAATTTTATAAACTGGTTTTTGTTTATGTTTTGTTTATTTTTAGAAAAACATAAACTACAAACGCGTTTGGTAATTGACAAAAATGTTTAAAAAATTTTAAAAATATAAAAAAGAGTGAAAAATGGCAAGTGGTGGCAAGTGGCGGCGAAAGACGGTGGTGAAAAGTGGTGACGGTGTGTGGTGGGTAGCTGGTGGTGGGTGACGGTGGCAAGTGGGTGGGTGACGGTGGCGGGTGGTGGGTGGTAGCGAGTGGGTGGTGGTGGTAGTGGTGGCAGTGGCAGTGGCAGTGGCGGTGGCGGGTGGTAATTAATTATTGTGAATAATTAATTATTTGTAATTTTTTTTCCCTAACAGATAAATTCTTCTCTTACATATAACAAATTTTTTTTTTTCAATAGCATATTACAAATAATTTTTTTTTCCGTAATTTTTGTAATTTTTTTGTAATTGAAAAAAAAAAGAAAAGAAAAAAAGAAGTCGAAGTGTCCTGAAGGAGAAAAAAAATAGAAAAAAAAGAAAAAAAAATTTCAGAGACTAACTCAAATAATTGAAAAAAAAAAGAGAAGAAGCAAAACAGAGGAAGAAGAGAGGAAGAGTCGAAGGCAACTGAAGAAGTCGAAGCCCCCCCCCCAAAAAAAAAAATGCAGAACTGAAAGTCGAAGACGAAGAAGAAGGAGAAGGGGAGAGAGTGTCGAAGTCGAATAGACCTGCGAAGCCGAAGTCGAAGTCCAGTGTCGCAGTCGCAGTCGAAGTCGAAGTCGATTGCGAGGCAAAAGAGGAAGAGACGACTTCGATTAGGGTTCATCTTAGTCGTATTTGACTCATATGGTACATGAGTTGTAATCCTCTGTGATTACGAGCCATTCGAAAGGTTTATCTGAGTCGTTAGATTAGATCTACCTCTTAAACCATCAGTCGCGCCTAGGCGAGAGCCTTACGCCTCTCTCACCTGGCTAAAGTTGCGGCTAAGGCGCTCGCCTGGCTCAAGTCGCCTCGCCTGGGACCTGTATAGGCGCAAAGGGTGCGCCTCGCCTCGACTTGCGCCTAGGCGCGCTTTTCACAACACTGATGTAGCACATTGTCAAAGTAGTGTTAGTGATGTAATGTTTGTGAGTTGTTTCAATTTTTTGCGTGATTAAGCTTTAGTAATAACCAACTTCACTTGATTAAGCTTATATTATGTGTTTTACAACTTGGAATTTCTTTCTTGTGTATTGATTATTACGTGATCCTAAGTTTTTGTATTTAAAACTTAGAAATGAACTGATTTGGGAATTGATTTTTTTCTAAGAATGGTTGGTTACAAGGAGTGTAACCAACAATGAGTTGTGAGTGTAACCAACAATGAGTGGGCTTGATTGTAGAATTCACGTGTTTTGTGTATATATTACCGTATAAATTGAAATTAGCTTCACATAAACGTAGATTAATCTAATGCTAGCCCAAGAATGGTTGTATAAATCTTAGATGTTTTGAGTTATTTAATAATGACTATTTGTAAATTAAGATTTTAAAATTAAAACATATTTACAATAAGACAAGACTCTTTTCTTGTTTTGTTACCAACTATATTAAATTATTTTTAAAGATTTATAAAATTTTTCTGATATATTTTTTTTTATGAAACTTAGGGTTGGTTTGGGGTGTCCTAAAAAAGTGCACTTTTTGTCTTTTTACGAAAAGATGTGCAGAAAAGTAGAGAGGTGATGTGATGGAAAAAAGATAAAAAGATAAAAAGATGGATTATATAGTAGATGTCAAACCAGGCCTTAGTATTTTCCTTTAAGAATCGGCCCATGGGGACTCATGGGTCCCATGTCCATCAAGCTATTAAAATTTTTATTTATTTATTTGTTAAGATTTTATTTTAAATAGTTTAATCCTATTAAAAATTTAAAGAACTTCCAAATAGAACTCTACACCCACCACCAAAAATCAACGGCTCTCTCTCATTAAAAAAAAAAAAAAAGAAAAAAAAGAAAAAAAGAAAAAAAAAACACTAAGGGTCTCACCAAATATTTTATTGAAGATTGAGTTTTTCTTAAGTTTAGTTTGAATTTGAGTGAACTTAAGGATCTGAGTCTTATCAAGTGTTTCTTTAAAAAAATCTTAATTGTTTATTTTGTAAGATTCTTAATATTTATCATCTATGAAAAAAAATGAGACCAATTTAATAATCGTAACCATTTTATTTTATCATGTTCGTTTATCAAAAGTGAATGATTTATTTTTTAAAAAAATGTACTTACTGTCTATTTTTTTTAAGACAAATGAGATCAAATGAATAAGTTGCGATTATCAAATCGATATAAATATTTTTATAGATGATAAAAATCAAGGGTATTACAAAATGAACGATTCAAAACAATCAAACAAGAACCTCAAGTTCAAAGCCTAACTTTTTATTTAATAATAAAGAGTCGGTTATTGAATTGAATGAGAGATTAATAGATGAATGAGTTCTTACATAGAAAAATGATGTATCTGATACTGCTGACAATGAGATTATTATGTAACGATTCTAAAAATAAAATATCATCCAATGTAATTGTAAAAGTTTATTGTGGGGACATATATTTTTGGTTGTCCACGTGACTTAGGTTGTTAGCCTAAGTGCCACGTGAATGGACCAAATTGCTGAGATATGATGTGATCATATCTGAATCCGAGATATTCAGATAGAGGATAAGAGTCTTAGATGACATCAAGCTACCTATTTGGATAGAGATAAGACTTTTGAGGAAGTTCATCTTAATCTAAATAGTGTGAGTTGTGATAGATGTTGTCCTTGTAAAGGATAGTATCCCATAGAGTAAGACTTCTAGGGAAAGTTGGATACTGATCATTATAAAAGTGAGGCACCCTCGTGGGTCTAAGGTATGTTTTTATTTGTGAAGTTCTTCTTTGTGAGTTTAAGCACGATTTGTTATCTTTGAGAGATATAGATTATTGACTTGATCGTCGTAGTGCCCTCGGGTGGACGAACCACCGCCGGATTCTCATCTTCTTGTGCAGGTTGTTGGGCTTAATTTATTCTGCCGGTACTCTCCAACTAAGTTTCCCGTTTGGTTGTATGGTCAAAAATCAACACCCACAATTTGGCGTCGTCTGTGGGACCTTAGTATAGAATAGATGGCCAACATTTGGCAAGGAGAATGAGAAGGATCGTATTGATTCTTGATTCTTGGTTTGTGACGAGTGGTCATGTGAGTCCTTGTTTCATGAAGCCGATGAGTCATAATCTCGTTCGGAGGAGTATCTCTAGCATGTTGTTTAGCTGACATGTTGGAAGATCAGACGATACAGGTTCAATCACCTCGGGTTGCCGAGGTAATAGAACCTAGGGGGCAGTTATGGGGACATATTTTTTGGGTTGTCCATGTGGCCGAGGTTGTTAGCCTAGGTGCCACGTGAATGGACCAAGTTGCCAAGATATGATGTGATCATATCTGAATTCGAGATATTCAAATAGAGGACAAGGGTACTAGATGACATCAAGCTACTTATTTAGATAGAGATGAGACTTTTGAGGAATCTTAATCTGAATAGTGCGAGTTGTAATAGATGTTATCCTTATAAAGGATAAGATCCCATGAAGTAAGACTTCTAGGGAAAGTTGGACACTAATCATTATAAAAGTGAGGCACCCTCGTGGGTCTAAAGTATGTTTTTATTTGTGAAGTTCTTTCTTGTGAGTTTAAGCACAATTTGTTATCTTTGAGAGATATAGATTATTGACTTGATCGTCGGAGTGCTCTCGGGTGGACGAACCACCGCCGGATTCTCATCTTCTTGTGCAGGTCGTTGGGCTTAATCTATTCTGTCGGTGCTCTCCAACTGAGTTCCCCGTTTGGTTGTGTAGTCAAAAATCAACACCTACATTTATGTTCTTTTTTTCAAGACAATAATATAATAGTTTTACAGTATGTTTTACTTAAAGTCTAAAAATTTTAAATGTTGTTTAGTTTATTTATTTTTTTAATTGTTGGCTATATATTTTGTACATACTTATTGCAGTCTGACATGTGGATTATAAGGGGTAAGTTGGGAAATCAGTAAAGGTCTCCAACCATCAACAGACGCATGGCAACCTGCAGCAATGGCAATAGACCCGTGAGATGTGAGAATAGTCAATATATCCAAGGTGACATGGCCAAACGGTTGGCTACAGTTTAAATTCAAATTCTGGAGGGAAGCACAACTAGAGAGAGTGGTATAGTGGAAAACATATTGATCAAAACCACAGACCATACTCAATGATCCTGGAGGTTATTCCGGCAGTTATTACCCATTTTGACGGACTATTAGCCACTTCGACGGTTATATTCAGAGCCTATAAATAGAGGAGAATGCTGATAATGCAAGCCCCCGGAACCAGATCCAGAAACCAGTTTATTTACTTTATATTTTCCAGTCTTTTAAATTCCAGTCTTTACATTCCTGTACTGTACTTCAAATTCCTAGGAGTATTTCCAAGTTAGTCTGTTGCTGAAATCCCCTTTGAAGCTATGAAAGTGGGAAGGTACTATTGTAAGTTCTTGTTTACTTAATGAAAGATTACTTTCTAACACTATTGTTCTCTTTTTCTTTCGTAATAAGTCTTCTCAATTTTCTTCTAAAAAATCAAGCCACCAATAAAGTCCTCTTCATTGAGGCTAAAAGAACTTTGAAGCAATCGTCTGACTAATTGGTTGGCATTTATTAATTTCTGTAAGGACTTATTGATCCTTGCTAGCACACACGAATTACATTTCTAACCTTCAAAAGCCAAAAAAAGTCAACATATATTTTTTGGCACACCCAGTGGGACCTTAATAATGGCTAGATGTAGGAGACATGAAGAAAATGAGTGCCTTGAAGAAGGTGTAGAAGGAGATTTAGACATACAAAACCCTAAGGATAAGTTTTTTTTGGCTTTCGAAAGTTAGAAATGTAATTCGTGCGTGCCAAAAATGATCAATAAGTCCTTACAAAAATTAATAAATGGCAACCAATTAGTCAAACGATTGCTTCGAAGTTCTTTTAGCCTTAATAAAGAGGGCTTTATTGTTGGCTTGATTTTTTAGGAGAAAATTGAGAAGACTTATTACGAGAGAAAAAGAGAACAATAGTGTCAGAAAGTAATCTTTCATTAAGTAAATAGGAACTTACAATATTACCTTCGCACTTTCACAGTTTCGAAGGGGATTACAGCAATAGATTAACTTGGACATACTCCTAGGAATTTAAAGTACAGTACAGGAATGTACAGACTGGAATTTAAAGGATTGAAAAATATAAAGTAAATAAACTGGTTTCTAGATCTGGTTCTGGGGGGACTTTAGGAGCCTCCTCCACAGGCTCGAGTTTAATATGGGCCTTTCTTTTCTGTTACTTCCTATGGGGATATGTTTTCTGAGTACCAACACGTGGCATGGTGACGCTGACGTGTCAGCCGAGGTGCCACGTGTCGTGGTAGTTATGCCGAGGTGATCTCGGAGTTGCCGAGGTTATCTCCGAAGATATCGAAATCCGAGATAATTAGATGGAGGACAAGAGTCCTAAGACAAAGAGGAGACTTAGCCAAGATAAGGATAAAGCTCTTAGGGAGTTTATCTTTATCTCTTAAAGAGTCCAGAGTAAGCACTAAGATTGGAGTTCATAGAAGTCATACTTCTAGTAGGACGTTTTGAGCAATAAGTTTAGCACTTGATTATCTTTGAGAGATATACTGACTTGATCGTCGGAGTGCCCCCGGGTGGAAGAACCACCGCCGGAGCCTTTTCTTTCTGTTACAGGTTAGCTGAAGCCATCTATTCTGCCGGTGCTCTCCAGTTGATTACTAAGCGGGCAGTGTGGTCAGATTTTTACCCACACAATTTGGCGCCGTCTGTGGGAAAAAGGAAGAATAGATGGCCAGTAACAGACATAAGGAAAAGATTGGGGACGACGCTCCCGCTGGGAGTGGCAAACCAATTGACCTCGACATTGAAGGAGATAACCACAATACAGAAACCCATGACCAGGGTCACAGAGAGAAAGACGTCGTCCAGGAGGGCGACACTTCGCAGAGGATAGACCAAGAAAAGTACTACAATGAAGATAACCTCCAGGTATGGAGGGACAAGTGCCTACGGAGGGATGAGGAAGTAAAAGAATTGGCAAACAAGTTGGCAGACCTACAGTCGGTCGTCAACTTCATGATGCAAAATAATGTTATGCAGCCACCATACCTACTGCAAGATACGTCGATGCCAGCAATTAATACCCAGAAGGAAGGAAGGAAAACAATCCCCGAAGTCCCTCAGCACACCAAGAGCGGAAGGCACTCTCACCGACCTTCCAGGGAAGTCAGAAGAGAAGAGCCAAGGCAAGAAGAGTCCCGAAGGACGCATCACACGAAGAATCCAGAGCCCAAAGAACATCGGCATGTTCAAGGGCAAGCACTCTGCTTTGACACAACCCATGGAGAAAGATCGAAACAGGCCCACCACGAGGCCGAAAGTAGTGTGTCAAAAAGACTGAAGTCCAAAGATAGCCGAGCTCCAGGGAGGAGTAAAGAAGACTTGAGGGATTACCTCAAAAGGAGGCAACAGAATATTGAAGCCGAGGTAAACTCCCCAGTTAAGCCGAGGACAGCATTCTCGGTGGAACTGGACAAATTTGAAGCACCAAAGAGATTCAGTATGCCGAGGTTCCAAATTTATGATGGTAAGTCAGATCCCAACTTTCATGTTGGGCTATACCTGAATTCAATGGCATTATATAGTGGGAACGAGCCATTGCTCTGCAAAGTATTCCCCTCATCCTTTGGGAAAATTGCATCTGATTGGTTCCATAAACTACCAAAGGGAAGCGTAAAGACGTGGGAAGGCCTGGCCGAGATGTTTGTGGCTAGGTTTATGACCAACAAGTTGCAGCCCCTGAGGGTCGACGCTTTGATGGCTTTAAGAATCACCAAGGATGAAGGCCTCAGGGCCTACGCGAAGAGGTACTACGAGGTGTTCAATCGAATATCCGAATGCAACCAAGAGGTGGCGGTCGTGTCTTTCAAGAACGGCCTGAAAGACGACTACCCACTACGGAAGTCTTTGGCGAAAACATTGCCAAAAAGCATGGAAGAACTCATGGCGAGAATCGAGAAGTACGCCAGAGCCGAGGAAGATACGTCGGGAAACAAAGAGATAAAACAGGAGAAAGGAAACGGCTCGTCGAAGCGAGGCCGAGGTAACAATGGGCCAACCAAACAAGAAACGGAATTGAGAAGTAAACAGGCAATGACGACGGTATTCCGAATCCCAATCCATAAAGTCCTGGATCAAATTCGAAACCAACCCTATTTCAGGACACTGGCAAGAGCACTAGGGGAATTCATGGGAAGAAACGTTGGTAGGCGTTGTGCCTACCACAATGAAGAAGGGCACCCAACTCAGGGTTGCAGAGCCTTGAAAGCGCACTTAGAGGACTTGGTAAGGCAAGGCCTTCTGAGGGACCTGGTCGATGAAGCCAGGACAAGAGAGGAACAGGCAAGATTGCCTCAAGCACCAGCAGCCCCGCCTCCCCCAGCACAGCAACCACAGGCAAGAGGACCACGGGTGGTTAATGTAATCCACTCAAGGGTCAACGAAAACGAAGTCAGAGGAGAGACCCAAAGGGTAAGACATTTACAGCATGTCTACCAAGTCGGAGAAAAGAGACATCGGCCAGAAGAGTGCCAAGGACTGATGATAGCCTTTACTGAAGCCGACCTGGAGTTGGTCTAACATCTGCATAATGATGCCTTGGTAGTATCCCTCCAGGTTGGGGAGTGCCAAGTGAGACACATCCTGATAGATCAAGGCAGCTCTTGCGACATCATGTATGTCAGATGTTACAAGGAGCTAGGCCTTCACCCTGATGACTTAGAGCAATCCAACGGCCCAATGGTCGGCTTCAATGGAACGCCGACATGGCCACTGGGCGCAACAAGCATGGAAATGCAAGCAGGTACTAAAAAGATCAAAACAGAGTTTCTGGTAATTGACATGCCCTCACCATCCAACCCTATTTCAGGACACCGGCAAGAGCACCAGGGGAATTCATGGGAAGAAACGTTGGTAGGCGTTGTGCCTACCACAATGAAGAAGGGCACCCAACTCAGGGTTGCAGAGCCTTGAAAGCGCACTTAGAGGACTTGGTAAGGCAAGGCCTTCTGAGGGACCTGGTCAATGAAGCCAGGACAAGAGAGGAACAGGCAAGATTGCCTTAAGCACCAGCAGCCCCGCCTCTCCCAGCACAGCAACCACAGGCAGGAGGACCACGGGTGGTTAATGTGATCCACTCAAGGGTCAACGAAAACGAAGTCAGAGGAGAGACCCAGAGGGTAAGACATTTACAACATGTCTACCAAGTCGGAGAAAAGAGACATCGGCCAGAAGAGTGCCAAGGACCGATGATAGCCTTTACTGAAGCCGACCTGGAGTTGGTCTAACATCCGCATAATGATGCCTTGGTAGTATCCCTCCAGGTTGGGGAGTGCCAAGTGAGACGCATCTTGATAGATCAAGGCAGCTCTTGCGACATCATGTATGTCAGATGTTACAAGGAGCTGGGCCTTCACCCTGATGACTTAGAGCAATCCAACAGCCCAAAGGTCAGCTTCAATGGAACGCCGACATGGCCACTGGGTGCAGCAAGCATGGAAGTACAAGCAGGTACTAAGAAGATCAAAAACAGAGTTTCTGGTAATTGACATGCCCTCACCATACAACATCATCTTGGGAAGGCCGTGGTTGCATGCAATGGGGGCAGTTCCCTCAACGGTGCATCAACTACTGCGGTTCCCAACAGAGCATGGGATTGAAGAAGTCAGAGGAGATCAACTATAGGCAAAGAATTGCTCCATGGCAGCAATGAAGTCTACCTGTAGCGTACGAGAACCAAAGAAAGCAGAAATTGAAGATGAGGACGTGGAGGTCCTAGAAGACATCGGCAAAGAACCAGCCGAGAAGAGCGAAGAGGCGCTAAAGAAAATCCTCGTCCAGGAGGGCAACGAAGAGCGTTTCTTTCTTCTCGGCTCAGGCTTAGCCAAAGAAGAGGAAAGAGAACTGGAAGATTTTTTGAGAACAAACATAGAGGTGTTCGCCTGGACACCTTATGAAATGCCTGGCATTGACCCCGAGGTCACTTGTCACAGACTGAATGTCGACAGGTCGGCAAAACCTGTGATTCAACGAGCCAGAAGACCGACGTTGATGCATGTCGAAGCAGTGGAAGAAGAGGTAGACAGACTTCTGGAGGCCAGGGCCATCCGAGAAGTTCACTACCCAACATGGCTGTCCAACACAGTAGTGGTGAAGAAGAAGAACGGCAAATGGAGGGTCTGTGTAGACTTTACCAGCCTCAACAAAGCCTGCCCCAAAGATAGCTTTCCTCTGCCCATGATTGACCAGCTAGTAGATGCTACCTCAGGGTATGAAAGGATGAGTTTTCTGGATGCATACAGGGGGTACCACCAGATTGCCATGTACCCTCCAGACGAGGAGAAGACCGCGTTCATCACCCCTAAAGGCCTGTACTGTTACAAGGTAATGCCTTTTGGGTTGAAAAACGCAGGAGCAACTTACCAAAGGTTAGTAACAAAGATGTTCAAGCACCTGATTGGCAAAACGGTAGAAGTCTACATCGATGACATGGTCGTGAAGACCAAGGAATCTAAGGGTCATCTTGCCGACCTAAAAGAGGTCTTTGATATACTCAAAACATACCGGCTCCGACTCAATGCATCAAAGTGCGCGTTTGGAGTTGGATCGGATAAGTTTTTAGGGTATCTGGTAACAAGAAAGGGCATTGAGGCCATCCCAGACCAAATCAAGGCCATCCTAGAGCTGAAGAGCCCGACGTCGGCAAAACAGGTTCAGATGCTCACTGGAAGGGCCGCAGCCCTAAACAGATTCATCAGCAGAAGCTCAGATAAGTGCAGACCCTTCTTCAACCTGGTAAAAAAAGCCACAGACTTCTTGTGGATAGAAGAATGTGAGGCCGCTTTGACCAACCTGAAGAAATACTTGACAACGGCCCCAGTCCTCTCAACACCTGAACCTGGGGAAGAGCTGTTTTTATACTTGGCTGTGTCAGAACACGCAGTCAGCGTAGTGCTAATCCGAGAGCAAATAGGGGAGCAAAAGGCTGTTTATTATGTAAGTAAAACCTTGGCCGATGCAGAAACAAGGTATCTACCACTGGAGAAATTAATGCTAGCCTTAGTATTGGCTTCAAAGAAGTTGAACCATTACTTTCAGGCGCACAAGATTGTGGTCCTAACAGAACACCCACTAAAATCCTTGTTGCAACAAGGAGACTTAACATGAAGGATTGCAAGATGGGCAGTAGCCCTTGGCCAGTATGACCTAGAGTTCAGGCCGAGAACAGCAATAAAGGGCCAAGTTTTGGTCGACTTCGTGGCAGAATTCACGCCTGAAACCGTCAAACATCGGGCTCCGTTGAGCCAAGATGAGCGATGTCCAAATGAACAAAGGGAATCCCAGCCTAAGGCAAAAGACCAAAGGAAGGAAAAACTCAGACCCTGCAGCATCTACATCGGCGATTCATTCAGACTGTTTGTCGATGGAAGTTCAAACTGACAAGGAGCGGGGGCAGAAGTACTGCTGATATCTCCAGATGGAGAAATAATAGAACAGTCCATCCGTTTGGGATTCAAGGCCTCAAACAATGAACCAGAATACGAAGCACTAATTGCAGGGCTAAAACTGGCAGCAGCAGCAGAAGCAGATGAGGTAATAGTTTTTTGTGATTCACAACTTATTGTTAACCAGTCAATAGGAGAATTTGCAGCCAGGGATGAAAGGATGTCGGCATATGCAACAGAGGTCATCAGATTGGCAACCCTATTTCAGAACTGCCGACTACTCCAAGTTAGCCGAGATGACAACACCCACGCCGACGCGTTGGCTAACCTGGCAAGTTCAACGTATT
>NW_021025254.1:440267-468827 GCF_004153795.1 Camellia sinensis
AATCTTTGATTTTTTAGGGAAAGCATGTCGGCCAGAAATGAATGATCTCGGCTGTCAAATCTTAAGCCGATTTACTGGAAAAAAATACAGATATAAGTTCCATCACCTCAAGGCAACTGGGCAGAGAAAATACTTGCTGGTGGCAACAGATTACTTTACAAAGTGGATAGAGGCAGAACCTCTTGCCAAAATCCGAGATGTGGATGTCAAGAATTTTATTTGGAAAAACATAATCACCAGATTTGGGATTCCAAGAGCAATAGTTGCCGACAACGGAACACAGTTTGACAGCAAACTCATCAAGAACTTTTGTACGAAATTCAAGATCAAGAATTACTTTTCAACACCAAGTTTTCCCCAAAGCAATGGGCAAGCAGAAGCATCCAACAAAGTAATTTTGGATGGAATAAAGAAGAGGCTGCAGGCAGCAAAAGGAAAGTGGGTAGACGAATTGCCCAACGTACTTTGGGCATATCGGACTACACAGAGAAAATCAACAGGGGAATCTCCCTTTGCCATGGCCTATGGCACAGAAGCAGTCATTCCACTGGAAGTCAGCATCCCAGGTATCCGAACCCAGGGAGTTGAGAATGGGACTAATGATATACTCTTAGCCCGAGATCTGGATCTTTTGGAAGAACGAAGAGAGAGAGCTGCAATTCAGCTCGCAGTATACCAACAACAGCTTGCTAGAGCTTACAACAAGAAGGTCAATCCAAGAGATTTTCAAGTCGGCGACCTAGTCTTGAGAAAAGTCGTCGGAAACAAGAAGGATCCCAGAGAAGGCAAGCTTGACCCAAACTGGGAAGGACCCTACAGAATTACTTCGGCTTTAGGCAATGGAGCTTATCGGCTTGAAGACAATGAGGGCAAAGCATTGCCCAGACCTTGGAATACTTGTAATTTGAAATTTTTCTATCATTAGATGTGCATTATTTTTGGCCGATATCATCAATAAAGTCTTTTCAGAATTCTTTCAACACATATAATTGATAAAGTTGTATATTGATGTTTTTGGAGACATAAACAATGAGAACCCAAGTAGAACTCAGATTCACATTGGGGGCAGAGAGAAGACAGAGGCACTTAATTCACTTGTTGAAATTTGTAGCAATTTACAAGTCGAAGTTAAAGATTATTCCTTAATTCACTTGTTGAAATTTGTAGCAATTTACAAGTTGGAGTTAAGCTGATTCCTTATCTTCACTTGTTGAAATTTAACACTTGTTGAAATTTGTAGCAATTCACAAGTAGATCATTATTTAACACTTGTCATAACTTGAGAAAAGCTTACAGTATATGTTAACACTTGTTGAAATTTGTAGCAATTCACAAGTAGATCATTATTTAACACTTGTCATAACTTGAGAAAAGCTTACAGTATATGTTAACACTTGTTGAAATTTGTAGCAATTCACAAGTAGATCATTATTTAACACTTGTCATAACTTGAGAAAAGCTTACAGTATATGTTAACACTTGTTGAAATTTGTAGCAATTCACAAGTAGATCATTATTTAACACTTGTCATAACTTGAGAAAAGCTTACAGTATATGTTAACACTTATTGAAATTTGTAGCAATTTACAAGTTGAAGTGAAGCCGAGGTTATTGCTTAAGCCCTTATAGCAATATATAGGTTGCCTAAACCTAAAGAAGATCCTTAACACTTGTTGAAATTTGTAGCAATTTACAAGATAATATTAAGCCGACATGTGATCATCCGTTGAAATTTGCAGCAATTTACAGGTTGAAGTAAAAGCTAAGTATATTGTTTAAACACTTGTTGAAATTTGTAGCAATTCACAAGTAGATCATTATTTAACACTTGTCATAACTTGAGAAAAGCTTACAGTATATGTTAACACTTGTTGAAATTTGTAGCAATTTACAAGTAGGATTAGGCCGAGATCACAGTTTAAACACTTGTTGAAAATTGAGAGAAAATTTGCAAAGTTAACATTGAATCGTATATGTTTTACACTTGTTGAAATCTATGAAAAGATTGCAGGACAGTATCTTGCCGAAGTAAAACTTGTAGTTATTATACCCGAGATATGTAACCCCGAGAAGATTGCACAAGGAAGGAAGAAGTATGTAAATCATGCAAAATATTCTAAGTATAGAAACCGTGCAGAAGCAATCAAAGAGGAGACAAAGATTCAAGCATTCAGAAAAGGAAAACTGAGTTATCATTTACAAAACTGGGAGGCACGTCGGCCATACAAAAGTTTACATTATCCAGAAAACAAAACAAAGTACAAGTGTACGAAATAAAGAAACATGAAAATTAAGACTCTTCAGTATCAGCAGCTGGCTGGATCTGAATCGCAGAAGTCTCCTGAAGAGATACCTCGGCCTCCTTCTCTGCCGCGATTTCGGCGTCAATTTCCTGAAGAGTTTGTTCAACAGTCTTAACCTCGGAAGGGATGTCGGCTGGTACAGTGTCAGGAACAGCTTCTTGGACAACCTCATCACTTTCTTCATCTTGAGTCAAGTCAAGGACTTGCTCATTCTGAGGAGGGGACTTGGCCCCATCAGCATCCTTTGACTTTCTGACCAAAGCCTCATCCTCTTCCTCATCGGCATCTTCAGACTCAGATTCAGATTCTCCTTCAGGCTGACTTGATGGAGGAGGAGGGGGGAATGGCAGAGGGATATCTTCAGCCTTGCGCAATGGCGAGTCATCTGGGATGTTGAGCTTTTTGGCAAGGGCCATCCAACCGAGGGAGAAGCCCCTGTTGCATGCCTGCCTAACCTACAGTTTGTACTCCTCAGTGACGTCGGCCATGCCCTGGGCGTAAGCCTTCTCGTCAGCTTCTTTGATTTCGGCTTCTTTGGTAACCAGAGCCTTCTGAAGCTCCTTCTCAGCCTGGGCCTTTTTTACCTCGGCCTCTCTTTTCTCGATCTCGGCAACTTTTTTGATGGCCTCAGCAGACTCCTCTTTTTCTTCGGCCATTTGCTGGGCCTTAGTGGCAGCCTCGGCCTGATCTTCTAGCTTTTTCATCTTTGACAGAACAGCTTTGTTCTCCTTTTTGAGGGCAGAGACCTCCCTCTTCATGTCGGCCAACTTCTCCCTTGTTTCAAAAGCTTGCAAGGAGAGAGAATGGGCATATTGAATGGCCTGAAATAACCCAAGGGGGATAGTTATTACACAAACTTTACAAGTATAGAAAAAGAGACAGAAAGACAAGTTGCAAATGGGGGAACTTACTTGTACAGAGCGTTGGAGCATAAGGGCGTAGTTCTCATACTCGCTCATCTTGGCATTCCGCTCAAGATCACCAGGAAGGAGAACAGCAGTACTGAGTGCCACGCCGACGTTTATGTCATCGGCACTATCAGAGGCAAGAACAGGCTTATCCTCCAGGGTGATTTCAGGCACCCAGGGGACTTTAGGTATTTTGGAACCCGAGGTCGTTGCAGACGATGACCTCGACTTCTTCGGTTGAGTAAACCCTGATGGTTGGGCCTCGGCAGACCTCTTGGCAGAGGCAGAAGCGCTCTTTTTACTCTCAGCCAATTGTGAGATGGGCAGAGCATCCTCAGCCTCAACCTCAGTAGCTTTAGCCCTGGGCTGAGCCTTTTTAATTCTCTTCGGCTTTGGTGGGGGCATGGTTTGCGTCGGTTGAGCGTCAACATCCGTGGGAAGGTCGGCTAGGAGATCTTGGGCAACGGGCTTCGGGCGACCCATCTCAGCAGTTTTGACGAGTCTTCGCCGACGTTTTCTTTCTGGGATTGGGATTAGGTATGGGGCAGAAATTGATGGTTGGTTGGCTGGATCAGAGGTTGACCCTTGGTCAGTCCGAGATGTTGATGCTGTTTGTAGAGTGGTAGCAGAGGGAGGAGATAGGCTCTTCTTCTTTCTTTTTGGGACGTCGAGCAGTGTGGATTTGTATGTCGGAATAAAATTCAGTAACAGGGGAGCCTTGCGCTTGTGGATTGGAAGATCTAGGAGCTTCTTTAAATCTTTTCCTGGGAAGAAGGATTGGAGGAAGTTTTTTGGTGGCTGATGAAGATCTGCAGGACAAACAAACAGACATTAGAAACAGACAAAGTTATGAAGACTTGAAAAAGAAACAACTAAGTATTGACGCTGGGCTCTTACCCTTGCCCTCTTTAACTGTTCAAGGAAGAGGGTAGAGGTGAACATCTTCGTCTGGGCCAAATTCCCAACTTCCCGAAGCAATAACAAAGTCATCCCTGGCTCCCTTGTTGGAGTCTGGGAGGTCGGCTACAATTTTGAACTCGGTAGACCTCGGCTTGAGGTAGTAGACGTAACCTTTTTTCTTCAGGTTAAGGGGGCACATGGTATAACAATATTGTACATCGGCAAGGGTGATCCTAACATTCTCCTGCCTAGCTAGGGCTATGATACCATTAATCACGCGATAGAAGTTGATGGTAAGTTGCATGGGGTTCAACTTGTAAAAGTGAAGAATTTCGCGAAAAAGAATGTTAAGTGGGAGTCCAGACATTAGAAACAGACAAATTTTAAAGACTTAAATAAAAACAACTAAGCATTGGCACTGGGCTCTTACCCTTGCCCTCTGTAATTGTTCGAGGAAGAGGGAAGAGGTGGACATCTTCATCTGGGCCAAATTCCCAATTTCCCGAAGCAATAAGAAAGTCATCCCCAGCCCCCTTGTTGGAGTCTGGGAGGTTGGCTACAATCTTAAACTCAGTAGACCTCGGCTTAAGGTAATAAACGAAGCCCCTATCTTTCAGGTTAAGGGGGCACATTGTGTAACAGTACTGAAGGTCGGCCAGGGTGATCCTAAGATTCTCCTGCCTAGCTAAAGCTATAATACCGTTAATCACTCTGTAGGAGTTGATAGTAAGTTGCATGGGGTTCAGCCTGTAGAAATGAAGAACTTTGCGAAACAAGGGATCAAGTGGAAGCCGAAGTCCACATTCGGTAAAAGCACATAAAGAGAATTAAGAATGAAAGGGAAGAATCTTACCAGAACAAATGAAGCCGGGGCAATAGTCGCCGAGCTCATAAATCGGTTGTGACGGCAGAGAAAGCTTCGTAAAAATGGAAGATTAAAGACAGTTGCAGAAGAAATATTGAAGCAATGGCAGATTCGAAGAAAAAAGGGGTTTCGGAGAAAGAAAGAGCAAAAAGTCAGGATGAAAAAGTGAAGAAAGAAAGGGGCAAAGAAAAGTTTTTGTCAAAAACTTAAAACGGCGGCAAAACAGGGCATTTATTACGCCTAGAGCAACGCACGCGTCAGACGGCGCAGACGGATGAAAAGACAGCCTTAAGGCGCGTCACAGACACGCTCCAATGAAGACAAAACACGTGAAAGGAACGGTTAGATATGCATGACAGCTCATGCGCGTGGGAAAGTACGTTCGAAACCTTGTTCTCCGAAGAGAACACGTCGGCTGGAAGTGGATTATCTCGGCTAAACAGTTTTTGAGCCATTACTTAGAAAAGGAATATCGAAATATCGGTATAGGTTCCATCACCTCAGAGTGCCGAGGTAATAGAACCTAGGGGGCAGTTGTGGGGATATATTTTCTGAGTACCAACACGTGGCATGGTGATGCCGACGTGTCAGCCGAGGTGCCACATGTCGTGGTAGTTACGCCGAGGTGATCTCGGAGTTGCCAAGGTTATCTCCGAAGATATTGGAATCCGAGATAATTAGATGGAGGACAAGAGTCCTAAGACAAAGAGGAGACTTAGCCAAGATAAGGATAAAGCTCTTAGGGAGTTTATCTTTATCTCTTGAGAAATCCAAAGTAAGCACTGAATTGGAGTCCATAGAAGTCATGCTTCTAGTGGGACTTGGATTGAGTTAACTATAAAAGAGAGGCACCCCCGTGGGTCTAAGGTACGCAATTTATGTTTTGAGTAATAAGTTTGGCAATTGATTATCTTTGAGAGATATACTGACTTGATCGTCGGAGTGCCCCCGGGTGGAAGAACCACCGCCGGAGCCTTTTCTTTCTGTTACAGGTTAGCTGAAGCCCTCTATTCTGCCGGTGCTCTCCAGTTGATTACTAAGCGGGCAGTGTGGTCAGATTTTTACCCACACAATTTGGCGCTGTCTGTGGGAAGCAGGAAGAATAGATGGCCAGTAACGAACAGAAGGAAAAGATTGGGGACGACGCTCCCGCTGGGAGTGGCAGACCAATTGACCTCGACATTGAAGGAGATAACCACAATGCAGAAACCCATGACCAGGGTCACAGAGAGAAAGACGTCGTCTAGGAGGGCGACACTTCGAAGAGGACAGACCAAGGAAAGTACTACAATGAAGATAACCTCCAGGTATAGAGGGACAGGTGCCTACGGAGGGATGAAGAAGTAAAAGAATTGGCAAACAAGTTGGCAGGCCTACAGTCGGTCGTCAACTTCATGATGCAGAATACATCGATGTAGCCACCATACCCACTGCAAGATACATCGATGCCAGCAATTAATACCCAGAAGGAAGGAAGGAAAACAATCCCCGAAGTCCCTCAGCACACCAAGAGCGGAAGACACTCTCACCGACCTTCCAGGGAAGTCAGACGAGAAGAGCCAAGGCAAGAAGAGTCCCGAAGGACGCATCACACGAAGAATCCAGAGCCCAAAGAACATCGGCATGTTCAAGGGCAAGCACTCTGCTTTGACACAACCCATGGAGAAAGATCGAAAGGGGCCCACCACGAGGCCGAAAGTAGTGTGCCAAAAAGACTGAAGTCCAAAGATAGCTTGTCTTTACCAAATTGTATGTCAATCTAGTTTATGTGATATATATATATATATATTTATTTATTTTGGAATTGAATCCTGTTTTCAAAACTGTATTTACTATCCATGTTGCTACTTACTGAGCTATTAGCTGACTTAGTTGTTTACCATTTCCAGTTGTTAGAAGGACTTAGAGTGGACTCATGGCATAACAGAGACTCGATTGCATAGACCTCTAGGACATTCATTTATTTTAGAGTGTTATGTCAAGTTTGTGCATATTTATTTTTATTTTTATTGGGGTTTATTTAGGATTATTTTGATATGTGGGCTGTTTATATCCCATAAGTTTTGGATGGTTTTGATTATGGTTGGTTTTGCCATTTAATATTGTGGCATGTCACTGGATTGAGTTTTGGTTACTTATTATTGGACTATTGTTTAGTTGTTCAGTGTGATTATGGATTCGTGTTTAGACTTATGTGTGCCTTGGGCTAAGGCACTGTGGGCCACGATTGGTCATACCCGGGTTTAGGGTGTGACAGCACATAGGGGGCCAAGGCTATTCTTTTCCCTGAAGCCAGAGCCTTGGCAAGAGAGACAAATTCATGCATTATTCTCTGGGAAGAAGTACAGAGAATGAATTTACAAAGCCAATAAAGAATGAAAGAAAAGAATTCACGGTCGGTCATAGGACCTTCCCGTTTGTTCTCAAAGGTGATGAAGTCACTATAAGAAGAATTGAAAGAGGGAAGAGAGAAAGAGTCCTTGAGGTCTGGGTAATGATGGCCAAAAGTAACACTAGCAGGTGAATGCTGTAGAAGGTGGCACATGTCAAGGACAATGGGGGCCATCATGCCACACCGAAATTGAAAGAAGTTGAATGCAGGGTTCCAAAAACAAAAGTTTGCTGGGATAAGAAAAGGGTCCTCAAGAATGACAAACTTGAAAGACGAAGCGCGTCAAGAATGCAGAGGTCCTCCAAATCTTGTTCCCGAGCTTCAACTACTCTGTCATACCACTCATCTCATTCAGTCTTCAACGTGGGCCAGCAGCAGTGAGGTCGATTAACCCTCCAATTTCCCCAGTTGAGACTTCCTTCATAGAGAATGTAATGATCCTCCAAACACGGATACAAGGGAGGGAGTGAAGCAGGAGCTTCCTTGAAGATGAGGCCAAGAACAAATTCCCCTTGAGCATGGTAGCGAGGGACAAAGATCCGTCCATCAATCGCTCTTTCACCTTCTAGGGTTTAGTACTTGGTTATCTCGTCAGTAATACATCTCCTTAAAGCTACCGAAGGACGTAGGTGCTCAACAACTGGTACTTTTGAGGAAGACGAAACCATTAGTGAGAGATTTAAAGGAGGGTAAAGAGAGTGAATATGAGAAGGGTAAGGAGTTGAAGTTGACAGTAATGGGAGTGAAAGGAAAAGATTAGACAAGCAAATAGGTAAGAGCGCGAGAAATTGGGGCTTCAAACCTTTCTGTCCAAAATTACCCACTCAGCCTAATGGGTAAAATAGGCCCAAGTTAGTAGATTGTTTATTTTTGACCCATGTAGAATGAAGACCTTTATTTTTAAAGTCCTGGAGACACATTTCTGATTTTCTATAAGGAAAATTCCCTTCAAAGCAGCATCTTGTTGCTTCTTAAGGGAAGGAAATATACTTTGAAAAGTTTAGCTTGGTTTCGAAATAAGTAGTTGGCTTCAAAACCAGTATTCTACCATAATGATTAAGCTATGCCTTAACCCAAATAAGGTTGGAACTCATTTACCAATTCGAAGGTCTTAAAAGTACGATCCTAGGCTTTCTGCCAAAGGAGATTTCCTTCGAAGGAATACTCTGTGGCCTTTTAAGGAAAGAAAGTGTGCTTTTTGAGTTTTGTTTTTAGCTTCGAAATAAGAGGTTATCATAAGGCCACTATTGGTTGAAATTATCTGCAAATTAACAAAAACGAAACCCATGAACAACATAAGACCAAAGCAGCCTAATGGGTAGAGCGAAGAGCAGAAAGGAACTGACTAACCACATGAACAACATAAGCAATATCAGGGCGAGTGGCAGTCAAATAAACTAAACAACCCACCAGCTCGCAATAGACCATAGGATCATCTAGAGGGACACCATCCGTAGAGTTGAGCTTCACGTTAAGCTCAGTATGTGTATCAGAAACTTTAGTATGAAGCTATGTCTTAACCCAAGTAAGGTTGGAACTCATTTACCAATTCGAAGGTCTTAAAAGTACGATCCTAGGCTTTCTGCCAAAGGAGATTTCCTTCGAAGGAATACTCTGTGGCCTTTTAAGGAAAGAAAGTGTGCTTTTTGAGTTTTGTTTTTAGCTTCGAAATAAGAGGTTATCATAAGGCCACTATTGTTTGAAATTATCTGCAAATTAACAAAAACGAAACCCATGCCTTTAAATTTCAGAAATATAAAAGTACTTTTTGAACTTTCTACTAAGACAGAACCTTTCGAAGGGAAAATCTTGACATTTTGTAAGGGGAGCTCTATGCTTCGAAACACTTAAAACAAGCTTTGAAATGAGATTGGTTACTTCGAAACTGCTATTTATAAATTATACGAACCAATTGAAGGATGAAGTCATATTAACCATGCAACTAAAATATGCAAACCCAATTTTATTGATATAAACATTTACATTGGGAGAGCTTATTTGGTTACATTCTCAATTTCATAAAAGTAAATAATGGACAAGGTTACAAGGTCATGAAACTTTGTCCAGCAAAATTCAATAAACACATGTTTTTTTTTCTAACCTCTCCTCTATCCTATCCAGATTTGGTTTATCTAATTGGTGAGCCCTTATTTGGTAGAAGAGTTGTTGGGCCCTCATCTCAAATTCTATTTGCTTAAAAGCTTTCTCCACTTCATCTATTTCACACATATCGTCCATATCAACATCTCCCACATACTCTGAATCAGGCCTCTTGAAGTCTTCATATTCTTCAGGAAGATTTTCTACTTCATATTGGGTTTGGATGCGAACAGCAAAGGTCTCCTCCAATGACTCCCTGATGACCAAAGCATTCTTTTACCAATTGAACAGCAAAGGGAGCTTGTCCAGAAAGGTATGAAGTTCTGTTTTGGCCATAGGGTTGAGATTGTGACGTCGAGAGTGTAACAACCCAGATTTTTAATTATTCTGTAAAATTTATACTAATATTATTAATCCCAATTAGGAAAATATATGATCTATTTTGTATTATTATGTGTAATTTTGTAAAATAATATAATTATTATGAATTTAGGGGTCAAAGTATAAATAAATAATAATAATAATGATGGATGTGGTAGTGAAATAAATAATTAATTTTCTGTGGGTATACGATAAAGTATAATTTAATTAAGGATTAATTTATTTATATAATTATATTAAAAAATTAGGCCAAAATATACCAAATGTACATCTTATATTGTTAAGCCTGGAGACAAGGGTACAAGTAAATCAGAGAAGATTTCCATCACCAAATGTACATCTTATATTGTTAAGCCTGGAGACAAGGGTACAAGTAAATCAGAGAAGATTTCCATCACCAAATGTACATCTTATATTGTTAAGCCTGGAGACAAGGGTACAAGTAAATCAGAGAAGATTTCCATCACCAAATGTACATCTTATATTGTTAAGCCTGGAGACAAGGGTACAAGTAAATCAGAGAAGATTTCCATCACCAAATGTACATCTTATATTGTTAAGCCTGGAGACAAGGGTACAAGTAAATCAGAGAAGATTTCCATCACCAAATGTACATCTTATATTGTTAAGCCTGGAGACAAGGGTACAAGTAAATCAGAGAAGATTTCCATCACCAAATGTACATCTTATATTGTTAAGCCTGGAGACAAGGGTACAAGTAAATCAGAGAAGATTTCCATCACCAAATGTACATCTTATATTGTTAAGCCTGGAGACAAGGGTACAAGTAAATCAGAGAAGATTTCCATCACCAAATGTACATCTTATATTGTTAAGCCTGGAGACAAGGGTACAAGTAAATCAGAGAAGATTTCCATCACCAAATGTACATCTTATATTGTTAAGCCTGGAGACAAGGGTACAAGTAAATCAGAGAAGATTTCCATCACCAAATGTACATCTTATATTGTTAAGCCTGGAGACAAGGGTACAAGTAAATCAGAGAAGATTTCCATCACCAAATGTACATCTTATATTGTTAAGCCTGGAGACAAGGGTACAAGTAAATCAGAGAAGATTTCCATCACCAAATGTACATCTTATATTGTTAAGCCTGGAGACAAGGGTACAAGTAAATCAGAGAAGATTTCCATCACCAAATGTACATCTTATATTGTTAAGCCTGGAGACAAGGGTACAAGTAAATCAGAGAAGATTTCCATCACCAAATGTACATCTTATATTGTTAAGCCTGGAGACAAGGGTACAAGTAAATCAGAGAAGATTTCCATCACCAAATGTACATCTTATATTGTTAAGCCTGGAGACAAGGGTACAAGTAAATCAGAGAAGATTTCCATCACCAAATGTACATCTTATATTGTTAAGCCTGGAGACAAGGGTACAAGTAAATCAGAGAAGATTTCCATCACCAAATGTACATCTTATATTGTTAAGCCTGGAGACAAGGGTACAAGTAAATCAGAGAAGATTTCCATCACCAAATGTACATCTTATATTGTTAAGCCTGGAGACAAGGGTACAAGTAAATCAGAGAAGATTTCCATCACCAAATGTACATCTTATATTGTTAAGCCTGGAGACAAGGGTACAAGTAAATCAGAGAAGATTTCCATCACCAAATGTACATCTTATATTGTTAAGCCTGGAGACAAGGGTACAAGTAAATCAGAGAAGATTTCCATCACCAAATGTACATCTTATATTGTTAAGCCTGGAGACAAGGGTACAAGTAAATCAGAGAAGATTTCCATCACCAAATGTACATCTTATATTGTTAAGCCTGGAGACAAGGGTACAAGTAAATCAGAGAAGATTTCCATCACCAAATGTACATCTTATATTGTTAAGCCTGGAGACAAGGGTACAAGTAAATCAGAGAAGATTTCCATCACCAAATGTACATCTTATATTGTTAAGCCTGGAGACAAGGGTACAAGTAAATCAGAGAAGATTTCCATCACCAAATGTACATCTTATATTGTTAAGCCTGGAGACAAGGGTACAAGTAAATCAGAGAAGATTTCCATCACCAAATGTACATCTTATATTGTTAAGCCTGGAGACAAGGGTACAAGTAAATCAGAGAAGATTTCCATCACCAAATGTACATCTTATATTGTTAAGCCTGGAGACAAGGGTACAAGTAAATCAGAGAAGATTTCCATCACCAAATGTACATCTTATATTGTTAAGCCTGGAGACAAGGGTACAAGTAAATCAGAGAAGATTTCCATCACCAAATGTACATCTTATATTGTTAAGCCTGGAGACAAGGGTACAAGTAAATCAGAGAAGATTTCCATCACCAAATGTACATCTTATATTGTTAAGCCTGGAGACAAGGGTACAAGTAAATCAGAGAAGATTTCCATCACCAAATGTACATCTTATATTGTTAAGCCTGGAGACAAGGGTACAAGTAAATCAGAGAAGATTTCCATCACCAAATGTACATCTTATATTGTTAAGCCTGGAGACAAGGGTACAAGTAAATCAGAGAAGATTTCCATCACCAAATGTACATCTTATATTGTTAAGCCTGGAGACAAGGGTACAAGTAAATCAGAGAAGATTTCCATCACCAAATGTACATCTTATATTGTTAAGCCTGGAGACAAGGGTACAAGTAAATCAGAGAAGATTTCCATCACCAAATGTACATCTTATATTGTTAAGCCTGGAGACAAGGGTACAAGTAAATCAGAGAAGATTTCCATCACCAAATGTACATCTTATATTGTTAAGCCTGGAGACAAGGGTACAAGTAAATCAGAGAAGATTTCCATCACCAAATGTACATCTTATATTGTTAAGCCTGGAGACAAGGGTACAAGTAAATCAGAGAAGATTTCCATCACCAAATGTACATCTTATATTGTTAAGCCTGGAGACAAGGGTACAAGTAAATCAGAGAAGATTTCCATCACCAAATGTACATCTTATATTGTTAAGCCTGGAGACAAGGGTACAAGTAAATCAGAGAAGATTTCCATCACCAAATGTACATCTTATATTGTTAAGCCTGGAGACAAGGGTACAAGTAAATCAGAGAAGATTTCCATCACCAAATGTACATCTTATATTGTTAAGCCTGGAGACAAGGGTACAAGTAAATCAGAGAAGATTTCCATCACCAAATGTACATCTTATATTGTTAAGCCTGGAGACAAGGGTACAAGTAAATCAGAGAAGATTTCCATCACCAAATGTACATCTTATATTGTTAAGCCTGGAGACAAGGGTACAAGTAAATCAGAGAAGATTTCCATCACCAAATGTACATCTTATATTGTTAAGCCTGGAGACAAGGGTACAAGTAAATCAGAGAAGATTTCCATCACCAAATGTACATCTTATATTGTTAAGCCTGGAGACAAGGGTACAAGTAAATCAGAGAAGATTTCCATCACCAAATGTACATCTTATATTGTTAAGCCTGGAGACAAGGGTACAAGTAAATCAGAGAAGATTTCCATCACCAAATGTACATTTTATATTGTTAACAATTTATTTAAAATTAAAAAACTAACGCTGTGTTTGGTTGAGGGATTTTGGAAGGAATTTGGGAAGGGAAAGGAAAAAGGTGTGTGAAAATAGGTGAAACAAATTTCACTTGCCTTTTTCCTTTCTGTTTCCAAATCCCTCAACCAAACACAGCGTAAAAGACTCTACCAAATAAGGATTTACACCCATTAAAACCCATGGCTCTCTCTCTCTCTCTCTCTCTCTCATTAAAAAACTAAGTGATCTCACCAAATATCTCACATTAAAAGATCTCACCAAATATTTTATTTAGGATTGAGCTTTAAACTTGAGAGTGTAAGTTTTCTGTGTATTCAACTTAAGTATGTTTACAAAGAGTGCATCAGCTATATAGCCCTAATCTATGACAGAAAAAGGAAATACAATGAAAAGGGAATTGCATAATTCATAATATACACAAGTAAGGAAATTGCCTAATTCCTAATATACCATATATACAATATATATTTTCACACTCCCGCTCAAACTCAAGGTGTTTTAGCGGAAAACACTGAGAGTTTGCTAAGAAGAAACTGAAACCGAGCGGTAGTGTGAGTCTTGGTGAAGAAATCTGCAAGTTGCAAAGCCAAGGAGACAAAAGGAAGTGAGATAGAGCCAGATTGCAGATGTTGTCGGACAAAGTGACAATCAATCTCAATGTGTTTCATCCGTTCAGGGAAGACAGTATTGTGGGCAATCTGAATAGCACTGTGGTTGTCACAATAAAGGGAGGTTGGAGAAAACTAAGGCACACCCAAATCAGAAACCAAACAAGCGTAGCAATAGCATGAGCCATAACACGGTACTCAACTTCGGCAGTAGAGCGAACAACAACAGTTTGTTTTTGTTTTTTGTTTTTCCAAGAGATCAAGGAATCGCTAAGAAACATACAGAAACCAGAGGTGGACTTGCGATCAGTAACATCACCGGCCCAATCAGAATCAACATAGGCCACCAAGTCTAAAGAGAAAGTAGATGACAACAGTAAGCCCTGAAAGATGATACCTCGGAGATAGTGAAGAATGCGAACCAAAGCAGCCTAATGGGTAGAGCGAAGAGCAGAAAGGAACTGACTAACCACATGAACAACATAAGCAATATCAGGGCGAGTGGCAGTCAAATAAACTAAATAACCCACCAGCTCGCAATAGACCATAGGATCATCTAGAGGGACACCATCCGTAGAGTTGAGTTTCACGTTAAGCTCAGTATGTGTATCAGAAACTTTAGTATCAGTAAGATCGGCACGGTAAATAACCTCATTAGCATACTTGGCCTGAGACAGAAAATAGACTTTTGGAGAAGAGGCAACCTCAATACCAAGAAAATACTACAATGGACCCAGATCCTTCATTTCGAAGGTGGGGAAGAGATGTTGCTTGACCTCAGAGATAGCAGAAGAGTCAGAGCCAGTGATGA
This sequence comes from Camellia sinensis, assembly GCF_004153795.1. Lineage (NCBI taxonomy): Eukaryota > Viridiplantae > Streptophyta > Magnoliopsida > Ericales > Theaceae > Camellia > Camellia sinensis. Next base: position 455,082 of record NW_021025254.1, read on the forward strand.
TCATATCATCTCCATAGAGTAGGAGAGCAACAAAACTAGTAGAGGTATATCTCAAAAACAAAGTAGAGTCGGAAGTAGAAGGGTGAAACTCAAGCTCGGTAACGGCAGTCTGAAAGCGATCATACCAAGCACGAGGAGACTGCTTCAAACCATACAAAGCACGCCGGAGATGACAAACCTGCCTAGAGAAGTGGAGAAGACTAGGGGGAGGACGCATGTAGACCTTCTCAGTGAGATAACTGTTAAGAAAAGCATTCTTAATGTTCACTTGATAGAGAGGCCAATATCGATCAGCAGCAACAGAAATTAAGGTACGGATAGTAGTTATTTTGGCAACAAAGGCAAATGTCTCCTCATAATCAAAACCATACTCCTGTGAGAAACCCTTGGCAATCAAGCGAGCTTTGTAGTGCTCGAGAGGACCATCAGAATGAGTCTTGAATTTATAGACCCATTTGTAACCAACCCGATTCTTGCCAGCAGGCAAAGGAACCAACTCCCAAGTGTTAGTCTTCTGTAAGGCAAACAACTCATCTTCCATAGCTTGAACCCAATTAAGATCCTGACAGGCCTCTGTGTAAGACTGTGGTTCTGAAACGAATGAATAACAGACAAAAAAGTACAATAGGAAGCAGAAAAACATGTATTAGACTAACCCAAAAAAACATACAAGATAGACCGTGGCATTGAGTTTAGTCCTATCTTTACGGGAAAGGAGAACAAAACAAATAGACCCAAAGACACGCAGAAGGGAATAATTGGGAGGTTGGGAATATAGAGTCTTATAAGGGGATTGACCGGAGAGTAGAGGAGTCGGCATGCGATTAAGGAGGAAAGCAACGGTAAAAACTGCCTTACCCCAGAATGGTACCGGAACAGAGGCAGAAAGAAGGAGAGATCGAGCTGTCTCAAGGAGGTGACGGTGTTTACGCTCAGCACGACCATTTTGGGCAGGGGTATCAGTACATGAGGTTTGGTAAATGGTGCCCAATATAGCCAAATACTCACAGAATTCAGTTTTAAAGTATTCTCTATCCAAGTCAGACCAGAGTATTTTAATTGTGGCCCCAAACTGTGTAGTGATCATAGACTGAAAGGTACGATATATCTGGTAGAAGTCAGATTTATGAGCCATAAGATAAACCTAGGTATAGCGGGTACAATCATTAACAAAGGACACATAATACGCAGAACCCCTTTTTAGTGAGAACAGGAGAAGGTCCCCATACATCAGTATATACAAGAGAAAAAGGGAAAGTAGAAATAGAAGTACTGTTGTTAAAAGGTAAAGCTGTCATTTTAGCAAGTATACATCCTCGACACTCATTAATTTGACAATGAGAAACTTTACCTAACAATCCTGACTGAGCTAAAGACCGTAAGCGGTCAACAAACAAATAACCTAAGCAAGAATGACACCTAAGCGAGAAACAAAACTAACTCGACTGATAATCTAACTGAAAAGATGAAAGTGCAACGAGGGAGGTAGATAGAGAAAGATGCAGACTTTCCACCACATAGAGATCTCCAATTCTATAGTCGGTCCCAATCTACTTCTTGGACACCCGATCCTGCACACAATAGAAAGAAGAAGAAAAGATAACATCAAAACCAAAAGCATCAAGCTGACTGATAGAAAGTAAGCTAATAGATAGTTGAGGAACATAAAGAACAGAGGGAATAGTAACAGTAGACATGGCAGAGGATAAGACAGACCCAATAGATAGGACAAACATACTAGATTCATTAGCAGTATTAATAGTAATAGGAAAGGGAGGGGGGGGACACAGTTTTGGAGTAAGAAAAGGTGAGGAGTCATATGATGAGCGGCACCAGAATAAAAAAGCCAGACAGAGGAAGGAATACTTGAAGAGGACCCAAGCAAACCTGAATGAAGAGAGGTAAGAGCATAGTCAGATGAAGATGACTGAGAGGTGGACCAAAGACGCTGAAGCTGAGCAATCTGGGCACTCAAGAAAGCCAAGTCAGGATCAGAAGCTGGAGCAGATGCAGTACAAGCAGTAGAAGGGAGAAAAGTACTCAGAGCAGGATCTCAGAACTGTGGCTGAGTCGACTGAGAAGATTGAGCAGACTGACGACCCTTCTTGGGGCAGTTGTACTTCCAATGGTCCTTCTGATGGAAAAAAGCACACTCATCAGAGGCTAGTGGCCCCTTCTTGGGCTTTGTAGTGGCCTGAAGCTGATGAGGTAGAGGGTTCGACAACAGAAGAGGCTGAGTAGAAGCCAAGAAGATAGATGGATATAGAGTCTGACTGGCTGTCTTAAGTCGGGATTTCTCAGAGAGGAGCTCACGAACAATAGCATCCACAGAGGGAAGAGGAGACCGATGAAGGATGCCACTACGAATAGCCTCATATTGTGGAGAGAGAGCCATTAAGAACTGCACTAAACGACCTTTCTCCCGAAACTCAATATAAGAGTCTAGTCTCTTGAGGCTAGACGGTTCCATGAGAGCCAACTGATCCCAGAGGCTTGTCATCTCAATGTAGAAGTCCTGAATAGATTGCTCCCGCTGATGAGCACTCTGAATAGCTATTTCCAACTCATACTGCTTGGCAAAGTTGGACTGTTGATACGCACCCAATAAATAGTCCCAACCTCTTTGGCAGTATTGTATTTGGAAAACATCATTCCAATACGGTCATTCACAAAATTATGAAACCATGTCAGAACTTGGTCATTATCACAATCCCAAGTGTCACAAGAAGTCAGATATCCTTTTGCTTTTTGGTCCAATAGACGAGGAACAGAACCAAAAGCATAGCCTTATTTTTTCTTACCGAGAAGGAAATTCTTCATAACACTAGCCCAATATGCATAATTGGCACCAGCGAGTTTACAGCTGATGGCTTGCATTTTGTGTCCGTCATTATATTAAACCAAAGATTAACAGGTTGAAGTATAATAATCAAATAACAAGGGGCCAAACTATAAATAAGAGCCTTTAACCAAATACTAAAATCAGAATTACCAACATAGAGACAGAGAGAGAGAGAGTGATACAAACAGGGTAGAGCAGAGGTAGAAGTCGATCGACCAGAGTCAAACCACAGAGAGAGAGGTCAACCGAACCACGACCGTGATTCCAAAGAGAGAGAGAGAAGCCGTCGATGATCACGAACCAGAGTTGATCGACCTAGGAAGACGAGGCCAGACCACTCGACTCCAACCAACGAAGACAAGGCACAACTTCAACTTTGACTTCGATTGAAGTAGCGATTGAGGGGAGAAGATCACCCACAACTCACGATTGAGAGAGAGCAACAGTTTCTAGGGTTTTTGGCTCTGATACCATGTAAGTTTTCTGTGTATTCAACTTAAGTATGTTTACAAAGAGTGCATCAGTTATATAGCCCTAATCTATGATAGAAAAAAGAAATACAAAGAAAAGGGAATTGCCTAATTCGTAATATACCCAAGCAAGGAAATTGCCTAATTCCTAATTACCATATATACAATATATATTCTCACAGAGAGACCCATAAAGCTTACCAAAAGTTCTGTTTCAATGATTCAAACCGTTCATTGTGTAGGGTGCTTAATGTGTGTCATTCATAGAAAAAATTAAATCGATCCAATATTGTGAACCATTTTATTTTATTGTGTTTGCCTACAAAAAAATAAATGATCTATTTTAAAAAAAATACTTGTCTATTTTTTTGAAAACAAACCAAATAAAATAAATATGTTACGACTATCGGATCGATATAATTTTTTTTGGGGACGATATAGACTGATGATCCTATAAAATGAATGGTTCGAATTAATGAAACGGGATTTCAAGTTCATATTTGAACCTGATAGAAGCCTATAGTTAATAATAAAGGGAAAATGATATATAACCCCACTTTGTAGGCTCAATGATGCGTAAGTGAAATGATTAGTTGATGATTAGAGAAGATATGAGAGAGGAAGATAGGGAGTTGCTTTAGATATTCTAATTGATTGCCACATTATTGAGTTTGAAAAGTGTGTATAATTTTAAGGCTAGAATAACAATGCCCATAATAAAGAGTCGGTTATGTAATTGAATGGGATAGATGAATAATTATTCGGTTACATATATAGAAAAATGATGTATTTGACACTGTTGAAAATGAGGTTATTATGCAACGATTCTAAAAGTGAAATCTCATCCAAAGTGATTGTAAAAGTTTATGTTCTCTTTTGTTAAGACAATAATATAATATTTTTTTTTACAGTTTATTTATTTGCTTAAAGTTTGAGAAATTTAAATGTGAGAAAATATCATTTTGCCCCCCAAACTTTCACGCATTTTTTAAATTTGATCCCCAGACTTCGATTAATATCAATTTTATACCCAATCTTTTAAAATTTTGATCAATTTGGCTCATGCCGTCACATTTCGTCTACAATTGAACGGAATGTACTGATGTGGGGGGCAAATTGATTTTTAAAGTATAGTTTTGGGGGATAAATTGATTTTTAAGGTATAGTTTGGGAGGTAATATGAAATTTCAAATGAACTTTGGTGCCACGTTAGCACATTTCGTCCAATTGTAGACGGAATGCGACGGCAATGGCCAAATTGATCAAAATTTTGAAAGTTTGGGTGCAAAATTGATATTAATCGAAGTCTGGGGGTCAAATTGAAAACGCGTGAAAGTTTAGAGGGCAAAATGATATTTGCTCTTTAAATGATGTTTAGTTTAAATTGTTTTTGTTTCTTATAAAATTTGTGGAACTTAAACTTGTGAGGTGATCCAACTATAAAAATTCATGAAATTGCCATTGACTTTGCTAAATAATTATGATGGCGGATTGTTAATCATTGGCTCGTGAAGTCCAATAATTGTTCTAATAAGACAATATTAGAGTTATTATATTTGAGAGGTCAATATGTATAAATTTATAAATAAATGAGGTAAAATGATATTTGTTAATAATTGAGAGAGTCTTAGTGTAATTAACCCAATCAAAAGCTAATGAGGGAGTGAGTATAATTATGCTAAATTTATAAGATTTGATGTTTTTTTTTTTTAAATCGAGAAAAGAAATTTGTGTAATTAATCCATATATTCATTATGAGGAAAGTGTGAAAGTTCCAAATATCAATTTTTTTTTGTAATAGTTGCAAGAAATTAGTGTAATTGACGTCGTACATTTGGTATGGATGGCATAGTCATAACCCTTTGAACTTAGCGTTGAACCACATACATGGTGGCTGGGAAAAAAATAGTATTTACGGGGGCCCTCTCTTGGTTATAAATAAAGCTAATGACCATGGTTATAAATAAAGCTAACCTTAATTGAAAATAAAACTTGAAATTTATTGGGTCCTCTCAATTAAGGTTTCACCAGAAGTTTGGGGACAACTTAAGTTTGAAATTTAAATGCTTAGATATTTTTAAAAACTTAATTGAGGAGTTTAATAATTTAGGTCTAATGAGTAGAACTTTCTGGACATTTTGTTGATAATTTAGCGCGATTAGCAATGACCATCCAGTAGTCATAGACTTTCAAATTTTATCTCAATTATCATAAGAGTCCGACTTGTTTTGTTTATTTAGGCATTTGGTAGTCTATGACTATGGGCCGATCAATATACTGTCCTGTTTGGAACAGAATAAGGTCATAACATAGTGGTATCAGAACAATTAAAACTGACCTACTTAGTATTAGTTTGAGAACGAATAAGTCCTTTTGACTATTTCATTATTAGAATCATTTTGGGACATCGAAAGAGAAAATTTTACTTTACTTTATACTTTGAACCAGAGTGTATTGACTGCATAGAAAAGAAAGGTGCAGTACTTCTCTCGCTTTGTTTTAACCACACACAAATAAATTGTTAGGTGTGCAACAATGTTATTGCCTCATAGGAAAAATTCTCGATTCAGATTTCAAATCTTAGTCTAAATAGCTTACTTATTATAAGGGAATCAATTTTAGTAGTAATCAATAGATTAGAAAAATAGAATTGCAATTGTTACTAAATAAAAAGAATTTCTTCGAAATCTATGAATCTCAATTGAATAACTGGTAGTGAATTGGGAAAAGCCAAAAACTTAGTCTCATGATAGATTATATAAGACTTCCAACATTATTTAGTGACTAAGCATGAGATAGAATTAAAATCGGGGGATAAGAATAGAAGAAAAACAATGTGTCCTTAATACAAAAGTATTTTGAAAGAGATAACCTTAGAAGAAATCCATAACCTTGCGTTCCTCATTCATTCATCCTATAAATAGCAAAAGAAAATCAAAGCCTTGATATGAATACAGATAACTAAGAATTAAAGCAATGTGATTTAGGTTGTCTTGTAATTATAAAGTTAATTAACAAGGAAAACACATAAGGAGGCTAGTAAAGCTACTTTAACAACCCTTTAATCTAAAAAGAAGACAAAATTTAATAATGTAGGCTCTAATATGAAATCAATTCAACAATGATAACATGGATTAGTCAAGAATGACTATAGTGACTAAAAGGAGGAAAAATTGAGACTAAAGGAATAAATTTTGGGAGATTTGGTCAAAACCCCCTCATAATAAAATTTTAATGCATTAAGGATAAGGATAAAAAGTTTTTCTTGAAAAGTCCAACAAATATCACTATTATCAAAATATTAAACTTTAAAATAATATAACTTTTGATGTAGATGCCAGTTTTTAATAAAATTAATATTTTTAGAATTCTCTCATCAAGACCTATCAAATAAAATCCATGTTGACTATGAAAATTAAAAAAATAAATAAATTATTACCATTGAAATTGATATAAAAAATAACAGTAACATGTTATTCTATTTAACAGTAACATGTTACTCTGCCACACAGTAACATATTACTCTGTTTGACAATTACTCTATTTGACAATAACATGTTACTCTGTCTCACAGTAACATATTACTCTAGCAATATTGTCTAAGAAAGAAAAAAAAGGAAGATATTTTACTTTATCTTTACTCAATTATGAAGAAAAATAAATTGGATTGTTATTTTCACCAAACAAGAGTCCAATGGTGAGATTTTAACTAAATTTCCCATAAATTAATTCCAATAGCCCTCAACAAGAATAATTAACTATTACTAGTGAAATTTCCTAAAACGTTAAATTACAATTAAACGGTAAAATGTTGTCTCATAAAATTTTAATAACATATTTTGACACGCCTACTGGGACCTGTCTAATTTGGAGTTATGGCAAAGAAGGAGCAAATGGATATGCATGGAGATCCAAACTTGGGCCAAACTAGTGGCCCATATATGAAAATAAGAAATGCATTTCTTCTTCAAACAAAGCAATTATTGGAAAGCATGCTTCTGCATGAAAGACAAGATTTTTTCAGAAATAAAGCCATATTAGAATTCAATTTGGCTAAAAAATTACAAACTTCTTTTCATGAAGAGCCAATGTATGAAAATAATGTGGCTCGAGGGATCAACACGCTAGGTCACGAAGATAACATGACTTTGGAGAGTTTTCGTAAGCCATCAATGACTAAAATTAAAAAATAGCTCATTCTCTCAAAAGATGTTAAAAATCCATCACAAGATGATGGTGAAGATTTACTTTGGAGGCATAATTTTAAGCCAAAGATGGCTAAAAATTATGAATGTTGGGGGCATGATTTTAAGCCAAAGATAGTTGAAAATTATGAACAACCCACGTTTATTGAATGTGAATTTTTTGACATTGTTCAAAATGTCAAAGTTTACGATTTTTTTTATAACATTCAATTATGTGAGTTTTGAGATCCAACATCCACTTTGGATTTGTAGATCACACCAAAAATTAATCTTTATGATATGGCTTAAAAAACAGTAATGGTTGACTTAAGCAACGATTGAAAAATGTCATATTAGTTAGTCCAGATTTTGTCCTTTAATTCATTTAAGACAAAATTCACTTTTACCTTAAATGAGGGGGGCATTGCTGACACCAAAAAATAATTTTCTGTCGATTATAGCTTGTTGATTATGGCCAAGTCTCATTTAATTGATTGTGGCTTATCGATTATGGTCAAATCTAATCTCATTGATTGTGACCAGTCGATTATGGTCTGTCAATTTAAATCATAAATTATTTTTAAGTGATTATGGTCATATTTCATTATTATTATTATTATTATTATTATTATTATTATTACTACTATTTTTGTGCAGTGTGTAGCAGATGGAGGGCATAAAGGTGTTGTGTGCAAAGAACCCATGATGAGCAAAGAACATGGGAACGTGGGTGATTGTGGAAGATGTTGCTTACAAAGTGAAGTAGTGGAATATAAACTTGATAAGGAAGTTGGCTGCTTCCAGCAGTTACAAGAGAATGATGGTTTCAAGCCTATAAATAGGTAAGGAGGAAACAAAGAAAGCACCAAAAATCATAGGCATGAAGATGGTGGCCTGAAGGCAAGTATCAAGGACAAGGCACGTGGCACTTCTAAGAGAAAAGGAAGTTGAAGGTAGTTGCAACAATTACAGATCATGGGCAAGTGGAAGTTACCAGCAAATAGACACGTGGCAGTATGACATGGCCAGTGAAGCAGCTATATAAGAGCTGGGAATTCGAAGAGAAAAAGACCTTCAACCAAATTCACAACACTTGTGAAATCTAGGAGTAGCCCTAACTTATCTAGGAGTAGTTCTTGTACTTAGGAATAGATTATCAATAATTTCAGTGCTTGTAACTCAATTTGGACTTGTCGATTGTAATGCTATGAAGCTTGTAATTTAATTCTTGTAATTAAGTGACAAGTTTAGGTGTTATTAATCATATTTCTAGTTGGTTCATCTTTGTTTCTTCACATTATAACCTCCAAAGAAGTCCTTTAATTTGTCAAGGCATAGTACACCAACTACAATTGCTTGGTCTGTTTATTGTTTGTGAAAATTGGTTTTCCCTGTCGAATCCACTCTGTCGATTTGACCCAAGCTAGATTTTTGATAACATATTTTGACACGCCTACTGGGACCTGTCTAATTTGGAGTTATGGCAAAGAAGGAGCAAATGGATATGCATGGAGATCCAAACTTGGGCCAAACTAGTGGCCCATATATGAAAATAAGAAATGCATTTCTTCTTCAAACAAAGCAATTATTGGAAAGCATGCTTTTGCATGAAAGACAAGATTTTTTCAGAAATAAAGCCATATTAGAATTCAATTTGGCTAAAAAATTACAAACTTCTTTTCATGAAGAGCCAATGTATGAAAATAATGTGGCTCGAGGGATCAACACGCTAGGTCATGAAGATAACATGACTTTGGAGAGTTTTCGTAAGCCATCAATGACTAAAATTAAAAAATAGCTCATTCTCTCGAAAGATGTTAAAAATCCATCACAAGATGATGGTGAAGATTTACTTTGGAGGCATAATTTTAAGCCAAAGATGGCTAAAAATTATGAATGTTGGGGGCATGATTTTAAGCCAAAGATAGTTGAAAATTATGAACAACCCACGTTTATTGAATGTGAATTTTTTGACATTGTTCAAAGTGTCAAAGTTTACGATTTTTTTTTATAACATTCAATTATGTGAGTTTTGAGATCCAACATCCACTTTGGATTTGTAGATCACACCAAAAATTAATCTTTGTGATATGGCTTAAAAAACAGTAATGGTTGACTTAAGCAACGGTTGAAAAATGTCATATTAGTTAGTCCAGATTTTGTCCTTTAATTCATTTAAGACAAAATTCACTTTTACCTTAAATGAGGGGGGCATTGCTGACACCAAAAAATAATTTTCTGTCGATTATAGCTTGTTGATTATGGCCAAGTCTCATTTAATTGATTGTGGCTTATCGATTATGGTCAAATCTAATCTCATTGATTGTGACCAGTCGATTATGGTCTGTCAATTTAAATCATAAATTATTTTTAAGTGATTATGGTCATATTTCATTATTATTATTATTATTATTATTATTATTATTACTACTATTTTTGTGCAGTGTGTAGCAGACGGAGGGCATAAAGGTGTTGTGTGCAAAGAACCCATGATGAGCAAAGAACATGGGAATGTGGGTGATTGTGGAGGATGCTGCTTATAAATTTAGTGAAGTATTGGAATATAAACTTGATGTGGAAGTTGGCTGCTTCCAGCAATTACATGGGTAGGACAGTTTCAAGCCTATAAATAGGCAAGGAGGAAACAAAAAAAGCACCAACATTTAAATCCTCTATTGACAGGAGCATGGGCATAATCAGTAAGGGTCCAAGAATCGTGGGCACGAAGATGGTGGCCTAAAAGTAAGGATCAAGGACAAGGCACGTGGCACTTCCAAGAGAAAATGAAGTTGAAGGCAGTTGCAACAGTTGCATATCATGGACAAGTGGAAGTTACTAGCAAATGGACACGTGGCAGCATGGCATGGCCAATGAAGCCATATAAGAGCTAGGAATTCGAAGAGAAAAAGACCTTCAACTAAATTCACAACACTTGTGAAATCTAGGAGTAGCAGTAACTTATCTAGGAGTAGTTCTTGTACTTAGGAGTAGATTATTAATAATTTCAGTGCTTGTAACTCAATTTGGACCTATCGATTGTAATGCTACGAAGCTTGTAATTTAATTCTTGTAATTAAGTGACAAGTGTAAGTGTTATTAATCATATTTCCAGTTTGTTCATCTTTGTTTCTTCACATTACAACCTCCAAAGAAGTCCTTAAATCTGTCATGGCATAGGACACTGACCACAATTGCTTGATCTGTTTATTGTTTGTGAAAATTAGCTTTTCCTATCAAATTGACTTTGATTGCCTTAAGCCAAACCAGCTATCCCGTTGCACAAAATGTTCAAGGTAAATTTTAGAAATGACATAGTTAAAAAGCTTTGAGAGCACAAATTCTTTAGATTGTATTGAGAAATAAGAAGTAACTTCCTTTTGAACATGGAATCCAAGAATGTACCGAAAGCATTTTCACATGACATGAATGAACACTTAACCTTGTTTAAATTAGGGAGACTTACATGTAGGTCATAATAGGTGAACTTATTGTCCAATAGATCCTATGATAATTAATGGCATTTTACATCAAACACCACTAAACATCACTAATTATTAATTTTCAGCGATAGTTTAAAAATTTTGTCACAAAAAATGCTACTAATTATAAGTTTTAGCGACAGTTTAAAAAAAATTGTCACAAAAGTCACTAATTTTGAACTTTCAGTGACAGTTTGAAAAATTCGTCATAAAAAAGTCACTAATTGTAAATTTTAGTGATAATTTATAAAAATCAAGACAAAAAAAGTCACAAATTGTCAATTTTTAGCGACATATGCAAAAAATCATCACAAAAAATTATTTTTAGTGACAATTTTACTAGGACTTATTTTCAATAGGACTTGATGGGAATTAAGTCCAACTATTAGGACCTATTGGTAGTTTGCCCTTTAAAAAATTATCCTACATTGCATTAGAGATAGGGATACAACTTGTTAGCATGAAAACTTAGGAGATGAATACCATAGTTAGAGAACTTAAGAGGTGTATGTATTAAGAATAAAGAATTGAGAAGTGAAAAACATGCTTTGATAAAGAACTTAGGAATAGAATGCTTGAATAACACTAGAAGTTAAACCCAAATTCATGATCTTAATAACTTGGGTCTAATGAGTAGAACTTTTTGGACACTTTGTTGATAATTAAGTGAGATTAATTAAATCTAATCAAGATTAATTAACCTAATGATGATTACAAACTATCTTAATTTATTAGTACTAAGCATGAATTTTTAAGCACACACCTCAAGAGTTGATGGCACAGCACCCTTAACAACAAGTGTCACTCTTTGTAATAAAAAAAATAAGAAAAAGAAAATAGAGATAGAGAGAGAAGTTTGCCAGAAATTCTCAAAAATTGGTAGATGATAGAGATGAGATAGAAGGAGAAGGAGAAGCAACAGCAGTAGTGTAATAACCCACATTCATGTCTTAGTCATATTCATGTGTATTTACATAACTTTGTCTTGTTAAGTTTGCATTCATGAATCTTGTCTTGTTTTGCTTAAGTGTTGCTTGCATGTTTTGTTCCTTCCTTGTTGTGTTAAGCCTAGGTCATGCCAAGCCTACGTCATGTTACGCCTAGGTCGTTCCAAGCCGAGGTCATCTTCAGTATAGAATCAGCTTGGAACCACTTCGTTTGACCTTCACCTTCACCCTGACATATTGGCCAAGATGTCATTATCTAGGCCGAGGTGTTCATCACCAAGGCCGAGATGTGTACCATCTAGGCCGAGATGTTACCTTTGCACCTAAGTGATCTTGTCCTGGAGTGGTATGACCTAGACCGAGGTGTGGCACATCTAGGCCAAGGTGTGGCACAGCTTAGTCAAGTGTTGTCCTTCCTAGCCGAGGTCATTGTCGCCTTAGTTGCCGAAGCCTTGTCCTTGGCCGACGTCATCACTTGCCGAAGTGCCTTACCGGGTATCTTGTTAGATACACTTTGTCAGAATCATGTCTTGTCAATCTATCACCTTTTTGAGGAGAACCAACTAGCCGTTGCCACGTGTCCGAGCTGAGTATTAAGTCAGCTGGTAGAGAGAGGAAACCCATCATTTGTTTCTATCTTTGTTTTGAAGAAGAGAGAGAAGCTCTAGAAGAAGGAGAGGAGTTCTTGAGGGAGAGTAGATTTCCAAGCTTGATCCCTAGAGATCGAACAGTTTGATTCGTGTTCTAAGGTTAGATTCTTGATCTGCTCATGTTGTTCTTTATGTTCATGTTATTGCATTGCATGATTGAATATGATTTGTAAGCCATGCACTGCTTTGAAGTTCGATTTTAGAAAGAGAAAATAGCATTCATGTGTTCTTCAAGAAAAGTCATGTTTTGATCCGAAAGCTTATGCCTAGATTCATGTTTTTGTGTTTGTTTCCACATGATCTCCAAGTATGGGTACCCAGGTCCATGTTTTTGAACTCATAGCATGAAATCCCAGATTTTTGTAATAAAGAAGTTATGATTTTAGCATTCATGTTCTTCATGATCTTCGTGTTCTTCCTGTTCTTCACGGGTGGAAACCCAGATCTCCAGACCTCACTTCCCTAAGTGTAGTCGCCGAGATCACTCTTACCTAGACCTCACACTTAGGCCAAGCATCGTATCTCACCTTGGCCTACCTTGCATGATCACTTACGCCTTTAGTTTGTCTTGTGTGCACCTCGGCATGCAGTCGCATGCCGAAGCCTAGGTAGCCACACCTCGGCCAGGAGGTGTGGGACCTCGGCTAAGACCTGGTTGGTACCCAGCATGTCTTCCTGACATGTGAAACAGTGTTTTGACTTTTAGCATGTTTTCCCGAGATCATTTGCATTCATGTGAAGCTTGTTTTTAAGAGTGCATTCAATAGATTTTGCCATGTGTTTGAGGACTTGGACCTTTGCCTTGATCTCGACGTCCCAAGAGCTATGTGAGTGGTATTTTTAATAAAGCTATGTTATAAAGTTTTGTTAAAGCTTCACTTTGTTTTAGAAAAGTATTTGATCAAGCATGAATGATTATCTCTATTTTTCTGTATCAAGTAAGCTTTGTTTTGATGACATTCTTGGAAAGAACTCTCGTGTTATGAGGGCTACAGGCCTTTGTAACATAGGTCCCTTGTGCTGGAGGACTCTAAACTTGCGCAGTACTCTCGTGTTAGGAAGGCTACGGGCCTTTGTAACATAGGTCCCTTGTGCTAGAGAACTCTAAACTTTTGTAGCACCCTTGTTTGAGATATCTCCCTTGTTTTGTCTTGTTTTGCCACTGACGGTTTAC
>NW_021025254.1:475484-554717 GCF_004153795.1 Camellia sinensis
TAATAATAAAATTTAATTTTGCATGCTTTATCGCGCTATCTGCGCACTCACGCACTTTTTCTGCAATTGTGTTTTGCATGTGCATTTTGTCGCGCATTTCCGACTCTGCACTGTTTTCTGATTCTAGCATTTTGCATGGCATTTTCGCACTTATTTGCCACCTCATCGCACTGTTTCTGCACATTACCTTTTGAATGCTTTGGATCTGCGCAATCTTTGCGCACTCATCGCACATTTCTGCACATTACTGCAGTTGCATTTGCATTTTATCGCGCATCTTTGCGCACTACATCGCACTGTTCTTCTGCACATTATTGCATTTGCAGCTTTTATCGCGCTATCATTGCGCACCTCATGCACTATTTTGCAATTACTTTGCATTTCATGCATTTTTGTCGCGTATCTTCGCACTTATCGCACTGTTTTTGCACTTACTTGCATTTTTGTCAACATTGCATTTTCTCGGCTTACTTGCGCACTCATCTATGTTTTCTGCACATACTGCATTTTGATGCATTTTGTCGGCAATCTTTGCGGACCTCATCGCACGTTCTCTGCACTGACTTGCTTTGCATGCATTTATCGCGCTTTCTGCGCCCTCACGCACGTCTGACCTTACTGCATTTGCATGATTTGTCGCGCCTATCTTTCCGCACCTTCATCGCACTGTTTTCTGCACATTACTTGCATTTGCATGCTTTTCTCGCACTATCTGCCACCTTCATCGCTTGTTCTGCACATACTTGCATTTTGCATCTTGTCGCGCTATTTGCGCACCTCATCCGCATGTTTTCTGGAACATATTACTTGCATTTTGCATTGCAAATATTTTAATCTATCTACAACTATCTGCGCAGCTCATCGCTCTTGTTGTCTGCACATTACTTGCAATTTTGCATGCATTTGTGCGCATCGTTGCGATCTCATCGCACTGTTCTTGCACATTATTGCATTTGATGCCATTTATCGCGCTATCTTCGCACCTCAACGCACTGTATACCAATGCACATTTACTTGATTTTGCATGCGTTTTGTTCGCGTACTTCGACCTATCGCACCGTTTTCGGCAATTACTTGCATTTTGGCATGCATTTTCTCGCACTATCTGCGCGCCTCATCGGACTGTTCTTCTGCACATTACTTGCATTTTGCATGCATTTGTCCGCAATCATTGCGCACCTCATCGCACTGTTCTCTGCACCATTACTTGATTTTGCATGCATTTTATCGCGCTATCTTGCGCACCTCAACGCACTGTTCTGGCACATTACTTGCACTTTGCAGCATTTTGTTCGCGCTATTCTTGCCACCTCATCGCCCTGTTGTCGAACATTACTTGCATTTGCATGGATTTTGTCGCGCAATCAAAAAAAAAATTGCAGACCTCATCGCAGCTGTTCTCTACACATTACTTGCATTTCATGCCATTTATCGCGCATCTTGCGCACCTCAACGCACTGTTTCTAAAATGCACATTACTTCATTTTGCATAATTTTTTTTCGCGCTATCTTTCGCACCTTATAAAACATAAATACAGCACTGTTTTTCTGCACACATACTTGCATTTTGCATGATTTTCTCGCACTATCTTTGCGCACCTACATCGCCTGTTTTCTGCCACAATACTTGCATTTGCATTGGATTTGCGCGCAATCTTGCGCACCTCATCGCACAAATTAATAATTCTCTTGACATACTTCATTTTGCATGCATTTATCGCGGGCTATCTTGCGCACCTCAACCATGTTTTCTGCACATTTACTTGCATTTTGCATGGATTTTGACGCAGGCTTTATCTTTCGCCACCTCATCGCACTGTTTCTGCACATTACTTGCATTTGCATGCATTTTCTCGCACTATTCTTGCGCACCTCACGCACTGTATTTTCTGCACATTTACTTAGCATTTTGCATGCATTTTCTCGATACTTGCGCGCCCATCGCCATTATTCTGCACATTACCTGCATTTTGCCATGCATTTTGATCGCCAATCTTGCGCACCTCTCGCACGTCTCAAATGCACATTACTTGCATTTGCATGCATTTATCGCGTATCTGCGCACTAACGCATGTTTTCTCACATTACTTGCACTTTGCAGCATTTTGCTTGCGGCTATCTTGCGACCTCATCGCACTGGTTTCTGACCTACTGCATTTTGCATGGATTTTGTCGCGCAATCTTGGCGCACCTCAATCGCAATGTTCTCTGCACATACTTTGCAATTTTGCAATGCATTTTCTCGCCCTATCTTGCGCACAAATCTGCACTGTTTCTGCACAAATAAAATAATTACTTGCCATTTGCATGACATTTTGTCGCGCAATCTGCGCACTCATCGCACTGTTCGCACATGCATTTTGCATGCCATTGTATCGCGCTATCTTGCGGCAACCTCAACGCATGTTTTCTGCCACATTACTTGATTTTAACATTGCATTAATATGTCGCGCTATCTTCTGCACCTCAATCGCACGTTTTCTGCACATTACTTGCTTTGCATGCATTTTTCTCGCATATCTGCGCACCTCATCGACTGTGTTCGCACATTACTTGCATTTTGCATGCATGTTGTCGCGCCATCTTGCGCCACCCATCGCACTGTTTTCAATGCACATACTTGCATTTCGTGATATCGCGAAATATCTTGCGCACCCTCAACGCACTGTTTTTGCACATAACTTGCTTGATGCATCTGTGCGCTATCTTCCGCACTCATCGGCATGTTTTTCGGCTTTTACTTGCAATTTGCATGATTTTCTGCATTCTATGCCCAACACAAACTTCAATTCGCATGTTTTCTGCACATTTACTTGCATTTTGCATGGCTTTTTGTCGCGCAATTTGCGACCTCATCGGCTTATCAAGTTTATTAACATTATAGCACATACTTGCAGTTGCAAAAATGTAATAATTAATCGCGCTATCATTGCGCACCTCATCGACTATAAGTTCGGCACATTACTTGCATTTTTGCATCATTATCGCGCCTATCTTGCGCACTCATCGCCACTGTTTATATACATTAATGAATTACTTGCCAATTTTGCATGCATTATATCTCGGCACTATCTTGCGCACCTCATACGCACTGTGTCTGCAATTACTTGCATTTTAGCATTCATTTTCAGAGACGCAATCAATTGGCGCACCTCATCGCACTGTCTACATGCACAGTGTGTGATTTTGACATGCATTTATCAGCGCTATCATTGCGCCTCAAAGCAACTGTTTTCTGGCACATTACTTGCATTTTGCAATTGGCATTTTTGTCGCGCTATATCGACACACTCATGCACTGTTTCTGACTTAACTTGCATTTTATGCATGCATTATCAGCGCAAACTATCTTGCGCACCTCATCGCACTGTTTCTGCATAATACTTGCATTTTGCATGCATTTGTCGGCCAATTCTTGCGCCACCTCATCGCCTGTTCTCTCACATATTGCATTTGATGCAGTTATCGCGCTATCTTGCGACCTCAACGCAGTTTTCTGCACATACGTGCACTTTTGCATTGAAACATTTCTCGCACTATCTTGGCCTCATCTACTGTTCTGCCACATTTAACTACAATTTGCATGCATTTATCCGCTATCTGCGGCACCTCACGCACTGTTTCTGACATTACTTGCTTTTGTCGCTGCTATTCTTCGCACACTCATCGCCACTGTTTTCTGCAATATATGCAATTTTGCATGCATTTTCTCGCCATCGTGCGACCTCATCGCACTGTCGCCATACTTAGAGACATTTGCATGTTTTGAAAAAAAATCAAAGCGCTCTGCGCTACCTCATCGCACATTTCTGCACAACTTGCAGTTTGCATGGCATTTATCGCCGCTATCTTGCGCACCTCATCGCACTAGTCTCTGCACATTACTTGCATTTTGCATGATTTTATCGCGCTAATCTCGCACCTCAATGCACTATTTTCTGCCAACATTACTTGCATTTTGCATGTTCTGTGCCCGCTATCCGCACCTCCATCGCACTAAATGTTCATTCAATGCACATTTTATATTGAGCATTTTGCATGCATTTTCTCGCACTATTTGCGCACCTCATCGTCTGTTTCACTGCACATTACTTGCATCATGCATTTTAAGTCGCGCAACTGCGCCACCTCACGCCACTGTCTACTGACATGACTTGCAAAATTTTGCAATGCATTTTTATCGCGCTATCTTGCGCAACCTCAACGACCGTTTTCTACATACTGCATTTTGCATGCATTGTCGGCGCTTCTTCCGCACAACTCATCGCACTGTTTCTGCACATAACTGCATTTGCATGCATTTTCCGCGACTATTTGCCCACCTCATGCACTGATAATTTCAAATGCACATTATTGCATTTTGCATGCTTGATGCGCTTCTTGCGCACCACTCCACGGCACTGTGATTTTAAATATCTGCAACATTACTGCAGTTTTGCATGCATTTTCTCGCACATATCTCGCGCAACCTCATCGCACTAGTTGTCTTGCACATTACTGGAATTTTGCATGATTTGTATTGCGCAATCTGCCGCCATCGCATCGCATGTCTTGCACATTACTTGCATTTGCATGCATTTTATCGCGCTATCTGTCACCTCAACGCAATGTTTCACAAAATAAAAAATGACCACATTACTTGCATTTTGCATTGCGTTTTGTCGCGCTATCTTCCGACCGACATCGCATAAATAAAACTTGTTTTCTGCACACTAAAATACTTGCATAAATTGCATGCATTTCTCGCACTATCTTGCCGCACTCATCGGACTGTTTTCTGCACTTACTTTGCATTTGCCATGCATTTTGATCGCGCATCATTGCGAACCTATCGCACTGTTCTCTGCACATACTGCATTTTTGCAAATGCATTTTATCGCGCTATCTGCGCACCCTCAACGCAACTGTTTTTGCAAATTATGCACTTTGCATTGCATTTAAGTCCATAATAAGCGCTCATGCGGAGCACCTCATCGCACTGTTTGTCTGACAAACCATACTTGCATTTGCATGGAATGTCGCGCAATCTGCGCACCTCAATCGCACTGTTCTTGCAACTTACTTGCATTTGCAATTAATGCATTTTATCGCGATTACAAAATACAATTGCGCACTCAACCACTTATATAAAAAGTTTTAACCTGCACATTACTTTGCATTTTGCATTCCATTTTTTATACTTAAAAAAAATAAAAAGCGCATCTTTCGCACCTCACGCACTGGTCTGCACATTACTTGCATTTTGCATGCATCTCTCGCCTTATCTTGCGCCCCTCATCACTGTTTTCTGCAACAATACTTGCATTTTGCGTAATATGGATTTTTGTCGCGACATCTTGCGCACCTCATCGCACTGTATCTCTGCACATTACTTGCATTTTTGCATGCAATTTTATCGCGACTATCTTGCGCACCTCAACGCACTGTTCTGCACATTACTTGCATTTTGCAATGGATTTGTCGCGCTTTCTTTCGCACCTGCATCGCCTGTTTTCTGCACATTACTGCATTTGCATGCATTTCTCGCACTTCTTGCGCACCTCATCGCACTGTTTTCTGCACATTACTAGCATTTTGCATTGCATTTCTCGCACCTATCTGCGCGCCTCATGCACTATTTGCACAGTTACTTGCATTTCATTGCCATTTGTCGCGCAATGTATAATTGCGCACCTCATCGCACATTTCTCCTGCACATTACTTGCATTGCAGCATTTTATCGCCTATGCGCACAAACCTCAAAGCACTGTTGCACGAATACTTGCACTTTGCCATGCATGTCGCGCTATCTGAGCGCACCTCAAATCGCACTTTCTGCACATTACTTGTCATTTGCATGGATTTGGTCGCGCAATTCTTCCTCACCCTCCGCACTGTTTAACTGACATTAACTTGCATTTTGGCAGCATTTCATCGCCCATCAATATGCGGCACCTCATCGCATGTTTACTTGCCACATTACCTGCTTTAAAAATTGCATGCATTTCTGTCGCGAATCTTGCGCACTCATCGCACAATGTCTTTTGCACATCCATTTCATGCATTTTATCGCGCTACTATCGACCTCAACGCACTGTTTTCTGCACTTACTTGCAAATTTACATGCATTTTGTTCAGCCTATCTCCGACAAACTCAATCGCACTGTTTTGTGACATTACTTGCATTTTGAAGCATTTTCTCGCCCTATCTTGCGCCACCTCATCGCCTTTTTCTCACATTTACGTTTGCAATTTGCAATGCATTTTGAAAAATCGCGCAAATCTTAATTAAAAAAAAAAAAGCGCAACCCAATCGCACTGTTGCTCGCACATACTTGCATTTTTCGTGCATTTTATCGCGCTATCTTGCGCACCTCAACGGCATGTTCTGCACATAACTTGCATTTTGCATGCATTTGTCGCGCATCTTCCCACTCATCGACTGTTTAATAAATGCATATACTGCATTTTGCATTGCATTTTCTCGCACTATTCTTGGCGCACCTCATCGCACTGTTCTTTGCACAAATTAAAAATACTTGCCATTGCATGGCTTTTCGATCGCGCAATCTTCGCAACCTCAAATCGCCACGATTTTTTCTGCAACCAAAACTTGCCAGTTTGCTAATGCATAATTTATCGCAGCTAATATCTGGCGCACTCATCGAAAGTATCAAGGCACAACGTACTTGCATTTTGCATGCATTTATAATCGCGCTATGTTGCGCATCTCAATCACACTGTTCCTGCAACATTACTTGCATTTTTGCATTGCATTTGGTCGCACCAATGAGCACTCACCGCCACTTCTACACATTACTGCAATTTTGCACCCGCCATATCGCGCTTATATGTGCGCAAGAGAGCACGTGTACAATTTAACCTGGCAATTTTTTCCATGAATAATGTCAAAAAAAAATCGCCTCATCAATGAAGAGTAACATAAATAAAGATTCGCCATCCACTTTATGTCGTTTCTAACTTTCAGAAAGGACCACGGAAACACTCCGAATGAACTCAACTTCCACAAACTTTTTCTTTCTAAGAAGCAACATTTTTTATGAAAGAAACTTCTATGTTGCTTTACCCGACCAAACAATGAACGATCAAGTTTTTTGAGATTGACCTTTTTACCCGACGAGTAGAAGCTCTTTCTTGCACAAAACTTGGCAGCGCTCTTTCTCACTCATGTGCCAAGTCCTTGTGCACAATTCAGTAGAAAGTATTAATCTTCAAGTGATATATTAATTAGACACCCTTTAACAAATTTTCCTTTTTCACCTTGTGACCTACCAAGTCCGTTATGAGTCTTATTGCACTTAACCACACCAAAGATCCTTTGTCTCGAGCTTTCAGCGTATATCTTCATCACCAAATTTTTGTGTGCTGTGCAAGCCCCTTGATCATCTTAGCTCCTGCGTATAGAGACTCAAATTGAGGTGAATTGTCTGAGGATACATGTCTCTCAATCTTTACCCAGCAACAAACTTTGGCAGACCCAATTTGTTTCTCCATCATACCATATCAACCCTTATGCCAATAATCTTCGCGCACCAAACCTTCTATTACCTAAGGCGCAACAGATACCATAATCTCTCCTTTGGTATAGGTTACGTGTAAGAATCCTCAACTTCGAGAAGTCACATGAAAGAAGGGGCACACGAGCCATCAATCACCCAATTGCTCTCTGAGCCTACATACAATTTGATTAACAATGGCCTCGTTCCACATAACGCCGAGATCACATATTCGGTAGTACGTGACCTCCCGTTGTGTTTTCATCCTGGCTCTTCTTTTCTACACCCTTTTGTCATGTGCAGTTCCTTCACTCCCTGTTCTTGCAGCTTTTCGACTATCATACCCATTCTCGCTTCATGTGCCCTTTCTCATGGCAATAATAACACTCAATGTCTTTCTTTGAAAAAGAACCATCTTTTGATTTGTCACGGCTTTGATCACGACCATGATGAGTCTTACTCCTCCCCCTTGTTTTGCTTTGGTCTCTCACAACAAATGCTTCCGAATGAGAGGAACCCGCTGATTTTCTTCTAGTTTCTTCATGCAACAAGCTACTAGTGACTTGGTCCATTGTGAAAACTCCATCAGGTGCCGAATTACTAACCGTCACAACCAAAGTCTCCCAACTTTTGGGTAAAGAACTAAGTAGCATCAAGACCTGCAACTCATCATCAAAAACAATTTTCATAGAAGCAAGTTGGTTAACAATACTCTTTATTTCATTCAGATTTTCTGGAATTGGGCTGCCCTCTTTATATTTTAAATTAACCAACTTATGAAACAGAAAAGCTTTATTGGTAGCTGATTTTCTATCATAAAGACTCTCTAATTTTTTCCATAAATCATGTGTTGAAGTTTCAGTAGCAACATGATGAAACACACTGTCATCAATCCATTGACGGACAACACCAACGGCTTTTCGATTAAGCCTCTTCCATTCATCATCTTTCATATCATCAGGTTTTCCACTATCACCCTCAATAGGCCTATACAAATCTTTACAAAATAATAGGTCCTCCATTTTAGTTTTCCAAGTTACCCAATTGCTTCCATTGAAGCTAGGCATATGACCCACATTTCCCTCCATTGATTTACACAAATAAATAAATCCAAATATACCGCATGCTTTGATACCAGTTGTTAGGGAAACTATATGATTCCTCACAAGTAAATCAATCAATGGGAATAAAAAATAATGCAAAAAATTAAATCAAAAGTAACACAAGAATTTTATGTGGTTCCCTCAATGTGAGGTATGTCCACGGGATCGAAATCCGATTCCACTATCAACCAAATAAGTTTCCAAACGATTACAAACAAGACACGAATGGTCTCACATAACCACCCTTATGTGAATTCCAAATAATCACAAATAAATAGGAGGAAAGACCTCACCAAATAGATGAACTAAAATCTTCAAAACCAGAGTTCTAGAAGATCCAAAATAATAACCCAAATCAACACCGAACACTGAACCAAAAGTTTCAAAACAGAGCAGCAACCAAGGCACCAATCTTGAATTTGACCAAGTCAAATTCCCAGCAAAACTTTTTACCAATTGAATCAATTTGCACCAAGCACTATGCTGCCTTCATCGGATTACCCGAAAACAAAGCCATATATATATATATATGGTTGAGTCTTGAGTTTGTTTTATCAAACTCTAGTTGTATTCAAATTGAATTAGGTCTCTAAAAATTAGATATAATATATATAAAATATATTATACCCAAACCAAATCAAATTAAAATTTTTTAACAAACTAATTGGGTCTCATACTCAAATAAAGAGGTATGCCTAATATATATATATATATATATGTATTTTTTGGTTGCCCTCATTTACTAACTAATATAACATATATATCTCGTAGTTACTGCTTTTGTATATGCACATTGTCTACTTGGTGGCAACATTGACCATCCCACTAAATTTGAATTATGGTGAGGTCTATGTTGATTTGTTTTGGTTATCATGTTTTTTTGTTCCTTTTGCTATATTTGTCATAATATCAAGTTAGTGACCTGAGAGGAGGGATTTAGGTATAAATTCTCTATATACATATACATATAAATTCTCAATTAGTCTCGTCTTTTCTTATTTTTTCATTCCAACTCTGGTAGCATGTGCACTCTGAAAAGTGTTGGTTGGTATTACTAGTAGTTGGGCTAAAAGGACACATGGGGATAACCATTTGAACCATATTAGCACAGTGATAACCCTTTGAACTTATTTCAAACCCCATAATACATTTGAGACCCGCAAAAATTTTTCACAATTATATCCATAATAATGATGTAATATCATATGTGTCAACTTTTAATTGACTAAACATATAATGATATAGGGCCTAACTTCTTTGCCATATCGAGAATTTGTGAGTCTAAAAATATTAATTGCTAGGGTGGGTTGGGTTAGTTGAGTTAAGTTGAGGTTCCCTGTTTTTTCTCCTCAGAAAATGGCTGAATCAGGCGGATATAGGTCAATTGATTACAGTAGTCAGGTAGGAGGAAGACTAGCATATTTCCCTGATGATTTCAAGGAATATGTGGACACTCAACTCAGCTGCTCTCCAGTGGAGGATTATGACAGAGATTTCATTGGATGGGTTTTCCAGAGACGACACGAACCTGAACTTCCTCCGATTCTCCTTCACTGTGAGTAAACTTTTTATCTCACTTCTTCTTCTTCTTGGTTTGAATGGGTTTGTTTATTTAATTTGTAATGGGGTTTAATTTAAAAGTCAATTTTAAATCAACACAGTTACCTACCTGCTTTTGAAATCTCACTCTCTCTTGGAATTTTTTTTTTAATATTATTAATCAGATATTTTGGATTTAAACTACAAGATCAAAGATGTCCTTCGAAAGTATTTACTCGATTGCTATGTACGATTACATCCAACACTAGTTCAATTTTGGGCACCCACAATGACAATGGAGGGCAAGTCTTACCTTACAACTCAAAACCAACGTTTCGCTCTTGCTACACGTGTTAGAAGAATTGGTGATGTTAAAGGACTTTGTGGGTATAGGATGATCTCTAAGGATTATAAATTTTACATGGATAGAGAGAGTTCTGATGAACAACTTGGGGTTCCTGGCCGTGTGTTCAATCATGGATTGCCCGAATCCACTCCCAACGTAGAATATTACTCTATCAAAGAGTATCCATTGTGTTGCTTTACGTTGCCAAGTTGCACAATCTTTGGCTATCCCGGTGTTTTATCCTTCTACCCGAATATGTGTTGGTGTACTTGACATAGTTTCAACCACGCCCTCAAAGGAATTTCTATTTTACGACCACTATGTTTGCTGGCACTTGCTTAATTATTTTGAGGTTAGTCCCCCCAACTCACAAATTGGCATTTTTTTTATCTTCCTAATCATGATTAACTAACTCCTCTCTCTCCTTGCTTGCATGCATGCAGAATTGTGCTCCTTTGATAATTTAATTTTTTTTTTAAAAAAAGAATAAATTATGCAAATAGTCCCTATAGTTTACATGATATATCAATTTGGTCCCTGTAGTTTCAATTTGCTCGATTTTGCCCTTTAATTTAACGGATTGTGTCATTTTAGTCCAATAAATAACGGTTGTTAAGTTAATTTTACGGAAGGTCAAACAATGAATCAATTTGGTCCCTATAGTTTCAATTTTTTCGATTTTGACAAGGACTAAATTGACACATTGTGAAAAATACAGGGATCAAATTGACACATTGTTTGACTTTCCGTTAAATTAACTTAACAACCGTTATTTATTGGACTAAAATGACACAATCCGTTAAATTAAAGGGCAAAATCGAGCAAATTGAAACTACAGGGACCAAATTGATATATCATGTAAACTATAGGGACTATTTGCATAATTTATTCTTTTTTTAAAAAAAAAATTAAATTATCAAAGGAGCACAATTCTGCATGCATGCAAGCAAGGAGAGAGAGGAGTTAGTTAATCATGATTAGGAAGATAAAAAAAATGCCAATTTGTGAGTTGGGGGGACTAACCTCAAAATAATTAAGCAAGTGCCAGCAAACATAGTGGTCGTAAAATAGAAATTCCTTTGAGGGCGTGGTTGAAACTATGTCAAGTACACCAACACATATTCGGGTAGAAGGATAAAACACCGGGATAGCCAAAGATTGTGCAACTTGGCAACGTAAAGCAACACAATGGATACTCTTTGATAGAGTAATATTCTACGTTGGGAGTGGATTCGGGCAATCCATGATTGAACACACGGCCAGGAACCCCAAGTTGTTCATCAGAACTCTCTCTATCCATGTAAAATTTATAATCCTTAGAGATCATCCTATACCCACAAAGTCCTTTAACATCACCAATTCTTCTAACACGTGTAGCAAGAGCGAAAGGTTGGTTTTGAGTTGTAAGGTAAGACTTGCCCTCCATTGTCATTGTGGGTGCCCAAAATTGAACTAGTGTTGGATGTAATCGTACATAGCAATCGAGTAAATACTTTCGAAGGACATCTTTGATCTTGTAGTTTAAATCCAAAATATCTGATTAATAATATTAAAAAAAAAATTCCAAGAGAGAGTGAGATTTCAAAAGCAGGTAGGTAACTGTGTTGATTTAAAATTGACTTTTAAATTAAACCCCATTACAAATTAAATAAACAAACCCATTCAAACCAAGAAGAAGAAGAAGTGAGATAAAAAGTTTACTCACGGTGAACAGGTTCGTGTCGGCTCTGGAAAACCCATCCAATGAAATCTCTGTCATAATCCTCCACTGGAGAGCAGCTGAGTTGAGTGTCCACATATTCCTTGAAATCATCAGGGAAATATGCTACTTGGGCAACAATGTTCGGGTTCATGGTCGGGCTTGGGCGGGCTTGGGCAGTGCCAAATACAATTCGGGTCGGGCTTGGGCAGACCCCCAACCCGACCGAACCCGCCCGAGTTGCACCCCTATGTGAAAGGGTTGTATTCAAATTTTGTACATGTAGAACAACTGTATCAAAAAAACCAAAAACCAAAAAAAGAAAAAAGGGCAGAATAAATAAAAAGAGAGGCTAATTCTTGATACAGAAAATGCCAGCAACTAAATAATAGAATTAGAACGAAGAATAGAGTAATAATAACAAGTAAACAATGTATCGACAATGCTACAAATTTAAAAAAATTATCTAGAAAAATACTTGTCTGAATCACAATCATTTTAGGTAGGACCTACATCTCACTAACTTTAAATCTACACTGTACAATTTGTTTTGAGATAAACTTCAGAGTAAGTTTTCGTACTTCATAGTATATTTCAACAATGTATTGTAGGCAACTGAGTTTTCCTTTCCCCTACTAAAAGTTACACAAAAAGAAAAGTTCAGAGGTCAACAAAGTAGAGGCCAGAGCAATGAGGTATAATGCATGCACCAACTCCAAAAGGGTCAAACTTTGCCACAAAATTATATATATATATATATATATACTCAAGACTAAGAAGAAAAAAAAAAAAAACTTGTACTCAAGGCTAAGAATGTAGTGTTGCTCCACATGATAAGTGGATCCAAAAAAAAAAAAAAAAAAAAAAAAAATGAGTAAAGAAAGACACCTATTCAGTTTAATTTTGGAGAAAAAATAAAATTACCTAATGTATTCAAAACATTACTTCTTTTTAACACACATTATCTATATATATTCACATTGCAAAATCGAGCTTCACATAGAATCTACTATTGTAGTTGAATTTGACTCCACGATGATGTTTTATGTGATCAATTTCTCTGAAACTGTACCTCAGAAATGGTGTTTATGCAATTTGTCTGGAAACTTTAAATTTGGATAGGCAAAATTCAAGCATGTTAGAGTCAGACTTGGCCAAAGATTTGAAAGTGTTAAAATGTTGAAATAATTCTTTTGACATTTAGAAGGAATAGAAGGCAGTTATAAAATATTGGCTTACCCTAATTTGGATGAGACCATGTCTATATATAATCAATATAAGATACATGGGAAAAAAGAATTAAATAATTATACAATCAAATCCTAAAAATAAATTCCTAAATTAAATATACAATATTCCATATTCCAACACTCCCTCTCAAGCTGGATCAAAGATGTCAACCAACCCTAGCTTGCCAATGGAAGATCGAAGTAGGAATGGTCCTACAGATTTGGTGAAGATGTCAGCAGCCTGATCAGAAGATGGAACAAACAAAGGACATACAATGCTAGCTCGAATCTTTTCCTGGATGAAATGAATATCAACCTCAATATGCTTAGTACTCCCATGAAGCACAGAGTCAGAGGCAAGTAAGATGGCAGGCTTATTGTCACAAAATAGCTTGGAGGAATTATTCTCCTCAAAGCCTAACTTAGTAAGAATGGACTGAAGCCATAGTAACTCATATGTCCCATTAGCCATGGCACGATATTCAGCTTCAGCTAGTAGTCGAGAAACAACCGCTTGTTTTTTGCTTTTCCATGACAGAAGATGGGTACCAATACCCCAGAAGTGGAACGTTTGTCAGTCAATGAACCTGCATAGTCTGCATTAGTAAAATAGGACAATCCTGTCTAAATCCCACCATTGAAGAATAAACCCAAACCTAGACACGACTTGAGATATCTCAAGATGTGGTGAACAACATCAAGGTGAGCAGTACGAGGTGAATGCATAAACTGACTAACCACACTCACAACAAATGTCAAATCTGATCGTGTACTGGTCAAATAGATCAAATGTCTATCACGACCCAAACTCGCCCCTATAAATTTAGCGTCGTAACCGGCCAGTAAACTTTTGATTACCAAACGCCTCTTAACAGAATAACATATAATTAGGGGTTGTGGAAGCAAATAACAATTATACAACATCCATTGAGCTGTGCAGACTTATATGAGACAGAAAAATTTAAAACTTTATATAACATATACACATTGAAACACAATATTAATTTATTGATCAAACTTAACTTTTCTTGTCTTCTGTTTAAATAATCTGAAGGTCTACTGCGCTTATTCTTTTTTTATTCAAATGAATCGGGTTCTCATTTCACATATTCTTTCATTACTAAATCATTCTTTTATGAATAAATCAATTCCTTACTTGGCTTTTTAATCAAGTACTACTAAGTTATTGACTTACTCTTTAATCAACTAATTAATGTTGATTGTTAGCTTATTAATCTTTATTGAGCCATAAATCGTGTCTAGAATGCTTTCGAAAGAGATGAGAATAAAAAAGGTGAACTAAATGCAATTTTTTAAAATATGCTGAAATAAGGTCTTCGCTCGAGCAGACCTTTGGTCGCTCGAGCGGTCTGCAAGCTATGTAAAAATACTGGTTGGCCTTAATTACCACTCGAGCGGCTATCAAATTTCCTATGCTTTCAAAATCAACAAATAATTTCCAAACACATATCGAAAACTTAAACTCTTGCATAAACCAACTTAAACATGTAATTTTATTAATAAAGATGAACCCATAACTAATTTGCCAATTTCTAATACAAAAATCTCTTTGATCATTAAAATTAAAACCAATAATTTCATGAATATAATAATTCCAACATTCTTTTTCTTTGTTTTATAAAACATAAATTAAAGCTATAAAGCCCTTTCAAAATATTTACAAGTAAGAAATTTAAATCAAAATCAAACTAATTTTTGATTCTCAAATATAAATTATAATTTATTTCCATATTGATTAACCTTAACCATGTTCATGAATTAATTCTTTAATTTCTCCAAATTACATGCATGTAACAATAAGATTCAGATTCTTATAAGATATTCAAAATCAAACCCAAAATAATTAATTTCTAAGTTAATTTCCATAATCAGGAACCTAACTCATCTTCTTGCTAATTTATTTTTGTTTACATAAAATTGACTTCAAACTCTTTTCTATCTTCCTCCAAGACATGAAATTAAAATTATAAACTTCTTAGATAACCATTTGCATGTATGGAATTGACATCAAAATTACTAATCTTATATTCTTATAAATTTTCTTCCTTCTTCTCTTCAAAACATGAAATTGGTCAACTTAAATTCTTCAAAATCCATGATGCATGTATAAAACACTTATCAAAATCCAACCAATTCTATTTCTTCGTGATTTTCAAAACATGAAATTAAACATGTGAGCCATAATTTTGTTTTTGGAAACATGCAAGATATATATACACTCTTATGTTATGCAAGATCTTCAAAAGCAAGTTCAAAATGATGAAACATGAGAAATGCAACCATGGATGTGAACTTAGTTTACTATTCATCATCTTCTTGACATTTCTTAACAAATTTCATGTAATTAATCTCAATTACTTCATGAATTCAACCCTTAGATGATTCCTTTACAAGAAATAAGGACTAAAATCTTACCTAGAGTTTTTAGCTTGAAGAGTTCTAGCCAAATTTTCAGCTTTTCCTACGATTCTTCTTATCTTCAAAACTTGGAACTCACTCTCTCTAGAGTTGGTCTCTCCCTCTCTCTCTCTCTCTAAAGTGAGCTCTCAGCACAACTAAATGAACAACTCATCTATAACTCACCAACACATAACACTTACACACACAACACCTTTTCACACCACACAAGCACATGTGCACTCTTCTTGAATTCCAACACATCACCTACACACACACATACACAAACACACAGATTTCTCAGTCCACGCACAAAATTCTTAGCACATCCACACCCACAATTCTAGTTTGTTCCATAATTTAATTTATGTCTAGGATTAATTTAATTAAGCATCACTTAATCTTAATAAATTTTGGTTAACACAAAATTAGTTAATTATAACTAATCTCAATTCCCACACAATTTAATTAGACTAATTGACTTCCATTAGAACCTAATTAATTGTATTTAAATTTATCTATCCGAATCAGATTTTTAATCAAACTTCCAAAAGGCTCCAAATATCAAATTAAATTTATTTTCATCATCAATTTTGGCTTCTCACATTATTAAGGCCTTTAATTTCAGATTAACTCAAGATTTTCATCAATAAATTACATATTCATTTGAACACCTCATAACACTACAACAAATTGCACTTTTGGCGACTAAAATTGGCGACCAAAACAATTTTAGTCGCCAAAAATAGCATATTAGGCGACTAAAAACTTGATTTAGTCGGCATTGATTGCATCTTTTAGCTACTACATTATTTTGGTTGCCATATAGTTCTTATTGGCGACCAAAATTAGTTTAAGTCGCTGTTTGTTGGAATTTAATGCTACTAAATCTTCATTTAGTCGCCGTATAATAACATTTTCCGACAAAAAATTTAGTCACAAAAAAATGGACACATTTTGACGAATTTTTGATGACCAAAACTAATTTAGTCGTTGTATATTAAACATTGCCGACGAAAGTAAACATTAGAAGCCAAAAATGTTACGTTTGGCGACCAATGGTTAGTTGCTGTTAATGAGATTTAGCGACAAATAACCAGTTAGTCGCTAAAGCTTCGAAAAATTTTTAGAGGGAAAGTCATTAATATTGGTGCCCAGTATCCCAGTTACACAAACACACATTTTGGTTATGTTATGTCTAACACACCAACATAGAGAGCAGTCGATACCAAACCTCACCACCGCCGATCATCACCATTGCTGGCCACCAACACTCGCCACCACGTCCACTGCAAATCGGCACCACCACTGATTACAGGTATTTGTCTCTCGTCTCTCTCCCTCTCTATCGATCTGGGTCTATCTCTTTTTTATCTTTTTCTCGCTGTCTCTCCCGTCCCCATTTCTCGCGCTTTCTGTAGGGTTTTTATACGTTTTTTTTTTCTTTCATTTTCTTTTGATTTCGTAAATGGTTTTCTAGGGTTTTTTATGATTTCATGAATGGGTTTGGTTGAAATTCGGATTGTGGATTTTGGATTGTGGAAATTTCAATCTTCGGTGTTAGATTTTTTAGAGTCAATGGAGAGTGAAACTAAAAGCCCACAATATGACCAAATGTGTTAGGTTCTTCAGTGTTAGATTTTGGGCATTGGGGGTGGCCCTCCATCCATCCTAAAACACACTTAGATTCGAAAGCCCACTATTTGACCAAATGTGCCTCTGTTTCAGGTAAATCGATTCGTTAATTATTTAATTAACTATTGATTAATTAGTTGTTAATTAATCAACATGCTAGCCTCACTTCCATAACAACCAAATTATTTGTTTGTTGTTCATTTGTGACTAATTAAAATGAGATATTCACCATGGGAAAGAAAACATGGTGGGTTAGTATGCCTCCCATTTTCCTTCCAATGCATGGTGCGAAGGCAGCAGAGTTCATTGAAGGACAATGAAGTTACTTAATATATATTAATGCTTATATATTAACGCTTATAAATATATATGTTCTATAAGTATGTCTATATATGTAGTTTTATGAATAAAATATATATATGTTTACACTTTAGACTAAACTTGACTTGGGGCTCATGCCTGACTTGGGAAATTTCTTTACACTTTAGACTAAACTTGAATAAACTCTTGACTCAATCGAACCCATCTGAATTGTAACCTATTTGAGACTTTCCTAAGTCTAACAATCGAATAAATAAAATTGTGGATTAACTGACAAAAAATGATAAAATTAGCACCCAATTTTGTGGGTTAAGTACTTATTAATTTAGGAAGTAAATGAGTATTTAAATGGTGTAGCTAAACTATGTGCTTTGGTCAAATTACTTTTCTGAGGTGTGAATGCAAACTCTCAAATAATATATCTATGCATTGTGTATCGTTTGATTGTGAGAAACCGTACCAATGCATTTAACTAAACTTCTGTCTATATGTTCTATTCTATGTAAGTCCATTCAATATAAATGTTATACATATAGCTTTGCATTGAATTCCAAAAGCGCAGAAGCATATTAAATATTACAATAATGTCATAAATCAAGAATTCAAAAAACAAAGAAATCATACTTATGGCACCCGCCGCATTGGATGTTTAGGGGTGTAAATGACTCATGTCCAGAATCAAACTAATCTTGATCGTGAACATCATATGAGCTTTGGTATGAAATGAAGTTTCATTCGATCATGATTGCCAAGATTTTGACAATACCAAAACATTTAAGTAGACTTTGTTCTATAAGCCAACGTAAATGTTACACTGTACATACCTTTGCGTTGAGTTTCCAAGTGCTTAGAAGTATTTTAAGTTTTATTCTAGTACAATATTATACATAGTACATGCCTTTCCACATTTTCACATATTGTCATTGTGGAGATTTAGATCCTAGATTTTCTGTAAGACCAAGTGAGCACCATGTTGGGGTTGGAGTGTGAAAGGAGCGTGCACATATGATGGAGAAAGCTGAAATTAGAAGTGTTGTAAACTGATAATTAAAATTTTATAATACTCTCTCCATCTCATTTTATGTTTCTAACTCCCCACTTTTGAAAATTCATTTTATGTGTCCTAGTTTCAGTAGTTAAAAAATTTTAACCATTACTTTCTAAATTCAAACTATATTTAAATACAATTTCAATTACAAATGACATCCTTGAAATTTGTGTTTTCTAGATGGCTGTAACTTTTTGTTTACAATGGAACTAATAGGTGTAATTTTTGTTGTGTAGATGGCTTTTGGCATTGACATGTGGATCTTCCATTTTTTTGTATGAAAGATAATTCACAGTTTTGAACATTTGGGAAGTTTTTTGTCATCCTCTACTTTTTGTGTGGAATTTGGATGAATTGTACATATAATTTTTGGTGGGGTACAAAATACTTTTGGAACTTGTATTAATTGCTCTAGTGGTATATATAGATTACCTTTTGTCGTGGTACATATTACCATGGTAATTTGTACCATGCCAAATGGTCATTACAATGCATAGTATAGTAAACATATTTTGTGTATATAGGACATTATTTTGGTAATGTATTAGTTATGTATGATGTTATTATTTGTAATTGGAATATATATAGTTGGTTTGTATATAAGTTTACATTAGAAGGTGTTCTTTTTTGTTTGATGGTTGTAAGTGAAATATGCAATATGGAATAGGTGATAATATATATATATATATATATATTGATTTTTTTGTATACCTATTACAGGTTGCGGTGGATGCATACAGGTTCTGAAAAAATTTATTAAAATGAAAAAAACAAAACAAAAACATAAAATGATGTTTTTGGTGACAAAACAATTGGTAGCCAAAAAGAAATAAATCTTTTGGCGACTAAATATTTAGTAGCCAAAACAAATTGAAAACAGTTTTGGCGACTAATTGTTTAGTAGCTAAAAAAGAAAAACACTTTTGGCAGCTAAATATTTAGTCGCCAAAACATAATTAAATATCATAGGCGACTAACCTGTGTAGTAGCTAAACAAGAATCAACCTTTCCGTGACTAAACATTTAGTAGTTAAAAGAACACTATTGGCGACTAACAATTTAGTCGCCGTAGATATTTGAAGTTTTCGTGACAAAAGATTTAGTAGTTGAAGATGTGAGTTAAATTAAAATAGCGTCCTTTGGGCAACTAATATGTTAGTCGCCAATTTCACTCATCAGCGACTATGCCAATTTTAGTTGCTAATACCTTTTACTTTTGGCTACTAAAACATTAGTCGCCATTTTGTAGGACTTTTGGCGACTAAATTTTTTTAGTCGCCAATACCTTCGCCGACAATCTACGCGCGACAAAGCCAGCGACCAAAATTTTTAGTCGGGAAAGTATTTCGACGACTAAAAACCTTACTTTTGGCGACTAAAAATTAGTCACCAAAAGTGTATTTTCTTGTAGTGTAAATAAAGTTAATTCATAATAATCTAATTCCCAATCCTCATAACTAAATTAACTCCAGTTAGGACCCAATTAACCAAATCTCAATTTTATAAACTTGAGTTGAATATTTAATTAAACTCTCATATGGTCCGATACTTGAAATTAAAATAATTCAATTCACCAATTAGAATCTCTTAAGTCATTTAGGCTTTCAATTTCTAATCCCAAAACAAATCCTGAATAGAATCATATATGAATCAATCTCCATAATTTTCATAAATCCTAGATTAATTTAGAATAATTGGCAATTAAATTTCAAATCTCCTTAATTAATTAAGTGCTAATCATTATACGTGGTGGGGTCGTTACAACGTCCTACCAATCTGTGGTAGTGAGTTGGATCAGAAAGCAACTAACCTGACTCAACCGAAAGTTTCAAATTCAGATTCATAGGAGTAGATGTAGGCTTGCACGCCATCATACCGGTGTCCCGAATAAGATCCAAAGTATACTTCCATTGGGACAATGATATCCCATTGTGAGAACGAGCTACTTCAATCCCCAAGAAATATTTGAGAGGACCCAAATCCTTTATGTCAAAAACTTGATGAAGCTCTTGTTTTACCTTAGCAATACCAATGGTGTCATCTCCTGTAAGGTTGATATCATCCACATAAACCAACAAAATAATACATCGACCATTGGGTTGACAATGAATGAAGCATTTATGGTCGGAGTGACACTAAGTAAAATCCATGGATAGGATAACAGAGCTAAAATGATGGAACCATGCATGAGGAGATTGCTTCAAGCCCTAGAGAGACTTACACAGACGACAGACCTTGCCAGCATACTCCTCCTCAGCCCAAAACCTGGGTACAAGATTCATATAGATCGTCTCAAGTAAGTCCCTATGGAGAAAAGCATTCTTGACATCAAGTTGATGAGAGTGCCAAGAAGAAGAGGCTCCAAGGAAATCAGTAAATGAACAGTGGTCAATTTAGCAACCGGTGAAAATGTATCCCCAAAGTCTTTGCCAGGAACCTATGTAAAGCCCTTAGCAACAAGATGAGCCGTATAGCAATCCACTGTTCAATCAGCCAAGTATTTGATAGTAAAAACCCACTTGCACCCAATAGTCATCTCACCAGAAGGTAAAAAGACAAGATCCCAAGTGTGATTATGCTCCCAAGTAGCCATTTCAGTTTATAGAGCATCAACACATTGGGGATTCTAGAAAGCCTCAGACACAGACTGCGGGATAGAGACCGACTCAAGTTGGCTAAGAAAAGACCGATGAGAAGCTGAAAGGACATCATAACATAAAAACTGGGAAATAGGGTGATTAGTACTACTAAACCAACCAAACTGAGTAGGGGGACGGTGTTCACAGGTTGAATATCGGGAAGGAGCTGGGAAGGGAATAGTTGAGGGAGTACCTACTACACCACTTTTCCCGTTTGGAGACTAGTTTCCGATTTTCGAAGCCTTCAGTTGCGCGCCTTGGCTCGGGACCGCTTAACATTCTCCGTTTGGCGTGATTTTTGAACCACACCTTGTTGCCTCTGTCTAGAGGGACACTATGGTCCGGGAGACCACTTTTCTGGTCGCAGACCATTTTTGGTGCCTGTAGACTACTTTTCAAGGCTTCCGACTGTGTGCTTTGCCTCCCGAACTTTTGTCTTGCATCTGTTTTGGTTTGTTTTTGGTACAAACCTTGTTTTTCTTCTTTGGAAGGTGGTACAAGGGTGGGAGACTAATATTTCCCCTCGGAGACCATTTTTCTTCCCATCAGCCAATTTTCTGGTCTAACAACTGGTCTCCTTGGCCTTTGGGTCATCTTTTCTGGTCGGCCACCACACCACTGCATTGTTTTCATGCTCTAGACTCTCTCCCACCATGGCTAACCAGTTTTTGTCTTGGGAGACCACTTAAAGTAGCTGGCGGACCACTTCAAGTGGTTGGCTGCTTTTTGTCACCTTTTTAGAGATATTTTCTTCCAGCTGGCACAGCTGGAAGTCACTGAAACCATCCTCCATACATGTGCATGGAGGGATGGCCTTGAAACTTTAGCTTCTTTAAGAAGCTTACACTTTTGTACTCTATGTAAGAGATCCTCCTCCTCCCTCCTCTAGGTTTAGAATTTTGAGGCTTGAGTGATAGATACACACTTGTATCTATATTTCTTTGTTTGTTCTTGTTTTGTGCCTTACAGTGTCATTTTGTCTCACTTTTGTACACAAACACACACTCAAACACCATACTCTTGGAGTTGAGGTCCCTTGAAGTTGTTTTTGGAGTTCTTGAACTAGTTTGAGCTTAAAGAAGCTGCTGGAGTTGTAGCTTTGAAGGTGGTCTTCATGGGTGAGCTTTTAACCTTTTAAACCCCCATTTTTGCTTTAGCTTTTAGCCCTACTTGCATGCTATTTTAAGCTTAACTCTTAACTACAAAAAGTTCTGAATTTTGGTACTTAAGATCTTTGTTTGAGGTCACTTTTGTGTTTGGGATTGTTTACCTCCTCTTAGGCCTTGTTTGGACTTGCTTTTGTGCCTTCTTTTTAAGCCTTTGGGACCAACCTATTTTGGCCTTCTCACCACTGAAACTCAGAGGAATTTCAGTGGTGGGAAGGATGTTTTGAGGTCCCAAAAAGGAGAGGGTCATCCCCTCTCCTTGTGTCTTCAATACTTCTCTTGAATGCCTCATGTGTGAGTATGTTTGTTAAGTTTATGTTGGCCATATCTTAGCTTGTATTTGGGCTTATTTTGCTGAGGCATACCACTATTTTTACTTGGCTTTGTTACTCCATACATGCCAAATACACTTGTAGTGTAAATCTCATAAACTAGCTTTATATGCTTCATGAAGTAGCATGTCATTCTAGATTGCTTTGAGTCCAATTCAGCATGTTTTTGGTGATGTTTTGCCATGTCATATCTTTGTTAGGGTTTGGTTTGGTCCCCTCTTGCATACTCCATGCACTTGTAGTGCATTTCCATGAATTAGCCTAACATGCATCATGCTTTAACATGTCATTCTAGCATACTTTTGGCTTAACTTCAAGAAACTTTTATCCATATTTTAGCATGCTCTAGCTCTGATTTTGGTTGTTTTGGCCATGCATGACTTGCTTTGTATAGCCATGGTTCAATCTAGCTTGTTAGCTTTGTGCATCAAGTCCATTAGCATGCTTTACTTGGACTATTTGAATGATTTGGCATCATTTATTATGTGATTTCAGTCCATGTTTCATGCTCATGCACTTGCATTTATCACTCATTCAATGCGTTGGAGGGTTTGCCCCTTTATGCCTTAACATGTGCCATTGTGTATGCCTTCATGCCTAAGTTTGCGAGCTATCATTTCAGTGTTTATTTGGAGTTATTTTGCCAGGACATAATTCTGATTTTTGTTGACGGAGCCATCCCATGCTTGGTCTTGGTAGGTGTAGTGTAATCCTCCCATATTGCCCTTGCATGATCCATGTTTTGGTCCTTCATGTTAGCTTATTTTGGCTTCCTTCCATACATGTTTTAGACTTATTTTGACATGTTCTAGGACTTTTTTGGGTTGCCTTTGCCATATGTTTCATGTATTGCATAGCTGTAGTGCAATGGGCCTTGTTAGCCTTGTGTTTTGATGCTTCTTGCATGCAATCTTTGAGTTATTTAGATGATTTGGCATCATTTAATACTTCATTTCAGAGCTTATAGAATTGTCATGTTCCCACTTCTTTCATGCTTTGAATGACTTTAAGTGTTGTGCATTGTTGTTGCCTTACTTATGGCCTAGCATGTATGCCACCTTGCCTAAGCCTTTGAGCCTCCATCTTAGCATGCTTTGGTCCATGTTTTGACCTACTTGAGCTCTGTTTGTGGTTGGTTCATGCATTTGTGCCATGTATTGCATGCCTCCTTTGTAGTCCTCTTTGCTAGCTTTCATGCTTTAAGACCTTTGCATGCTATGCTTGTGTTGTTTGAATGATTTGGCATCATTTCATACCTTATTTCAGTGCATTTAGTGTTGTTACACTTTTGCATTTATCACTCCTTGAGCCTTCTTGAGGGTTGTGCTCTTAGGCCTACTTGGTTGGCCAATGCATTGTGCATGCATGCTTTGTATTTTGTGCCTTTCTTTTGGTGTAATGGCCACTGATTTGGGCATGGCTGAGGTCTACCCACATTCGGTTTAAACCCATTGAGCATTGTGTATGAAATGTTACATTGCATCGTGCACGTTATGTTATTGTTTGCATTGCGCGTGCTATGCTCTTGATTCGCATTGTGTATGCCATGATCATATTGCCTTGAGTATGCCATGATCATATCGCATTGAGTAGGCCAGTTGACATTCACATTGTGTATGCTAGTTGCATTGTATCATGTTGTTGCATGCTTATGTTGTCTTGCATTGAATATGCATGCATTAGCATTGTGCATTGTGCATTGTGCATGCCATTAGCCTTGTTTGGTTGTTCATGTTGCATTGAATGTTTGCATGCTTAAGTCATTTTACATGTTTCCATGCTTTTGTTACATTGTTGTTTGGAATAGGTGTTAGTCCAAACACGAGAAACGAGGGGCGTTTCATTCTTTCAGTGATGAAACATGTCTCAATTCTCGGTCGCTAACGCTCTTGATCATACATGATAGAGTTCTAGGCCTTATGTGTTTATGTGTGCATTCATTTCATATTGAATTGTGCAACTTTGCCTCTCGGCCATCATGCATCGAGATGCGTGATTGGTGGCCCAAGAGTCGAGAACTACACTCCCTTGAGCTCATGAAATGATAGGGAGGGTGGTTGTCCACACATATCTTGCAAATACATTGCCATGCCCCTTCTTGTTCTCTGTTGCAGCAAACTGGAAGAGTTCAACAAAAAGTGGTCGGCAGACCCGTAAAAGTGGCTGGGCGACCACTTTATCTGGTCTGCAGCTAAGGCAACTAGTCAGCAGGTGGTCTCCAGCACATGGATGCAAAGAGACTCAGCGAGTGAACTAGGTTTTGGTATTCCTTCTCGAGCTTCTATTTCTTCCGTTAAAGGAGATTCGAGAAAAGATGGAATAGGAAGACGTGTTTCCAGAACGAACAAGATACGGGTTGAGAAGGGGGAGTTAGCAAAGTTAGACAAGATTGGAATGGGCATAGGAACATGTATTGATGTACCAGATCGGCTAATGCTCCCAGGTTGATGCGATGTATTCCACCAGTTGACTGAAGACTTTATTATTGGTATATCGATCGGTCCAGCACGGATTGAAATAGGAGCCGGTTCGACAGGAAGCTTTTGAAAACGCAGTGCACCCAGGTAAATAAGGAACGAGATGAATACAGAGGTTAAACGAGCATCCCACACCCAAAAGGTGCCCCACATAGGTCTTCCCCGAAACCCCCCAGTAACTATGACGATGATGAACTAACAATCGCAGGTGATGACGACGAAGAAGATGAGATAGAAAGTGATTTTGATACAGATACGGACCTAGAGTTTTAACTCACTTTGTTGAAAAATTACTTTCTGTGTTCTCTAAGTACATTGTTGATGAACTTTGTTTCTTTGTCCGGCTTGTTTTGTTCATGTAATTGGGCAATTAAGAATACGGTGTTTGTTCTTCTTGTATTACGTTGTAAGATGTTATGTACAATTCCTTAATTTTGTGCAATGTTCAACCTCTTAAATTGATGAACCTGTTAATTTGAATTTCATGCCTCATCTTGGTTTATGTACTTCCTTAATTCTGTGACAAGTGAACAGAATAATTTTTTTGTATTGTGTTATATGTTAATATCGTTAATGATTAACTTTTGTAAATAATCCATGTTTGTTATTCATGTATGTGAGGTTTATTATTCATGTAATTAGTTACTTAATGCAGGTAGCATGGTTCCTAGAATGAAGATAGGGCGGCGTAAGCGAGCAACAAGTGGCAACATATTATCAGCCTCTGAAGCATGTCCACAGGAGATTGGCACCCCGCTGACTTTCTCTGATGAGACGCAGCCACCAGATGATACACAAACAGTTGTCGAGGAGACGCAACCAGGTGGCGTGGGTAAGAGCATTGAACTTAATTGTTTATGGCTTTTTTGTTTTTTTGTTTGGTGCATAAGTCATAAAGTAAGACATTGAAAACCCCATAAAGACAAAGAAAAACAAAGGGGGAAAAAAAAACAAACATTACTTTACATATAACAAGGACACTTACACAACAAAGAAAAACCAAAACAAACAAGCTTTAAATCAGCTACAACAGCAGCAACAGCCAACAGGCAGTTGCCCCAGCTGCATGGATAACATCGAAATCCAAGTTGTAACAAAATTTACCAAGACTTTACGCAGCCAAACAGTAGTAGGCAGCAACAAAACTAACAGGACCCACAACCAGCAGCAATTTTTTTTCACTTTCATTAGCAATGTTTGTAATTTGTGACTTGCTTCCCCTTTTGTACCAAGGCAAACAAGGTCAACTCGTGTACAAGGACCTACATTAGGCAAATTAGTGCAGAAAAAAATAGCTAGGAAAAAGGAGAGAAATTACATGTCTATGTCAATCGGGTGTTGAACGCAATCATAGGAGGGAATGCGACCGCAGCAACGAATAAGTTGGGATTGCAAATTAGATAGTTGTGCCCTCTTCAGAGCATGAAGTCATGGAGAAAAATTGATCAGAGAACCAAAGATGCAATCGTCCAAGCGCTGCTAGTATGAGATTCATCTTGTGATAATGTCTTTATTATGTTATTTGTAATTGCTTAAATTAATTGATGTACTAATTCTCTTATTATGTTTGTAGGACAAGTTTGTTATCGGCGATGATTTTGATAATGATGAACAAGCTCAACAGATCCTCGATAGAAAGACATATTTGCTATACAAGGATTGGACATACAATCTAAAGCAAGAGTTCCTCGAACTTGAGGAAAATGGTGTTGATGTCCCCCTATAGTTATGCGCCTAGTGGAGTGAGCTTAGAGGACTGGAAATATCTAATTGATGTTGCTTGGAAAGATGAATCTCACTTGGTAACAAATTAATTAGAAACCCCATTCTTGAAATTAATTTATGTGTTAATATGTAAAAATTATTCACTAATTTTTTTTTTTTATATATTTTAAGAAACGCTCTAAAGCTGGTAAAGCAAATAGGGGTATGCTCCCCTATGATCATATAAGTGGATCGCGATCATTTCCTATAGCAATGTCGCTTATGGTGAGAAGTTGTTAATTTAGTAATGTTATGGATGATTGATTCTTTTTGATTTTGAATATTACTTTATCCAATTTGTCAATGGAATTTTTTCATACCTAGCAAGCAAATGAGGATGGAGATATAGATTTTGTTGAATTTTATAAGAAATCACACAAGTCCAAGAAGACGGGAGACTGGATTGACCCCAAATGTGGTGAGCTACATGTGAGTATTGAATGTTGAAACCAATTGTGTTGCATATCAATTAGTAAAGTTGTTTTAAATTCCTTCTGCCATCTTGACTTTATTGTTTTTTTCCATGACAAGATGATATGGTGAATCTATAAGTGATAGCCACCAATGTGGGATTGCCATTGACCCACGAAGAACTATCAAGGCAAGTGCTCGGGGCAAAAAAAAATTACTTGCGTAGATTTGGGATAGGCCCACAACCCTCTTCCACAGCTTCTAGTGCGGCACGAGCACGTGATAAACATATGGAGTCAATGAGAGCGGAACTAGAGGTTCTTCGTGAGGAGCGTCAAAGAGATCACGAGAAGTTGCTGAAGGAGAAAGAGGAGTGCCAAAGAGATCACGAGGAGCTATTGAAGGAGAAAGAGGAGCGCCAAAGAGATTAGGAGGAAATTATGAGGGAAATAGAGGAGCTGATGAAACAAGTCGAAGAAGAAAAAAAAGCATGGGAGGCACAACAAGTACAACTCAATCATCTGAACGATGTGGTGTCACCGCTCACAACCCTCTTGCAAGGTTCAGATGGTCATCCTACCATTCAGTAAAAAGAATTTTATTGATTAGCTACTGCAAGTTCTACAAAAATATGGATCATATTGACATAGAATTGTTTTCTAAAGTTGCTATGCAATTTTTTTTTGTTCTGTGCTTCGAATAAGTTTTAAGGCATAATGTGAGTAGACTTTGCAGCAGACGACCTGGTGTTTCGATACATTACGCAAAGGACCGTAATCTGATTTCCATAAGGTAACCACATGATTTCAATGAAATATTGAGTTTCCCAAAATTGGGTATGATGAGCCTATGAATATGTGGGCAATAACTATATTAGGAGCCCCATCCAATTGAATGTCATTTGAGATATAAGACTAATTGAAAAACCAAGTGAACTTGGAATGAATTTACAATTACTACAATATACCTAGTACAACTGGACTAGTCTAATGTGCATGCAAGCCATTATTGGTTCATAGCGAAGTTACAATTACTACAATGTACCTCAGCCACCAAAACGGTCTCATCAACCCTTGAACCAAAAGGGTCTCACCAAAACGCCATAAACTTCGGCGAATAAGGCGTTTGAGGGCCAAAAATTGAAAGTAGCCCTCGAACCAGTGTAGGGATGGCACGAGTAGCTTCCTTGTGTCAAATAGGACCTGTGCGGACAAACAAGATGTAATTAGCACGTGTACGTTGGGAGTTGGTGTGGAAAACGCCATAAACTTAGCCGAAAAAGGCCTTTCGGGGTCGAAAAATTAAAATCAGCCCCCGAACAACTATATGGATGGCACGGGTAGCTTCCTCGTATCAAAGAGGACCTGTGGGGACAGACAGGACATAATTAGCACACATACATTGGGAGTTGGCGTGAAAAATGCCATAAACTTAGCTGAAAAAGGTCTTCGAGGGCTAAAAATTGAAAGGAGCTCTTGAACCACTGTAGGGATGGAATGAGTAGCTTTCTTGTGTCAAATAGGAGCTGTGGGGATGGACGTGACGTAATTAGCACGTGTACGTTGGGAGTTGGCGTGGAAAATGCCATAAACTTAGCCGAAAAAGGCCTTTGAGGGCCGAAAATTCAAATTAGCCCCTGAAGCACTCTACAGATGCCACAGGTAGCTTCCTTATGTCAAATAGGACTTATGGGGATAGGCAGTACGTAATTAGCACGTGTACGTTGGGAGTTGGCGTGAAAAGTGCCATAAACTTAGCCGGAAAAGGCTTTCGAGGGCCGAAAATTGAAAGCAGCCCTCGAAGCATTGTAGGGATGGCACGGGTAGCTTCTTCATGTCAAATATGACTTGTGGGCACAGATGGGACGTAATTAGCACATGTACGTTGGGAATTGGCTTGAAAAACGCCATAAACTTAGCCGAAAAAGGCCTTCGAGGGCCGAAAATTGAAAGCAGCCCTCGAAGCATTGTAGGGATGGCACAGGTAGCTTCCTCATGTCAAATAGGACCTGTGGGCACAGACAGGACATATTTAGCACACGTACGTTGGGAGTTGGAGTAAAAAATGCCATAAACTTAGCCGAAAAAGGCCTTTAAGGACCGAAAATTGAAAGCAGCCCCCGAAGCACTGTAGGGGTGGAACGGGTAGCTTCCTTATGTCAAATAGGACCTGTGGAGATAGACGGGACGTAATTATCACGCGTACATTGGCAGTTGGCATGAAAAACGCCATAAACTTAGCCGAAAAAGGCCTTCAAGGGCCGAAAATTGAAAGCAGCCCCCGAAGCACTGTAGGGATGGCACGGGTAGCTTCCTTGTGTCAAATAGGACTTGTGGGGACAGACGGGACGTAATTAGCACGTGTACGTTGGGAGTTGGCGTGAAAACGCCATAAACTGAGTCGAAAAGGCCTTTCGGGGCAGGAAATTAAGATCAGCCCCCGAACCACTCTATGGATGGCATGGGTAGCTTCCTTGTATCAAATAGGACCTGTTTGACAAGCAGGACGTAATTAGCACACGTATGTTGGGAGTTGGCGTGAAAAACGCCATAAACTTAGTTGAAAAAGGCATGCTAGGGCCGAAAATTGAAAGCAGCCCCCGAACCACTATAGGGATGGCACGAGTAGCTTCATTGTGTCAAATAGGACATGTGGGGATAGAGGGGATGAAAATAGCACGCATACGTTGGGAGTTGGTGTGAAAAACACCATAAACTTAGCGGAAAAAGGCTTTTCGGGGCCGGAAATTAAAATCCGCCCCCGAACCACACTATGGATGGCACAGGCAGCTTCCTCATGTAAAATAGGACCTGTGGGGATAGACGGGATGTAATTATCATGTGTACGTTGGGAGTTGGCATGAAAAATGCCATAAACTTAGCCGAAAAAGGCGTTTAAGTGCCGAAAATTGAAAGTAGCCCTTGAACCACTGTAGGGATAGCACGGGTAGCTTCCTTGTGTCAAATAGGACCTATGGGGATAGATGGGACGAAAATAGCACGTGTACGTTGGGAGTTGGCGTGAAAAACGCCATAAACATAGCCGAAAAAGGCATTTTGAGGCCGAAAATTAAAATCAGCTCCCGAACCACCATATGGATGGCACGGGTAGCTTCCTCGTATCAAATAGGACCTATGGGGATAGACGGGACGTAATTAGCACGCGTA
Organism: Camellia sinensis; assembly: GCF_004153795.1. Classification (NCBI taxonomy): domain Eukaryota; kingdom Viridiplantae; phylum Streptophyta; class Magnoliopsida; order Ericales; family Theaceae; genus Camellia; species Camellia sinensis. The sequence continues at coordinate 506,275 of NW_021025254.1, forward strand.
CGTTGGGAGTTGGCGTGAAAAACGCCATAAACTTAGCCGAAAAAAGCCTTTCGAGGTCGGAAATTCAAAGCAACCCTCGAAACACTCTATGGATGCCACGGGTAGCTTCCTCATGTCAAATAGGACCTGTGGGGTCAGACGGGATGTAATTAGCACGCGTACGTTGGGAATTGGCGTGACAAACGCCACAAAGCTTATAAATATATATTAAAGCTTATAAATATATATGTTCTATAAGCATGTCTATATATGTAGTTTTATGAATAAAATATATATATGTTTGCACTTTAGACTAAACTTGACTTGGGGCTCATGCCTGACTTAGGAAATTTCTTTGCACTTTAGACTAAACTTGAATAAACTCTCAACTCAACCGAACCCATTTGAATTGTAACCTATTTGAGACTTTCCTAAGTCTAACAATGGAATAACTAAAATTGTGGATTAACTAACAAAAAATGATAAAAGTAGCACCCAATTTTGTGTGTTAAGTGCTTATTAATTTAGGGAGTAAATGAGTATTTAAATGGTGTACCTAAACTATGTGCTTTGGTCAGATTACTTTTTTGAGGTGTGAATGCAAACTCTCAAATAATATATCTATGCATTGAGTATCGTTTGATTGTGAGAAATAGTACCAATGCATTTAACTAAAGTTCTGTGTAAATGTTCTATTCTATGTAAGTCCATTCAGTATAAATGTTATACATATAGCTTTGCATTGAATTCCAAAAGCTTAGAAGCATATTAAATATTACAATAATGTCATAAATCAAGAATTCAAAAAAAACAAAGAAATCATACTTATGGCACCCGCCGCATTAGATGTTTAGGGGTGTAACATCATATGAGCTTTGGTATGAAATAAAGTCTCATTCGATCATGATTGCCAAGATTTTGACAATACCAACACATTTAAGTAGACTTTGTTCTATAAGCCAACATAAATGTTACACAGTACATACCTTTGCATTGAGTTTCCAAGTGCTTAGAAGTATATTAAGTTTTATTCTAGTACAATATTGTACACAGTACATACCTTTCCACATTTTCACATATTGTCATTGTGGAGATTTAGATCCTAAGTTTTCTGCAAGACCAAGTGAGCACCGTGTTAGGGTTGGAGTGAGAAAGGAGCGTGCACATATGATGGAGAAAGCTGAAATGAGAAGTGTTGTAAACTGATAATTAAAATTTTATAATCCTCTCTCCATCTCATTTTGTGTTTCCAACTCCCCATTTTTGAAAATTCATTTTATGTGTCCTAGTTTCAGCAGTTAAAATTTTTTAACCATTACTTCCTAAATTCAAACTATATTTAAATACAATTTCAATTACAATTGACATCCTTGTAATTTGTGTTTTGTTGATGGCTGTAACTTTTTGTTTACAATTTTTGTTTACAATGGAACTAATGGGTGTAATTTTTGTTGTGTAGATGGCTTTTGGTATTGACATGTGGATCTTTCATTTTTTTTGTCCGGAAGATAATTCACAGTTTTGCAAATTTGGAAAATTTTTTGTTGTCCTCTACTTTTTTGTGTGGAATTGGATGAATCGTACATATAATTTTTGACGGGGTACATAATACTTTTGGAACTTGTATTAATTGCTTTGGTGGTATATATAGATTATCTTTTGTCATGGTACATATTACCATGGTAATTTGTACCATGCCAAATGGTCATTATAATGAATAGTATAGTAAAAATATTTTGTGTATAGAGGACATTGTTTTGGTAACGTATTTGTTATGTATGACGTTATTATTTGTAATTGGAATATATATAGTTGGTCTGTATATAAGTTTACATTAGATGGTGTACTTTTTTGCTTGATGGTTGCAAGTGAAATATGCATTATGGAATATGTGATAATATATATATTGATTTGTTTGTATACCTATTATCGGTTGCGGTGGATACATACATGTTGTGAAAAAGTTATTAAAATGAAAAAAACAAAACAAACACATAAAATGGTGTTTTTGGTGACAAAACAATTGGTAGCCAAAAAGAAATAAATCTTTTGGCTACTAAATATTTAGTAGCCAAACGAATTGAAAACAGTTTTGGTGACTAATTGTTTAGTAGCTAAAAAAGAAATAAATCTTTTGGCGACTAAATGTTTAGTAGCCAAACGAATTGAAAACAGTTTTGGCGACTAATTGTTTAGTAGCCAAAAAAGAAAAACACTTTTGGCGACTAAATATTTAGTCGGCAAAACATAATTAAATATCACAGGCGACTAACCTGTGTAGTCGCAAAACAAGGATCAACCTTTCCGCGACTAAACATTTAGTAGCTAAAAGAACAGTATTGGTGACTAACAATTTGGTCGCCGTAGGTATTTGAAGTTTTCGTGACAAAAGATTTAGTAGCTGAAGATGTGAGTTAAATTAAAATAGTATCCTTTTGGGCGACTAATATGTTAGTCGCTAATTTCACTCATCAGCGACTAAACCAATTTTAGTTGCTAATACCTTTTACTTTTGCCTACTAAAACATTAGTCGCCATTTTGTAGGACTTTTGGTGAGTAAATTTTTTTAGTCGCCAATACCTTCGTCGACAATCTACTCGCGACAAAGCCAACGACCAAAATTTTTGGTTGGGAAAGTGTTTTGGTGACTAAAAACTGTACTTTTGGCAACTAAAAAATTAGTCGCCAAAAGTGTATTTTCTTGTAGTGATTTGATGAAGCCCCATGAAAATATAGGTTACTTCAGTGTCAAGTACACATCTATTGGCATGAAAACTTTCTTTTTTTTTTTCTAGAAAACATTTCGTGGAAACCTTTTTTTTTTTGTTACCTTAAAAACGATGCGCTACTGATTTATGATAGTGATGGTGATGTTGGTGTGGTTGTGGTTGTGGTGGTAGGGTGGTGGGGGCAATGACAATGGCAGCGGTATTGATAAGTTGGTGGTGGCAATAGTGGTAGGGTAGCAACAGTAGGAGTGGTGGCGGTGGTGTTAGTAGGGTGGTTGTGTGATGGTGGTATTAGTAAAACTCTATTCCGGAAAATGATTCCTCCTTCTTTGCAAAGCAAAAATAAATAAATAAATAAATAAAATATTTTTCAGCGAAATGTACTCATTTTCTATTGATCATAAAAACATTCTTTTGTCAAATTTTTTAGCTAAAACTAAATGAATATTAATGGAAAACAACTAGTAATAAGCAAAATTGTTCTGGTGATGTATTACTATTACAAAGCTATTCAAGTCTAAAAATTAAACTCAATTTTTAATTCTAATAATGTGACAATTAATTATGACATTTAGGCTCTTTTTGGGAAGAAAAAAGTTGGGTGTTTTTTATTAAAATAGCCACAAAAAACAAAATAGGCTTTTTAGCCCAATATGACAAAACATCACATCTAACTCATAATCATTACATTCTTTTTCTCACAAAAAAGCCAAAAAAATCAAAAGTCATTCCCAAACCAAGCATTTTAGCTCTAGGTTAAAATAGCCAAAAAAGTCAAAAAACCAAAAAGTCAACCCACTTCCCAAACCAACCCCTAAGGCAATACTTTCTCTTATATATATCTTCTCTAATCATCAATTAATCATATTACTTACACATCATTAGATTTAAAAAATGAGTTTAAAAAGTGAACATATATATCATTTTCCTTTATGCTATTATTTAACCAAAAAAGTTGTGAAATGAGAAAAAGTAGTTCAAAAATAATGTAGGATAATATTTTAGGAGTATCTATATTTTTATTTTTAGTACAGTATTTTATTAGGAAGCTTGTAACTTTAGTAAGGAATATTAATTATTGGGTTTTTTAATTTGTTTTCCTAATTTTTAAGCTACTTGTTTCACAAACATTAAACTAATTGATTGCCCCTCTAAAACAAAACAACAAAAAAACTAATTGACTGTTTCTAAATTTTAGATTGCTTCGTTTCCAAAACAAGGTTTATTATAAATAGCCCAAGGGCAAAACAAATTTTCATTAATAATATTGGGAAGTTTTATTATTTAGTTCTCATGTCAATTTCGTTCTATCACATAAAATTAAGTGTCATATAAATTCAAATTTAATATGATATAGGTCACATTTAAAATAAATCTGAACCATACACTTCATTTTTTTATAATTGTTTATACTAGTTTTGGGGCGTTAGACCTTGAGAACAATTTAAGAATTGTAAATCTGTTATTAAACGTTAGAACTTGGAATGAAGTTGTTGTCCCCCTTGTCCATAAATTGTTGGCATTTTGTGTGTTTTATGAATAAAATAAAATATGCCAACTAACCATACTCTCTATTCTGTTGCCATGTAAGAACAAAATTTGGTGCACACCAAAACACAATGTGGATAGTGTAGTACAGGATTTGAGTACAATAAAGCAGTACATAGCCATTAACCCCATGTTGCAATACATATATATATATGCAGAAGAAGAGGCAAATATTTGACAAAGTCTGGACATAGCCATTAACCCCAGATTGCAGAATCATCATTGAGTCCAGCATTGATGAAAAGCCCTGTAGTTTCTCTTGGATTTCTTCATCAATGCTGCACTCAATCATGTTTTCGCTCTTCTGAGACACTTTAATCAAGATTGTCAATTTCGTAAGCTTCCTTCACCTTTTCCTGTTTTGTTTTGTTACGTGTTTGAAGCAACCGCGCTTCCAAAGTTTTGTACAACTATGTTTTTGGTACCACTGAATTGCATTTATTACAATATATATTGTAATTAGATGTTATATTACTTCAATTTTAAACTGGAATCATTAATTCCCCCCCCCCCCTACACTTGTTTTAGTGTAATAAAATGTAGAAGATAATCCCTATAGAAAAATCATGAGTATGGATCAGATTCTCCATCCAACTTGGTTGCTTTGGACAGTTGAAAAATCCAACCCATATTTCTCTTTAAAATCCGGGTATTAAGGAGAAGAAAATTAGAGCCTTATAACTAGTACAGATAGGGCAACTCCAAACAATGTGGGACATATTCCAACACACCCTCCTGGACCACAGCGCACACTAGTTGGACAAATAGTCCACTAGTCACAGGCCCAACCAAGCACCAAACTCTGATACCAAGTTGAGAGATGTAAAATATTAGTTTACCCTAATTTGAGTGAGACCATATCTATATATAATCAATATAAGATACATGGAAAAAGGAATTAAATAATTACGCAATTAAACCCTAAAATTAAATTCTTAAATTAAATATATAATATTCCATATTCCAACATGGACTCGTGTGAAGAAGGATTATACAGAGAGCCACGCGTGTGTTTGTGTGTGTGTGTGTGAATTCAACATCAGCAAACACTCCACCAAACCAACTGCATTTCTGAGAGTTGCTCTCATCCACCCCTTGCTGCCCATTTTAAAGTTCTGTTTTGATTTTAAATTTAAAAATAAAAAATAAAAATAAAATATATATATAAATATATAAAATATTTAGAAGTAAATTTTTTCGTGAATTATTATATGGTAGTTGTTGATTTATTTAAGAATCAATCAGTTAAAACATAACGCATGCTACATATGTTTTAAAAGTCTCTCACATTACTTTATTTGAGTTACATTTTTTTTTCTTCACAAATCTTTTTTTACAATTTAAATCCAAACCCAACTTAAATGTTGAAGTATAAAGTAATCAATTAGTTGTATAAAGTAATCAATTAGTTGTCAACTAGGGGTGATTATGGATCCATCCAATCGATCTAATCCGACCGAACTTGATTGATTTTGAGCTGATGCATGTCTTTTGGCGGACGAATGTAGATAAAATATTTTAAAATTTGCGAATACGGTTCAGATAGTGGATCAACCATCCCGCACCTGCATAAACTCGATCAGTTTGTATATAAAGTTCAAAAAAAATAAAAATAAAAATAAAAAGAAACCACTAACAAGTAACAACATAGAATAGAAATAATAAAATATATATTTTTGTGAAAATGAAAAACAATACCTAAAAAATATGCATGTGTGGTGCCATAGCCTATTATAGACAAATAATACCTATATATATTTTTTTCCAGATTACTAATTATTGGAGATTGTAAAAATTATGAATTATAATTTTAAAAAATGTCCAAAATTTGTAAAGTCCAAATTGCCTAACCGATAGCATCCATCCGTCAATCCGCACAACCCACTCACTCCACATCTGCCAAACTGGTGAACAGATGTGGATTGATTTTTTCTAAACCGTCTTATTTTAAACGAATGGCGGATGAGACACCACCTGCCAACTTGGATGTCATCCTCATGCACACCTGGTGGCGGCCCAATAATTGGAGCAATTTGACCATGGATTAGAAATAGTAATATTGGAGTTCCACCTAATGTGAACTTTTGGCATTAGACATTCTACTCTTATATGTTTTTGCTACATCACATCTCTATTTTGTACATATTGCATTCTGGTATTTCAATGTATTGAATAAGTTTAATAGTTTCTTAATTAATAATGCTTAAAGGGTCACAAAACATGTTATGATGTAGATGTTTGTTTAGTTCAATCCGATCTAAACTCACATTCGAGTTGGATTCATGTCCCAAAAGTGGATATGATATGGATTTGAAGACTGATATGTGAGCTAGATTGCATTGCCATTTGTGTGGTGAGCTTGTTGCTGGTATTCCACTGATTTAGAATCGTTATTATGAGGACCGAATTCCTTGTTTCTTATATTTGGATTTCCCTCCATGGTTTATTCCACGATTTAGACACTTCAACATATTATTGCTTTAGAAAAAAGGAATTTGATATTTTCTCTTCTTTCTTGAGCAAATTAATGACCTTATATGATAAGTTTTCGTACTTAATAAAATTGAAAGTGTGCAAAATCACCGCTTAATTACAATTAAAAAAAAATCAGCTTAATTAATCAATTTAACTCTTATATATGCGTATGATTGTGAACCAAACATAATGTAGCCAAGGAAATCCTTGGACAAATTAACCTCTATACTTGTTGCAGCATGGGATTTTTTGTTCCCAAATTCTTCTATCATTTTGTTCCAATGTACTTTTATTGAATCATGCTTTGAGATTCCACATAATTTAATGATTTGGAATGAATTGAAGATAGGCAGACAGGAGGGCAAAACTATGGATGCTCGCAGCTTGAGAACTTCTAATCTGACATCCATCCAAAACTAGGCGGATTGGAGAAAATAAAATCAATTTGCAACTGTCTGCCGGATTGGCGGATGCGGATTGAGCAGTTTGATGGATTGGCGAATGGATGTGAATCAGTTTGGCAGTTTATATTTTACAGATTTTGAACATAATAAAACTTGTCGACATAATTTTTTTTTTTTTTTTGAGGATATCATTCCAATCTGTCTTATTAATAATAACCACAAACATGGATAATAATCCAAAAAACCTCTATGTTAACAATGACTGCAAAACTAGGGGTAGTCGCAGTTTGATTGCGATCTAGTAATCTCCAATCAGCCATCCGTCCAAAACTAGGCGGTTTGGAGAAAATCAATTTATATCTGTCCGTTTATCATCACGCATCCATCCAAAATGCTATGGATCGGTTCGGTTCGGTTCGATCGATTTAGACAAATCGGTATATCCACTGAGCATCCTTGGGCAAAACGATTTGAGAACAGATTATTTTTGGAAACACAAACGAATCAGTGGCATATAAGCAAGGCAACAACACTAGTTTGCTACTGATTAACTTGGACTTAGCATTGTTAAATGCACTTTCTTCAAGTTAATCATATTGATATACTCACTTTCTTCATTTTGGGTCCTGTTGGTGGACTCGTGTTTTTGAGTTTACTGGAATAGCAGGATGGAGATTCCTTGTGGAACACTTGTCAAGATTTTTTTTCCTCCAACATTTTCTCAGCTTTAAGTCCACCAATCACTCTTTCATAGGTGAAGATTCCACATATATCATCAACTGGAAAAGCATCTTTAATTCACTTTCTTTTAGACTTTGACACCCACCAATCCTTGCAAAAGTAAGTTCATCTTTGCTGACTCTTCTTCTAGTCCTCTTCATAAGCTCTCTGGTCTTTATACAGATCAATTCAAGACTAAAACATCATATATATCATGTTACCCTCTTCCTAGCTGCTTCATTGATCTGATATTTTCACCCAATTCAGGTATATGTTTCCAAACTCTCTTGAAAATGTTAATGACAGCCCAAATAATGTCTTGATGAGAGCAAGAAAAAGTGCTTAAAATATATTATAAAAAAAATGCTTGAAAACATGTAAAATTGTTTAGAAATGTGTGAAATGTGCCTTGGGAATCTACTGTTTCAGCAATTTTTTCAAATTTGATAAGCTGTTAATAGGTACTATCTGTTAATTTTGTTAGCATACATGACCTTTTCCAGGGTTGGGACTTGGCAGTTCCATATAGAATTCATCTGCATTTAGCAGTTTCATTTTTGATGTAATCACTGCCCAATATTCCATTCTGAGTAACAATATTATACAAACTAACAAATCTTACAAAAAAAAATTTCTCACTATATCAGTTTCATTTCCTTCCGGTTTATGTTTCTGTCTTCCAATCAATATTGCTATTGTTATATATAGAGAAGAAGCTATGGCTATTGCTGATACAATTGAAGCTCCAACTAGGCTTGAGGTTTGTGGCTCAAAACTTTATATTTGTTGATTTCTTTCGTTTCTCCTAGATAGAGTTAATTAGTTACATCTTATTACAAAAACACTGATTTATGTTCTTATTTTTATATTAATTTCAGGGGAAGTATGGTGCAATCGTCGTATGTTGGATTCTTGGACTCGGCTCCCTTGTCTCCTGGAGCAGCATGTTGACTATAGAAGATTACTATTCTTTGGTGTTCCCGAAAAGAGTAAGCAGCCCATTTTATATTTCCAATTTCCCATCCCTCCTTTCTTTTTTTCTTTTTTTTTCTTTTATTTTTTCCCGTGTGTGTGTGTGTGTGGGGCTAAATATCACTTTTATGATCACTAATTCAAAGCCTAAATTGACAATTTAATTATTATTATTATTATTATTTTTTTGATGTTAACAATTTATTTGATGAAGTTGTTCCTCTGGATTTGAAGCGATACCATCCAGCGAGGATGCTTACCCTTGTTTATCAACCATTTGCACTTGGAACAATGGCAATACTTGCATATAATGAGTCAAAGATCGATACAAGGAAACGTAACTTGACCGGATACATCCTTTTCTTCATAAGTACTTTGTCTCTCCTAGTTGTAAGTAGTCTTAACACTTCATTTGGTACTGTTGTTTTTGTCCCATAGTCTTATTTCATCTATATATAAGTCACCACATTCAATCTGGTTTTACTTTTTAAAAGTTGGATTTAGTCACATCCGGGAAGGGCGGTACTGGAAATTACATTGGTGTATGTGCCATTGTGGCTGCCTTTGGAGTTGCAGATGCTCATGTTCAAGGAGGAATGGTGGGAGACCTGTCCTTCATGTGCCCTGAGTTCATCCAAGTAATAAGCATTTTGACATTTAATTTTACTTTCCATCAATTGTTAGACTACTTTTGCTTTCATTTCCAACAATTTGAATTAAAATTGCTTACTTCATAAATATTCTTGTAATGAATTTTGCAGACTTTCCTAGCTGGCTTGGCTGCATCAGGAGCTCTCACGTCTGCTTTGAGGTTAATCACGAAAGCCGTCTTTGAAAAATCTAGTAATGGTCTGCGGAAGGGAGTTAGTACGTAAACTCTCTCTCCTTGATAGGCGATAACAATTTTAGAAAGTTTCTTGTTAATTATGTTTACTATTGTTGTCTTTTTTCGCAGTGTTGTTCCTTGCAATCTCAACATTCTTTGAGTTTCTATGCATATTCTTATACGCGTTCATCTTCCCTAGACTACCAATTGTGAAGTACTATCGCACAAAAGCAGCCTCAGAAGGGTCGAAAACTGTTTCATCAGACCTTGCTGCTGCTGGCATCCAAACAGAAGCGGCAAGCCGAGAAGTATGTCAGCTTTCTTTTTAGCGGAAATACTAAAAAAATAAGCTTCAATATACAAAACTTTAAAAGAGCTTCTGATGTCTATGTAGGTTGAAGCTGATGATAAACATCAACGACAGCGGTTGAGCAGCAAGCAACTGTTTTTTCAGAACACAGACTATGCATTGGACTTGTTTTTTATATATGTCCTGACTTTGTCAATCTTCCCCGGGTTCTTATTCGAAAACACTAAATCACATCACCAGTTAGGGTCATGGTAAGTGGTGAAAAATAGATCCCACAAGTTTCATGATTAAGTTTCTTCCAATACTAGTTTCCTAGACTATTTATTGTTACAACATGACAAAATGGCTCAAATTCTATCCCTCTTTCAGGTATACACTCGTTCTGGTAGCAATGTACAATGTATGGGATTTGATATCAAGATACATTCCCCTTGTGGAGAGACTCAAGCTAAAATCGCGAAAAGGACTTTTGTTTGCAACTATGTCTCGAGTCTTGTTTATCCCTGCGTTCTACTTCACTGCAAAGTATGGTGGTCAGGGATGGATGATAATGCTCATATCTTTCTTGGGACTAACAAATGGTTATCTAACTGTCTGTGTCCTTACAGAAGCTCCCAAAGGCTACAAGGTGGGTTAACTGACATTAGCCAATAGTGTTTAATATTGAATTCAAAATTTCTCCTCATAATGATCAATCATTGAGTTCTTTCTTGGTTTTGTAGGGTCCAGAGCAAAATGCCTTGGGTAATTTGCTAGTGTTATGTCTTCTAGGGGGCATATTTGCAGGAGTTTCTCTCGATTGGTTGTGGCTTATTGGCAGTAATGAGCAGTTTTAGAGGACAATTTCTTCGTATTCCAACCTCTCAAAATAAAAATTGTGAAATGTGAACTACATGTATCTTGATCACTTGATGAAGAAAGACAGTCTTGGATATGAAATAGGGTCATGAAAACACCATAGACAAATTATAGTGTGATTGTGTTCATTTTATTGTTAAACAAGTCCATCCTTGACTGTGAATTGTTCTTAAAAAAAAAATTAAGTGTGATACTTGTTTTCACTTCCTTGTAATGTGTTGATATGTTAGTTTATAGGGACAGTGTGAAACATAAAGATCAAGAATCCATTATTACTCATGCACAACATAAGCTTTATGGGCTATTTTGTGCAATAGTAGTGATACAGTAGGTAATTAAAAGAAACCGGAGACACAGACTTACATTCCATTTGCTCCCGTGGAAAATCTTCAAATGAAAAACGTTTTTTACTAAAATTCTTTGTAAAAAAATGTTTTCATAAAAGATCGTTTTTCTATATTTGGTTGCAACTTTAAAACAAATGGTGGTACATATGTAACTTACAATGTTAAAAAGACATTTATAGCAATTATATAATAATAGCGTTATATATAATTGTAGAAAATTTAATGTATAAAAAGAAATAGAGAATTGTATTATTGATTGATATTAATGTTATTATTTAGGGCAAATTACATATACACCCCCTGAGGTTTGGCTAAATTACAGATATCCCCCTGAGGTTTGAGAAATTACGAATTCCCCCCTGAATGTTGTATTTGCATAAGAAATTAGGGGGTAATTTGTTATGAAATATAAACCTCAGGGGGTAAATTGTTATGAAAATACAAACCTCAGGGGGCGGGACGTAATTTCCGAAACCTCAGGGGGGTATCTGTAATTTAACCAAACCTCGAGGGGTGTATATGTAATTTGCCCTTATATTTATTACAATGATTCATGATTCCTATATATAGAAGATGGTGAGTGTGTAGTAGGTAAGGAGTAGGTGAAGTGGAGGTGGTAGTGGTGTAGTGGGTTAGGTTTAGTGGAGTAGGTGAGGTGGTAGTGGTGTAGTGGGTTAGGTTTAGTGGAGTAGGTGAGATGGTAGTGGTGTAGTGGGTTAGGTTTAGTGGAGTAGGTGAGATGGTAGTGGTGTAGTGGGTTAGGTTTAGTGGAGTAGTTGTTTTTTTTTTTTTTTTTTTTCTTTGAACGGCAAAAGAAATCTTTATTGATGAAACATACAAAATATGGTAAAATACATCAATAAAGAGGAGTTTGGAGCTAACACATGTTGGCTCCATCCACTACTCACATGGTAAGGAGCCCACCATCCACATGGTGTGGGTGGCACCATGTGGTAAAAGAAGCTGGTGGAGGGCAACACCAACTCACTAAAGGAAGATAGTGAGGGTGGCACCACCTTGGCCAATTATGGCTATCACTTCACCTACTCCTCCTCTCTTGGTTATAAATTGAGATGAGTGAGGAGGGGTTGTATATATCAGAAATTGGAGAGTGAGAGCTGTGAGTTGAGTGAGTTTCATCTCCTCCTCTGTATTTTTGTATTTTGCTCCATTTTAGTGAAAATTCTCATTTCTGTCCGTGGATGTAGGCATTGGGCCGAACCACGTAAATATTGTGTTCTTTGTGTGTGTGAGATAATTTTTCTGGGTGTGTTTGATCCTAACAAAGTGGTATCAGAGCTGGTTGAGTCTCTTTCGAAAAAATAGAGTGCATTTTTCGGAAATGCCCAGAAATCAAAGTGGTCGAAATCCACTTTTGATCACACCAGATTAAAGCCCTCGACAAGATGATCACAGAGGCGAAAACCACGTCGAAAACGGAGATCGGACGGCCACTCACGCACCACACGCGCCTGTGATGCCGTTCCCACGCGCGACCACGCGCCGCACGGGCTTTCAGAGGAAGAAGACGCGTGCGTTCACGCGCAGACACACGCCGCACGCACGCGCGCCAGGCGCTTGCGCCAGCCGACGTCATCAGCTAAGTCGAGCCGCTGACCAAGCCGATCGAAGCCGAGCCGGGATGAAGCCAAAGCCACTGACTGAGCCGTTGACTGAGCCGCTGACGTCAGCCTGACGCCAGCCGAACCGGAGAAATAATCTGGTGCTTCTCAGCTGCACTAGATTCTGCCGATCTGAACCATTCATTCTGTTTTGGCTTGATTTAAGCCATTTGAGGTCCGATTTGGGTGATCCAATAGTGCTTTCCAATTATTTGGAATATTTCTGACACATCCGTACGGTCAGATTTTGCAAATAAGCTTTCAAAAATTTGCCGTCTTTCTTTTGACAATCCAAAGTGTTTTTCCGGCTAATTTGACCAGTCCGGACTCCACAGCAAAACTTGTTTTTCAGCTAAAGATCATTTTTGTATGATGGAGGAATCAACGTCGACTTCAGGTTCCATGATAAAGTTAAATGCTTCCAATTATGCCGTTTGGAAGCCCAGAATAGAAGATGTCTTGTATTGCCGAGATTTGTTTGACCCCATTGAGCTTAATGGAGTTAAACTACCAACGGAAAAAAACGAAGACTGGAAGCGGAAGAACCGAAAGACCATTGGCCAGATCAGACAATGGATTGATCACAGTGTCTTCCACCATGTCGCCCAGGAGACTGATGCCTATGCTCTCTGGACAAAGTTAGAAGGCATGTACCAGTCGAAGACTGCTCGGAACAAAGCCCTCCTGATGAGAAGACTTGTGAATTTGAAGTTGAAAGGCGGTATCTCTGTTGCTGAACACACCAGTGAGTTTCAAAATTTGGTGAACCAACTAACAACTGTCAAAATGGAGTTAGATCATGAGATGCAGGCCCTATTGCTGCTCAGTTCTTTGCCAGACAGTTGGGAGACATTGGTGGTGTCCCTCAGCAACTCTGCCCCAGAAGGGAAACTGACCATGAGCATGGTTACAGATGCTTTATTTAGTGAAGAGGCAAGAAAGAAAGAAATGGGTGGAGATCAATCCCATGCCCTCATCACAGAAAATAAAAGCAGAGGTAGAGGTAAGGGCAGGGGAAGAAGCAAAAGTAGAGGACACAGCAGAGGAAGATCTCAAGACAAAGGGAAATCCAGAGAAGGTACGAGCCGGCCAAAGTTTAAATGTTACCATTGTGGCCAGGAGGGTCACATAAAGAAGTATTGCTATGCCTTGAAGGGAGAACAACAACAAAGCAATAGACAGCCAAAGACCGAAGATGGGACCACTGCAGTTACTATCTCAGAGGATATTGCATTATTCTCTGTTGAAGAAGAAGAATGCCTTCATATGTCAGACAACCACACCGAGTGGGTGGTAGATACAGCAGCTTCCTACCACGCTACATCCCAGAAGGAGTTCTTCAGTACGTACCAAGCTGGAGATTTTGGTACAGTGAAAATGGGTAACTCCAGTTTTTCAAAAATTGTGGGAATTGGTGATGTTTATATCCAAACCAAAGTTGGGTGCACGATGGTGTTGAAAGATGTCAGGCATGTTCCCGATTTACGCCTGAATCTTATTTCAGGGATAGCCTTTGATCGACAAGACTATGAGAACTACTTTGGCAAAGGCATATGGAAGTTGAAAAAGGGATCTCTCGTGGTAGCCAAAGGACAAGCAATTGGCACACTATACAAGACTCATGTGGAGGTGAATTCAAATAGTCTCAACGCAGCAGAAGATGAGACGTCACCAAATTTGTGGCACAAAAGGCTGGGTCACATGAGTGAGAAAGGGTTACAGATTTTGGCAAAGAAGTCACTTATTCCCTTTGCCAAAGATGCAAAATTAAATCCTTATGACAACTGCTTGTTTGGGAAGCATCATAGAGTAGCTTTCCATTCATCATCCAGAAGACAATCAGAGTTGTTGAGCAGAGTATACTCTGATGTTTGCGGTCCCATTGAAGTGGAATCGTTGGGTGGTAGAAAATACTTTCTGACATTCATTGATGATGCATCACGGAAGGTATGGGTTTATGTCTTAAAGACCAAAGCTGAGGTGTTCCAGCATTTTCAGACATTCCATGCTATGGTGGAAAGGGAGACTGAAAAGAAGATGAAATGTCTCCGAACAGACAATGGAGACGAGTACACGTCAAAGGAATTTAAAGCCTACTGTGCTACTCACGGCATCCGGCATGAGAAGACTGTTCCTGGAACCCCACAACACAATGGTATAGCCGAGAGAATGAACCGAACCATTGTGGAGAAGGTCAGATGTATGCTCAAAATGGCAAAGCTACCAAAGCCATTTTGGGGAGAAGCTGTTCGTGTTGCTTGCTATTTGATCAACAGATCGCCATCAGTTCCACTGAATTTTCAGATTCCAGAAGAAGTATGGTCTGGAAGGAAGATCTCTTACTCTCACTTGAGAGTGTTTGGGTGCAAAGCATTTGCACATGTATCCAAGGAGCACAGACAGAAGCTGGATGACAAAGCCACTCCATGCATCTTTATTGGCTATGGAGATGAAGAATTTGGATACAGATTGTGGGATCCGAAACACAAAAAGGTCATTCGAAGCCGAGATGTGGTGTTTGTTGCTGTTGGTGTTATCAAGAATGTGGAGAAGAGGAGGCTTGTCTGATGGCCTCTTGGGCTGTGTAATCATATCGAGGTTGGTGGACCTCTCAATCATGTTGTCACCCTCAAAACCAGAGATGGGGACAAAAGGAATTTTGTCAGGGTTGTAACCAACCTTCTTCAGATAGGAAGAGACTTCCTGCACAATTTCATCATACCTTGCTTTTGAGTACTTAGGAGTGGTAGCATCCATCTTGTTACAGCAGCAAATCATCTGCCTCACTCCAAGAGTAAAAGGAAGGAGAGCATGTTCACGGAAGAACTTGGGCTCCTTCTCAATCTCCTTGCCAGATCGACGATCAATCTCAGCAAACTTGACAGCAATGTGGGAGGTGTGGCAGTCAAGAACTGGAGCATACCCATTACCAATCTGACCCGGGTGATTCATAATAATAACCTGGGAGGTGAAATTTGCAGCTTCCTTGGCTGGATCATCCTTTGAGTTGGATGCAACAAAACCACGCTTGAGATCCTTCACTGCAACATTGTAGATGAAGACGATCAAGACGGTGGTGTATGGGAGAACAACAGTGAGAGGAGAGGCAGTGGTGGTGGACTCGAAGAAATTTCAAGGTATGTGTAGAAAATTCTAGCAGATTAGGTTGAGGTCCGGCGGGCGGCCAAGGCGAGGTTGCCGCCCGCCGGTGAAGCGAAAAATACTAAGTGCTTAACCTTGCTCTGATACCATGTAGAAAATTTAATGTATAAAGAGAAATAGAGAGGTTTAGTGGAGTAGGTTTAAGTGGGTGAAGTAGGTGGAGAGTAGGTGGATGTAAGAAGTACTCCTTAAAATAATCCGACACATATCCCATACCTTTGTTCGACTGTCGGGTATCTGACACAAGTATTTGATTTATTTTGAAAAGTCCATATAACATAAATTTTAATTCATAAATTGTTTTTTCACCTTTCAAAATTGAAAAATATTTTTCATCCAAATGAACTTGTTTTCTGTAGACCATATAAAATATTTTCCATTAACTTTGTTTTTTATCATACCAAATGCCAGAAAATCCAGAAAAATGCTGAATAAGTTCTCTTCATATCTCTTCAAATTATGAGTGACTATTATTAGAACTTATAATATAATTCCCATTGTTGAAAGTATGAATGGTTACATAGGTTATGGGTTTGTTTTCTATGAATTCATTGCCACAAAGGAGAGACGGTAGAAAAATATGCAGTAATTAGTATATTCTTGGATTTTCATCATCTTTTTGAGTGCTTAAAGAGTCATTCTAAACGTCTCAACTTGCTTAGTTTTTTTTTTTTTTTTTTTTCTTTGAACGTTTTTTTTTTCTTTGTACGGCAAAAGAAATTTTTATTGATGAAACATACAAAATATGGTAAAATACATCAATAAAGAGGAGTTTGGAGCTAACACAAGCTCCAAGCTCTAGTTGGTAAGAAACCAACAAGCAAGCAAAGGAAGCAAAACAGACAAGAAAGGCAACCAAAATGCAGTCCCAGCTGAGCAGAACAGAGCAAAACAGGCCAAATGAAGAGCTTCTTCACACACCAAATCAACCAAAACAGAGTTTCTATACCAGCATAGGAGAATAACAGATCAATTCAGCCAAATCTAACAGACAAGACTAGCAGATCAGATCAATTCACCAAGTGCAATATGCAAAACTCTGCTGCCTAGAGGGTAATTAATGGAGAAGTGGAATTCTTTGGAAGAGGACTTTAACCAAATTGCAAGCGTTGTGATTATGAGTTCCTGCAACACCTGTATCTTTAGTTGGGAGGCTTGAAAGAGGCACTCATTTCTGAACTTCCAGATGGACCAAAGAGTGACCAGTGGTATGGCATGCCAAATTCTCCTCTCTTTTTTCCTGCAGGTGTACCTTGCCCATCTCAATTTGCTTAGTTAAGATGTGACTTTCACGGCTCTCTCTCAAAAAAAATCGTTTCCGTCTCTTCTTCACATCCTAGATCAGTTTCAGTTTGCCCGCTGGCTCCATCACCATTTTCTCTTCCATTTCACCTTGATCTTTCTTACCATCCAACGAACATATTTCTGTTTTTCATTTTTTTTTAATCACCGCTGTCACACTTTTTGCAGTTTTTCCTCAACTCAACGCCGCCATAACTTTCAAATTTGAACTAGATCTGTTGCAAACAGTCATCATATATGCTGAGTTATGCGTAGATTTAGGTCAGATTTGTTCTTGTGTGATGGAGATTGCGACATCTAAGTAACATAGCAACAACAAGACTTTGTAGAACATTATGATGGCTTTAGTTGGTGTGTTAACTATAAAAAATTAAGATTTTAAAGACAAAAATTTAGACACAAAATTACTTGTTAGGAAAAAAATATTTTTGCTATCAAAAGCTTCATTATTGTATTTTTTGTGACGAAATTAAACGTTTAATGATGAATTACTACCACTCAAAAAATAAATATTTTTGGACCGCACTATTTTGTCAAGTATATTTTTTTGCAATATTTTCAAAATTTTATTGCTGAAAGTTCTTTTTTTTTTTTTCCAAGACAATTTTGACAGGACTATCCTCACCACGGCATGAATTAGTTCCTAAATGTTTTTTGCAATAAATTTTTTCCTTTTAGAGACAAAATATTAGTCTTTACAACTCTTATTTGTTGTAATGATGTGTTGTTAGATGTTTTTGTGAGTTTTGTTTATTTTATCTTTTTTTTTTTTTTGGGTGAATAAATTTTATTTTATTTTATTTTATCTTTATGTTTTCTCTCTGCATGGAAGCTTGTTTTTCCTTCTCTGTGGGAGGTTTTCATCCCTTCTGTGCGAGGCTTTCTCTTTTTGTTTTGGGAATTTTATTGCACTTATGTATTTGCTCAATAATATGGTCCGTTTATTCCAAAATAAAACAAAAAATAAACATGATCCCGTCACTAAAATTTCTTGAAAGAAGAGAAAATTGAATGATAAATTGGGCTATGTTAGCTATGGCTCCCATTTTTAGATCAGTTGTCCTAAAATCCATCTGAAATTTACAATTTCAGCCATTCAATTTGATCAGAAATGGTGGACACGCCTTTTCATAAATTTTTTGAGGAAAGATTGATCAAATCGAATGGTGCAAACTCATCAAAACATGTTGATGTCAATTAGAGAAGGTATACAGCCCATCACCATATTTTTTTCCCATTCCCTTTACCAATCCAAGAACCGAACATAGCATAAGGTGGCATGATATTACTCGAAGCGTGATAAGCGAACCGTGTATCTAGACAAACTTAGACCTCAATCTACAAAATCATGAATCCCTAAATTTTTGGTTAAACTACCATTTGTGTGGATAAGAAAGGAAGTTAGTTTTTCAAATTCGAATTAGTGTTCACTATTTTTCTTGGAATGAAAAGTGGTTATTTTTGACAGTTATTAAGAGTTCAATGGTCAACATGTCCTGCACTCTCTTCTCAAGCAAACCCCTCTCTATCTATATATTAATTCATGCAGTGCTTATGCCTTTCAAGCAAACTCTTACGTGAATAAAACTTTAAGTAGTTCTTCAAGGGAATATTCTCAACCATTATCTATTCTTTTCTCTTTCTTTTTTTCTGGGTATCCAAACGAGGTGCCTTGTTCATGTGATATTCTCGAACTATATTGCTTTCTATATCCTCCAACTTTTCAATATATAAGCACATAAAGTTATACGTACATGATTTCATATAATCATAAAAGGGTTGCTCTTAATTTACCGTTCTGCTTAGAAATGCTTTCAGCATTCTCTTTGAAAGGTTTAATGGTCAATTCTCAAAAACATTTTTTTGTTTTGCACCAGCATTCAATTTCCATGTTCATTTTAATCTTATGTTAGTTGATTTCTTGTACATTCTTGAACCCTTCTCTGTATATACAAAAACTTTCTATTAACATAAATATATATGATTTTTTTGGAACTTTTTTTAGTAAAAGCATACAAATATTCGATTTCCCATCAATTTTTTGAATTTTTTATTTTTTAATATAGTAAAAACACATTCAAATTATGTTGACCATTTCTAATATTATTAGATGTCAAAGACTAACACAAAGTCCAGTTCAGCTTTTGATTATTAGGAATTGGCATAAGGAACCTATTCCAGTGGCGTGGGAGAAGCCCCATGTTGGGTGGACTAAATTGAACTTTGACGGTTCTTGCAAGGGAAAAACCGGGAAACAAGCATTGGAGGTGTCTTGAGGAACCACAAGGCTGAGTTTTTGTTTGGTTATGCTCAATCCATAGGAAAAACCACTAGCACCATTGCCGAATTGGCAGCGCTTAGAAGAGGCCTCGAGTTGGTGATTGAGAATGGATGGAACGATGTGTGGCTCGAAGGCGATTCCAAGACATTAGTTGAAATAATTGCACAAAAAAGACTTGTTAAATGTACAGAAGCGCAAAGGCACGTTAGTCATATAAATTTGATGATACCGGAGTTGAATAATTGTATTGTGACACATATTTATAGGGAAGGAAACCGAGCTGCTGATAAATTTGCACAAATGGGGCATCAGATGAAGAAGCCTCAAATTTGGCGAAACAATCCACCTTTTCAAGTTGTTCCCATTATGCATGAAGATGCAGAGGGTAAGATTGTTCTTCGGAGAAGATAGAGAAGAATCTGATCTTTATGTATGTTTTGGTTTGTGATGGTCGAGTTGTGCAGCATATGTAGATTATTTTGTTGTTGGATATTGTAGATTAAGGACTAAATTGTCTATGTAAATTTGTATCAATCAAATGTAAATATTAAATTGCAGTTGGACCAATTGTTAGTTTTTGTACTGGAAAATTTAATGAAACCCCATGAAAATATATGGTTACTTCAGTGTCAAGTACACATCGGTTGGCATGAAAACATTTTTTTTTTGTGGAAATCATTCCGCGGAAAGCATTTTTTGTTTTTACAAATAGTTTTTTTTTTTTTTTTGGTTGTGACCTTAAAAAAGATGTGTTACTGATTTATGATGGTGATGGTGATGTTGGTGTGGTTGTGGTTGTGGTGGTAGAGTGGTGGCGGCAATGACAATGGCAGTGGTAGTGATAAGGTGGTGGTGGCAATAGTGGTAGGGTAGCAACAGTAGGAGTGGTGGCGGTGGTGTTGGCAGGGTGGTTGTGTGATGGTGGTATTAGTATAACTCTATTCCGGAAAATGATTCCTCCTTTGCAAAGCCCAAAAAAAAAAAAAAATAGATAAATTCAGCCACTCATTTTCAATTGGTCATGAAAAATTATTTTCTAAAAATTTTTAGTTAAAACTAAATGAATGTTAATGGAAAACAACTAATAATAAGTAAAACTGGTCAATTGATGCATTACTATTAGAAATTGCTACGCAAGTCTAAAAATTAGACTCAATTTTTAAGTCCAATGATATGGCAATTAATTATGATATTTGAGGCAATATTTCTCTCATATCTTCTTTAATTATCAATCAATCATATTAGTTATGCATCATTGAGTTTAAAAAGTGGGCATATATATATATATATATATATATCATTTTTCTTTATGCTATTATTTAACCAAAAAAGTTATGAAATGAGAAAAAATAGTTCAAAAATAATGTAGGGTAATATTTTAGGAGTATCTATATTTTTATTTTTACTACAGCATTTTATTAGGAAGCTTGTAACTTTAGTAAAGAATATCAATTATTAGGTTTTTTAATTTGTTTTCCTAATTTTTAAGCTACTTGTTTTACAAACATTAAACTAATTGACTGCCCCTCTAAAACAAAACAACAAAAAAACTAATTGACTACTGTTTCTAAATTTTAGATTGCTTGGTTACAAAAACAAGGTTTATCATAAATATCCCAAGGGCAAAACAAATTTTCATTAATAATATTGGGAGAATTCAAAGTTTTATCATTAAATTAGTTCTCATGTCAATTTCGTTCTATCACATAAAATTAAGTGTCGTGTAAATTCAAATTTAATATGATATAGATCACACTTAAAATAAATCTAAACCATGCACTTTATTTTTTTTTATAATTGTTTATACTAGTTTTGGGGGGTTAGACCTTGAGAACAATTTATTAAACATTAGAACTTGGAATGAAGTTGTTGTCCCCCTTGTCCATAAATTGTTGGCATTTTGTGTGTTTTATGAATAAAATAAAATATGCCAACTAACCGTACTCTCTATTTTGTTGCCATGTAATAACAAAATTTGGCGCACACCAAAACACAATGTGTATAGTGCAGTACATGAATATTTGAGTACAATAAAGCAGTACATAGCCATTAACCCCATATTGCAATATATATGTGCAGAAGAAGAGGCAACGATTTGAGAGAGTCTGGACATAGCCATTAACCCCCGATTGCAAAACCATCATTGAGTCTAGCGTTGATGAAAAGCCCTATAATTTTTCTTAGATTTCTTCATCAACGCTGCCTCAATTATGTTTTTGCTCTTCTGAGACACTTTATTCATGATTGTCAACACCGTAAGCTCCCTTCACTTTTTCTTGTTTTGTTTTGTTTTGTGTTTGAAGCAACTGCACTTCCAAAATTTTGTACAATTATGTTTTTGGTACCCCTGAAATGAGAAATTCATGGCTGTTGAATTGCATTAATCAGAAATACTATTTTCACACATCATTTACTTTTTGTACTCACATTTAATGAATTAATTTTTTATTTTTTGTTTATTTTTAATAATTTTATCATTAAACAAAATGACTAATATGGATGTCAATATACAAATCAAATCTTAAAACTAGATTTTTTTTAGTACACATCTTTTAGATGAAAATTTTCAGTGCACATTTTCTTTTCAAAAAATACACACATCAAACCTGCTCTTATATTGTCACAATTATCATTCCAAATTAGGCGACGAAAAGGTGATTTTATTTGTTTGGAAGTACTATTTTTTTCGTTGTCACAATTATTATTTCAAAAACCAATTTCGAAAATGTTGCACCTATACGGAAATTTACTTCCGAAAATATTTCATATACTCGAAAACCAACTTAAAAAATAGTTATCTATCGAAAATTTATATTTGATTTGGAAGTAAAAGAACCGAAAACTATTGTTTGATTTAGTTGTTAATTGCCAAATTTGTTGAATTTATTTAGATAACTAGAGCAAACTGTTTTCCATCTCTTTGCCGGTCAATATGAAACAAATAACGAAAATAGTACAACTATAATTGACACTTTGTTTGATTTTGAGTTTTGAAAAATAATTTTTGAAATTTCAATCCATTTTTCTGAATATTTTGAATATTCTAATATATATATATATATATATTATTTTTTAGATCCATTTCATTTAGATACACTTAAAAAGCATACACAATATTTATTGATTTTTTTTTTCTATATTTTTTGCAAATAGTTTACTTTTTAAATGTATATAAATTAAGTGGATCTAAAATAAGGTTGATTAAAATATTTAATAAGTTTACTAAAAATAAAATAACAAGATTTTAAAATTAACAAAATATATTTTTTTGAAAATTCAAAATCAAATAGAGCATTAGTTTTTGCAGAATAATAGTAAAATAATAACAAAAAATTATTGATATAAAAAAATGGCATACCTTAGTGAATATCATCAGAGTACTGTTGGAGAGTGTCTAAAAATGTCTTGTGTGTAGGGCACGGTTTAAGTTAGGTTTAGGGGTGTGGTGTAAGTATATATTTTGTGTGGTATATGTATATAATGTGTTGGGATTTTTGTGTTGATAAGTACACACATTATATGTTATGGACATATTTGGAACATTTTATATGTGAAATGAGTTAAAAAAAAAAAAAAGATAAATAAATTCATTAAGTGTATGCACTAAAAAGATGTGCATTAAATGACATGTTGAAATAGAATTACCCTAGTTGTTTGCATCTTCCCCTAAATTTCTTCCAGCAAAATATTACAAAAGAGTTATGTTAGGGATCCCAAATATTCTACCAAACATTCTACCAAACCTTTCATATGGGTGTGGGACCCACACACATATGGATTTGTGTGAGTCCCACCTTATGTGAGAGATTTTGTAAAATATTTGGTAGAATGTTTAGGATACATAGCATTTCTCATTACAAAAACTTGCCAATTTGGCAAAATTTTTGATTTCGACTCACCTTTTGTTTGGCAGGAATGGGAAAATGGTTTTTATGAAAACTATTTTCAAAAAATATTTTTTTATAGAAAACGTTTTTCTATGTTTGATTACATCTATGGTTGTATTAGTGGTGGTTGTGAAGTGGCAGAGGTGGTGGTTGTGGAGGAGGAAGCAGTGGTAGATGTGGTTGGGGGGTGATAACGGTAGAGGAGGTGATGATGATGGTGGGACTAGTAGTATAGTGGCATTGATAAAATTTAGTCTAGAATTGTACCAAACACTAAAAAGTGCAAAAAATATTTTTTAGAAAAAAAAAATTCCTCCCAAATAAACAAATCATAAAATCTATAAAGGGCAAATCACATTAACAGTTCGGGGTGCATCTATTTACACACCACATTTAGTCTCAAGGCATACCGCTACTCAGTTCACACCTTTTATAATTTGAAACAAATTTTTTCTTAACACACACCACAACGTTCTATTTTTGCCCTTAGTCCTACACCATTTAGTACACCTCAAATTCAAAAAAACAAAAAAGCCCTAATTGTTAGATACTTACCACCAGCGGCAGCAGCCATCACCGGCAACCACCATCAACGCCAACCATAGCCACCACCGTCAACCTTTCCTTCCATTTTCGTAACTGTTGCTGCCCATTTCCAAGTCCCGTAAGTCGTCTCCATTCCCAGAGACCCACCACCTCGTAGATCGCCGCCACCCTTCGGTGAACCACCCCCAACCCCTCTGGTAAGACTCACCTAGTCCTCCCACTGCACCCCATTTCTCACCGTCGCAATTTCCAGCCCCCACAGTTGAAATTCTGATTGCGATTGCGACCGTGTGCTGCTCATCTCCCATGACCCCGGTGGCACACCTCCTACTAAAAGAGAGAGAGAGAGAGGGAGATCGCAATCGCGATCGCGATATGTACTCTCACAATCTACGAGGTGGTGGGGTTGAGAGAGGGTTGACGGTGGCGAGGGTTTGTGGTGATGGGGATTTACCGTATCTGGAGAGGGTGACGAGGCAGCGATGGTGAAATGGTAGCGACTGCAGCAATGATGGCTAGGGTTAGGGTTTGGATGTGTGTTCAACTAAGGTGTGTATTCAGTTATGGTCATTTTGGTCATTTTAGGTAAGGTGATTGTTGTAATAAAAAATAACCAATTAATGGTGTGCCTTGAGACTAAATGTGGTGTGTAAATAGAGGTACCCTAACAGTTCTTATAGTTTGAGACTCGTGTCACTTTAATCCCTGACTTTTCAATTGTGATACATTTGACCATGAATTTTGAATCTTGTTTCAAATAAAAGTAATTGAAGATACCATTGCTTAATTTTAAGGGTAAAATTGTCAATTGGATAAAATATAAACTAATTTGAAAAAAATAAATGTCAAAAATATATTTTAAAATTTTTTAAAATTATTTCTATCAACCAAAGATAAAATTATGTAAAATTGATAAATCTTTTAGACATTTATTTATTTATTTATTTTACCAAATTAATTTTTATTATGTGTTTGGATGATGATCATGTAACGGGTAGTTGTTAGAATTTTTATGTGTAATCAATATATTTAATATATGAAATATTTTTAGTTTTGGATCTTTTGATTTAATAGATTGGTTTGATAATAATATCAAAATTATTGTCATATTTGACTTTTAGAAAAATAGAAACTAATTTAATGAAAATAAAAACAACGATCATCATCCAAACACATAATAAAAATTAATTTGGTCAAAAAGAATAAATAAATGTCTAAGAGATTTATTAATTTTACATAATTTTATCTTTAGTGGGTAGAAATAATTTTAAAAATTCAAAAATATTTTTTTGACATTTATTTTTGTCAAATTAGTTCATATTTTATAAAATTAACAATTTTGCCCTTGAAATTAAGTAATGGTATCTTCAATTATCCTTGTTTGGAATAAGATTCAAAATTTAAAATTAAATATGTTACAATTAAAAAGTTAGAGACCAAAATAACATAAATCCTAAACTATAGAGACCATTAGTATAGTCCGCACATCTATTAAATCAAACGGATGCCTTGCGTTGCAACGCGATTAAAATCTGAAACCTTCCCAACTGTAACTGTATTGATATTCAAGGTAGCAGGTGTTTGATGCCTTTTCTTCTCCTTTTATTTATGCCAAGCCACATTAATCAATTGAGTAAGCTTTCACAGCTATAAAAGTAGTACCTGCAGATAACGGGGTGCTAAGGCACAGTAATTACTGCTGCCCTCTTTTGGGAAGTCTTTCGAAATATTTTTCGATAATTTGAATTGTTCATATTATAAGATTTGTTGAGAATATTATTTTTGTAAAAAATAAATTAATCGGATATTCATAACCCCATGAATAGATCCCAATTGTTTTAAAAATTTATGAAAATTATGTTAATCGTTAATTTTTATAGAAACAAATGTGCTTTGATTATAGGGTTACAAATATCCAATCAACTTGATTTTTTATATGGATGACCTATTCGACGACCTCTGAACAGTTCAAATCGTCAAAAAATACTCGAAAAAACCTCCCCCAAAAGGCGCAACAGTAATGGTTGTGCAACGCCCCCTCTCCGGTTAGAACCACAAATAGACTCTGTTTGGTAAGGCTTATTTCAACTTTTAACTTAATTTAAGTTATTTTGATGTATTTAGTTCAGCTTAACAATACAGCTTATAACTTTTTGTAAATCAAAAATCAACTTATTCTTTGAGTATGGGAGGCGAATCTTAATTTATAAGTCAAAAATCAGTTTATGTTCACAGTTATAAGTTATAAACTGTTAAGGTATAAGCTATAATCACTTTCCCACAGCTCTACCAAACGGGGTCATAGTCCACCTGTTTAGTTAAATGTATTGGGTTGCGCATCAGGAAAACAGAGAAAAATATACATAAGAGCCAATGATATCAACCAAAATATTACTAACATCTCAATAAAGTCACATTTATCATATACTTTGGAGAGTGAAAATTAATTGAATAATCAACAGATCAAAGAATAATTCCTTTATTTCTTTCTTTTGCTCTTATATACTTTTCACTTCTCAGAGGAAGAATTAGAGTGAACAGTAACTTTTTGTGGGGGAAAACGACAATAGTAAATACAAAATTTTCCTTGTAAAATTAATGGATGGTGAGGCACACAATAAGAGCCAGCTGAAAGTAAAAGAAAACAGACCTAAGAGAGACTCTAAAGTGATTTCTCAGGACTGATATACAGTTTTGGGTTTTACACAGCCAAAATTGTGGAGAAATAGTAACACAGACAAATAATGTTTTACGGAGCCATAAGCCCTTCGATTGTATACGAGAGTGACTTTGCCCAGTCAACTTTGAGAAGCAATGTTTGCAGTGTGTGCATAACATCATAGTCTGGATCAAGCTTCCGTTGCCAACCCTACAGAAGATATTAGACACCAAAATGAGAACCGAATTATAGTTTACTCTAACAATATATTGCATCATCCGCATATAAGCAACAACTTAAATTGTTTGATGCAGCTTATAGAGCTGCTTATAACTTATTTTCTTTCTTTTTTTAATTTTTGAAAATGTGTGTCAAAATGTTTGGCGTAACTTCCACTTACAGCTTATGAGACAGAATAACTTACATAAGTTGAAAAAAACTAATCATTGGAAAAAAGGAGGAGAGGTTCTTTCAACTTCTACTTTCCGATTATCAATTTTTAGCTTTCCAGAAGCTGCACCAAACGGCCCATGACAACACTTTTTGCTAATGGAAATTGGCAAGTCCGACACAGTAATCTGTGTTTCACTCATTTAGTAACCACATATAAAAGAGTCCAAAATTTATCAGGAAGTGTGCAAAAGCATTTTTGCATTGTTGAGTAAATATGTGATGATCAATTTCGTCACTTTCACTTTGCCCAAAATCACAGGAAACAAGTAGCCGATCGGATCTACCTACTAGAATGAAAAAAAATTTAACATATAATTCAATTTATTTTCCCAACGTCTTGAGGGCAACCAAATTTCATTTTCTGCACATCTTTGGATTTGATTTTTATTTAGTTCATGATTTTCCCCCAAGTTATGTGGCTAATAGTAATACTAATCTAATAAGTAAAGTAGTAGTTGTCATCAGACAAACATCAGAGTTGGGATAGCAAATGCCCATAGACTAAATGTGGGGATCTAACTCGATATAGTGAGTTTGATATCGCATTTGCTAATACTCTGTGGTTTTATTCTCACTCCCCTTTTAACGAATACACTCATCCTTCTATTTTTATTAGGCATAGTTACAATAAATCGCTTTACACTTTTATCAACTACTTAAACTGTCCTACCGCAAACCTTTACACTTCTCTTCTTTCATTTCCAGGGAGGGGCAATTTGTCATTTGTGAAAAAATTACATAACAAGGACAAAATATGGAGTATATTAGTGAAAAGGGGAGAGTGAACAGAGCCAAACTATTTATTTATTTATTTATAGGAGCTTACTATCCTATAAAATATTCAACCTTCAGTGGGCTATGTCATATGTTTTCTTCTTCTTCCCACTTTTTATACTGGATCAATCACTCAACTCTTAAGCTACACAAATGAAAGTAGAAAAGATATTTACCTCAAGAACCAAAATCGTAACCATCACAGTGCAGACATTGCCATCAACATTGACTCTGTGACGCCTAACTTGCTCAAGTAGGTGGTGCATGCAGTCAGCAGGATGAACCACATCACCTTCTGGAGTACCCCAGAAATCAAATGATTCTGTCACTTCCTGTTAAAACAAAGTATTTAGAGCAGAGCACAAAAAGCTTCAATAAATGCAGCTTATCAGATGAAACAATATATATAAGTTAGGAAAGACACTTCTCATGTCCATTAAGCAATATAGTTGAAGGAAAAATGAAACATACTAGATACCTACCAGAACCACCGCTTACAAATTCCAAACAGCCACATCCAAAAATCTAAATTTATATATTTTCAAAATAAAAAAAACTACAATACTACCTTAATGAAAGCCTCAGGATTTGGGCAGTTCTGTTGCTTAGATAAGCTGAGTGTGCACTCTGCTGCAGTGCGACCATCTCTACGGGCAACAGCCTTAAAGAATTCCACCAAATTTACTCTGTCACTGTTAGAAAGTTCGGCAGTCATGCCTACATCAATGAAGACAACATGAGGCTTTGACTTAAAGAGCCGTTTCTGAGAAGACTTGCTTTGAGGTACCCGGACAAGGATATTTCCAGGATGCATATCTGCATGAATAAAGTTGTCCACCTGAAAAAGGAGAAAACAATATCTTGAATACCAAAATTGTATGTTACCTAATCAGAAACTAAGAGAGCTTGAACTTTTGGTAACTCAATACTAAAATAGTGACGAAAAAACACATTTTGCAATACAGCTTGAGTTTAGGTGCGTGGCAGTTGGGTTGTTTACGTGCGTGGCAGTTGTGTTGTTTACATGCATGGATACTCCCTTATATAGGCTTCAAGACCGTTGGAAGCCAACTCACAATGGGTAGGTGGCCAGCCCTCCGTGGCTCGACAGAGCAAAGGTATTAGGCCTATCATTGCGTCCCTCAAGGTGTTACTTGTTGGGTCAATGTCCCTCTCTCTAAGACTAGTCAAAGAGGAGCTTCTTTCCCATGGGAAGCAAGCCAAACCTATGTTACCTAGAACGTGGATTGTTCCGGTACATGGAACGGGAATAGGAACGTGGCACGCCACATGTTTTAAAATGTGATATGATAGGAGTAGACTTACACATATTAGATTTGAGAATTTAAGGTATTTCTAGAGTAGTTTTTTTTTAACTATTAGGTATCCAATAATATATATAAATATAATTTTCATGCAGCAAATCATTTTTATGAAAATTATGATCCATTTTTGATTTTTTGTCTTGTCAAAACTTAACTCACTTTAGATTTTAGTTCATATATTTGATTTTTTTCTCCTAAGGTAACATTTAAGGAAATATATTGAAAAAAAACTTTTGGGATCATTTTGGATCATTAAATTTATCACTTGGAATGGAAGTGTACCATGTTTCGGAACGTGCGTACCAACACGTAATTCACTAAGGTGTTAGCATTTTCTGATAACATAGAGCCAAACAACCCTGACAAACCCATGATCTTAGTTTCTAATTCAGAATCCTCACATGATCCCAGTAGTGGACACTACTCCCAGCCTAGCATGCCTAGTGATGGCCATGATAGTAGTTAGTAATGATCCCAATTAAGGAGATGAATGCATAGGGGGATACATAGGCCAACTTATGCTGCTGCCGAGTGAAAGTGACTGAGCAGAGGCACGCTAGCCGAGAGGTGCTCCTGACTGCTCCTTGACATGCCTTGTGGAAAGGAGATATGAAGGGCCATTGGTCGAGTGGGGGCAAATCTTGGAGAGCTGGGAGGTGCCAAGCCATGGTGCTACCAAGTGGTCTATAATTTATTGGGTGAGCTTGGGTCAACTGAGTAGTGGTGTGGGCCATGTCTTGAGCTCTTTCATACTTTGACTCATTCACTTGGTGTTTTGCTTACTAGGGCGCTGAGTGAGTTAGTGAGCCGAGCAACCATACTAGTGGTATATATGCCCTCACTTAGGCCAGGTATATAACCCCAATTAGTTTGCTAAGGGACATCATGGTGCCTTGGAAGGACTGCCACTGTAGATGTTGATGCAGAGGCAACGATGTCGTGGCTCCTGTAGGGCTCACTACGTAGCAAAGGCAGTATAGATACCCATAACGGATTCCCAACTCTCTCCCTTCAAAGCTAGAGATACCTCCTTCCAATCAACAAGATGATACTTAAATATCACTCAAATCTCTCCCTAAAGAAAACCTCATTAATTTTGTTAGAATTTACCTACACCTACCACCACCTACTACCACACCTACTACACCTACCACCAATTTACCCTCACCTACTCCTCACCTACTACCCAAACCCTCTCCTATATAATGAGCTACTCTGCTTTGTAAAATAACAACAACAATATCAATCAATAATACATATATTTTTACAAATTTATTTAACCTTCACACCATGGAAGAAGGAATAGTAAAAGGGCATAAGAATTACATTGGTAAACTGGAAAGAGCACCCTTGGTAAAGTAATTCTGCCTTTGTAAGACAATATTACTTTTTCCAAATAGTGAGCCTTTCTTGAACCTTTCTACGAGCACATGCCACATTACCCTATCTTTAAAAGATGAACCCATCGAAGGAAGGGAACCAACCCTACATCCCAACTTCTGTTTCAAAGCATAACAACACAAGCCTCGAAACTCTCATCTCCTCCTGCACTCCATAGAGAATAATAGTGTCATCAGTCACAAAAAGTGTAACACCATTGCCACCTCACCCCCTCTATTCAACCTCAAAGCCATTTAATCGATCATCCATGTCACCTTCTTTAGCATACGACAAAGAACAATCCATAATAATAATAAAAGAACGAAGGAGAAAAAGGATTTCCCATTCTTAAACCCCTAGAGCCTTTAAAAACCTATAGCCAATCTGTTTGCACCACAGCTTAGCTTGTGTTGGTGTATTAGAAACAAGGATTAGATTTATGTGATTCATTATCTTATCAAATCTCTCTTAGAATTTTTAAATGCAAAACTTGTATCTTAAAGTGACGTACATGACATGGAGATGGAGAGTAACTCGTAACCTATGCACTTCAATAAATAATTAAAAAAAAGTTCAAGTTTTTTTTTTAACAATGCATCATGTTGTCATTATAGAGAGGGAAAATACAAATGGGCATATATGTAAATGGTTTCATAGGGTTCAGCATCCAAGTTCTTTACAGGTTTCAAAATTCAATTTCTAAGTTGAGATAATGAGAACTCCAGAGTAGTTTAATCCGCAACTCATGTCACCCCGAGAAAACCCAAAATATGTTGCAATAAGAGGATATAATTACCACTAACAACAGGGACTTTCACATTACCACTACTGCTTTCATAGTGCCAAGCAACCTGAAATTGATGTTCAATCAGCTCTTCATTAGCGAGAACATAGAGTGTATAGTCAAGAGTGGCAATCCCAAACAAATAAAGCTATAATGTAGGCACTCAACCGATATGATTTGTGTGTTGCTATCATCCCCGCAAACAAACATTTAATAAATTTGAAAACTAAATAGCAAACGAACAATGCACCACAAAACAAAACTTTAAGGCAAAAAAATTACTAATCATGCAAAGAAAAATATTAAATATCTTACTAGAAGCATCTTCAAAAGTGCATGAGTCCCAATGTGCGCAAGTGCACTTTTAAGGCGACAATGCCCTTCAAGCTCATCAACATAGTACGCCACACTTTCCCCTTGCTCAAAAGTTTCCACCAAAACTGCAGGATGCACAAG
This sequence comes from Camellia sinensis, assembly GCF_004153795.1. Taxonomy (NCBI): domain Eukaryota; kingdom Viridiplantae; phylum Streptophyta; class Magnoliopsida; order Ericales; family Theaceae; genus Camellia; species Camellia sinensis. The sequence goes on from NW_021025254.1 coordinate 538,075, forward strand.
GGGATAAACGGGCTTTGGAAAAGAAACATCCTTCCATCGACGAAAATTGTAAATAAAGCGGCTTAGATGGGCAGCTTCCCTTGCAAGGTCAACCTGAGACAACATAAAAACTGCAAATTGCTGGACACTCTCATCCAATCTTAACCACTTCAGAGTAGGAATGAACTTTGAACACTTTGCTACAATATTAATTATCTCAAAATCTCTTCTAATCGATTCACCAACACCAGGATGTCTAACTTTCACTGCAACTACAATAGGCTTGATTTGTCGACCATGGTATCGATAATTCAATGAAGCTCGATGGACTTGAGCAATACTTCCAGATGCTACAGGTGCCTCCTCAAAATTATCAAAAATTTCAGAAAGCTTACGACCAAAAGCTTTTTCGATAGTCTTTTTTGTATATGCAAAACTGTGTTCAGGAGCTTTGGTGTGAAGCTTTGAAAGTTCAGAGCATAAATCTCTAGGGAAGAGATCTGGCCGTGTAGCTGCCCACTGGCCCCATTTTATGAATGCTGGGCCCGCTCTTTCAAGTGTATGATGTACAACCTGAAGCCATGTTTTTCTAAATTGAGGTCCAAAACAATCAGCAAATGGGCCCATGACTATGCTGGGTGAGAACAAAATTGCCAAATAAATAGCTCTTAGCAACAAGACCACTCCTTCAAACACTGCAAATAATAATGAGGTCACAAAAGCATGCCCATCTTCAGCACGCATGTACAAAGCTTTTCTTGAGTAGAAAGGGTCCATGTCTGCTGATGTTTGTGCCAATGCTAGATTGCCACATGTCAAGGCAAATATACCAGGAACAACCATGTAAGATCGGCTCAAGGCCAAACTAACTGCTTGAGCAGTCCTACTTATGAGAAGGGAAGTCTGGCAATTCTGAGAAGACATCTGTGAGAGTCTCTTCCAAGCAACTTGGGCATGATGTGCTACTGTGTTACTTGCAGGGATGGTAGAAAATTTACTCGAGAAACTAATCTTGCCAAAACTGCCCTTGATTTTGTACCCCGCGAATGAAGCATGTTCCCGAATAGGAAAAATATACTGCGAGTATAATCTGTATTGGGGGGAATGTAACCCGGCTGTAACAGCTGCCCCATATTTACTTCCTTCTGAATAAAAGTTCCTCTGGTTTGCACGAATAGAATGTGCAACTGTCCTAATATTCCTAATTGTCAAAAGCCTGCATTCCGAACTATAGTGTCAATTACCACCAACACAGATTGTTTGCGACATAAATATTGTAGATTAACTACATAACAAGTGTATTCAGCAATTATTCAAATAATTGGCACACCCTAACATCTTAGTTCCTCAGCAGATAGTTAAGTCTTGTTCATTTACAGTGAAGATAAATTTAACAGAAAAACCCTTCAAGGCTTCAATAATGCAATTACACACTTTGGAAAAGAGTGGATACTACATTTCGATCCTTATACCCTTAGGCCATGTGTGTTTGGGCAGACATGTGCTTGGGATTGGACTAATAGTCCAATAAAATTATTAATCCGATGTTTGGTTAAAAAATTGAAGTACGGAGTAACAATCCATCCAGGTATCCCACATATGATGGACTATTCAATCCCACAGAGGGGGGTGGGATATAAATTGAGGGACTAAGCCAAAGTCTGGACTAACCCATCAAATGACCAAATTAACCCTAACTATATATCTATATTTGTTGATTATTTTATTCCACAACCCTCACTCTTCTTTGACATCGTTGTGAAAAGATGAGAGTCTCCAAAGTTTGTCACCAATCTTGAGCCACTGATCACCAATTTGGAGCCGCCATTCACAGATCTGGAGCAACTGTTTATCAATTTGGATCCACCATTTGTTGATTTGAAGCAATCATTCATCGTTTTTGTACCACGATTTGTTGATCTCAACAAATTTTAGTGAGTAAAATTTTTTTTTTTTTTTTTCTCCCTATTGATGCTCGGTTTGAATTACGTTGCTATTACATGGTTTGATTTGTATGAATCTTTGTTTTACATTGGTGTTGTTATAGTTATTGCTTTTTCTCTCTCTTCATCTTCATAGATCCAGGGTTATGCTTCTCACATTTGTTGATTGTGGGGTCATATTGTTAGATTTGTATGTGTTGAAGCATTGTTCAATATTTAGCAAAAGTTTTGTCTTGATTTTTAATTGATTAAATTAGATTTTTAATTTTGTTTTGATGGAGAAAGGACTAGGGAGGTTGAGGAGTTCTATGTATTGTGGTACTCATTTATCTTCTATGATAACCATAAATCACATTCAAACACATATATCACATTGAAGATGATGAAAAAAAACACATAAATCGATTTTAGGTGAAAACACATAAATCGCATTGAAGATGATGAAGAAAAACACATAAATCACATTCAAACACATATATAATCGATTTTACGAACATACATACATAATCGATTGAGAGAGAGACCTGTGTATGGTGTATATATTGTGTATGTATATATATATACCAGTTTGTGTAAAATAAAATAAAATAAATAAAATGAAAATACCAATTTCTTTTGTGTAACAACAATCTGTGTATATAAATACATACATATATATATATATATATATATTCGTGTAAAATATAATAAAATGAAAATTAGTTTAGAAAGTTAAACATTTCTTGTCAAAAAATTTATTTAGTAGTTATTAAATCTGTTTTGGCAATCATATGCCCACTCATCAATTAATTATTGTTTCTTTGTCTCTCCTTTCCACTGGTAAGTCCTACTCTCTATGCCCTGTTTTACTTCAACAATTAGCTTCAGTTTTCTTGCAATTATATGGTGATTTTGTGAGTTCTTGAAGAGACACACTTCACTTTCTATGTAAATATGTTGAGAAATTAGGAAAATTCAAGAAAGAAATCTCTTTAATTATTGCTTTTGTTGTGTGTCTATTGCTGGGAAAATTGGATTGCTCTGTTTGGTAGTCCACTCTATTTGGTGGGCAAATTAGACTTCATAAATGGGTTTTTTTTTTTTATAATATATTTGTTGTGCTTCCTTTGGTTAGCAACAAGGTTTATTTGATTAAAAAAACATAAAACTTATGAATGAGACTAAGATACCCATCCAATGAACCCAATGGCCCTGATAAACACATATTTTTTAAAAATGCATGGGTTTAAAATGCATCCAATCCAATGGTGACAATCTCTTTTTTTTTTTTTTTTTTTTTGGCTAATTTTTTTGGAATTATGAAGTTTTCTTATACTCTAATATATTGATGTGCATCACTGTTTGCATAGATGGATTACAATTTTAATGGTTTTGGAGATGAGAGTAATGAGGAGCTTGAGCTATACATAGTGTTGCAAGTTGTAATGCAAGAATTGTACGCCTTATGCATTGTAGCATATATTGCCATTGAAATTGTATTGAAGAGGTACATTTACAAGCATCGTCGTGCCATTATTAGAGGGCCCAATTGATTGCAAGAACAGATGGACCACATTAACCCGCTAGTGAGAAAAAACGACATTACATGCATTGAACAACTTCATACAGACAGGCGTTGTTTTATGATGTTATGCCATACGGTTCATACAATAGGCCGGCTACCTTATGAAATTACCACATCGAATCAAAGATAAAGATATGGAAGAAGCACTACAACTGTGTAGCAAAAATGCTGGGTATCAGTGGTTTTGAATGGAATGACACCGAAAAAAGGATTGATGTTGAGAGTGATAGTGTCTGGGAAGCATACATTCGGGTAAAATAATTTCTTTAAGTTACTTTGTACAAGTTGTTAATTTTTTAATTCATTTTTCTTTAATCTTAAATTGGAGATATTAATTGAATTGGTTATTGTAGAGGGAGAGCGATGCGAAAACCTACGAAACAAAAGTTTTCCCTATTTCGACTAATAGATCCACATATTTGGTAAGGATTGGGCTACGGGGGAGTTTGCTGAAGGGCCTGCTGATGCAGTTCATGCTATAAATGCTGAGGAAAATTGCTGTTAATAGTCTTGCACATGATGGCACATTTCTTGAACATATGGGTATGAATAGTCATATTGGCGAGGGAATAAATTGCTCCAGCTTATCAAGTCAACGATCACCTGAAAGTTCTACAAAAAAAGAATGACAACAAGAAGAGGTCTAGAGGTAATGATGATGTAGTGGAAAGGTTGTCCATGATTGCTAACAAGTTGGGTGAGGTATTTTTTGCTTTGGTCAAAGGATGGATTATGAACATGATCTCGCATCTAAACAGGCAAGTTTGAATGATGAACCTATTAAGTTGCCAATTACTCTTCATGAAAGGCTAAATGCTTGTGAGATCATAGCACAAAGTGCTCAAAAGCTCAACATGTTCTTCAGCTTGGCACGTGATGACACACTAAGGTGGGCGATGAGGTTGCTACCTAGGAGTGCTCCATGACAGACTTGTGACTCTTTTATGTCCTTCTACATAATTTTTTGATTACTCTAATGCATGTAATAAGGACAGGCTTTCTGTTACTTTTTTTGTTGAACGGCTCATATTTTGTTACTTCATGTTGCAATATGCTACTTGGAATGTTTATTTTGAAATGATGAATGGTAGATTTATATTTCTACAATTTTATAGTTGAATGATTTTTGATGTTTTTCTATTCGGAAAAAAAAAAAGAGTTAAATTTTGTTTAAATAAATGCCTTTTCGAATTTGGGCAATGAATGATTGGATAATTAAAATAGCAGTGCATATTTTTTAATGATTGCTTGTGTATATAAATTTTATTGTTGAATGATTTTTTTATTTTTTTTGTTAAAGAAAAAAGGGGGTTAAATTTTGTTCAAATGAATACTTTTTTGAGTTTGGGCAATGAATGGTTGGATGACTAAAATAGCAATGCATATTTTTTAATGGTTGCTCGTATATATATAAATTTTATAGTTGAATGATTTTTTATTTTTTATATTAAAAAAAGTGGGGGTTAAATTTTGTTCAAATAAATAATTTTTTGAATTTGGACAATGAATGGTTGGATGATTAAAATACCAATATGTATTTTTTTAATGGTTGCTTATGGATATATAAATTTTATAATTGAATGATTTTGGATTTTTTTCTATTAAACAAAACTGGATTAAAGTTTGTTCAAATGAATCAAAATGGATGTGGAGCAACAATATGTAAATTTGCTTTTTAAAAATTATAACACATGCTAGTGCAAAATTTTACATTACTTATAATAGGGATATTATGGTCAATATATTGGATATCCCATGTCCTGTCATGTCCTATCATTTCCAATCCCCTTAAACAAACATCGGATTAGATAATATTTTATTAATCCCTCCTTAAATCCTAACTCAATCCAAATATAAGATAGAATACACAATCCAAAAGAATTCATAATCCTGCAACTAGTAGTCATGGGAATACTAATCCAACCTAATCCAGTCTGTTCAATGAGACAAACACTTGTATCATTCATTTGAAATCAAAATAACTACCTCATTAACGGCAATGCGAGTGTGTATAACCACTGCAACATAAATTTGACAGGGGCTTCTAAGAAAAATTCGGGTTCTCCAATATAATGGGAATCAGCAAACCCAAGTATGGTTACGCTTAATTAAATTTAAAATATTGAACTTAAGCTAAATATCCGTCTACAGTTCCAAAAATTAAATCTATAGGCCTGTTTGGTGCAGCTTAAAAGCTGCTTATTTCAGCTTTCAGCTTAATTTAAGCTATTTTGATGTGTTTAGTTTAGCTTATAACTTATAATTTATAGCTTTTTGGAAGTCATGCTTAATTTATAAGTCAGAAATCAGCTTATGTTCATAATTATAAGCTATAAGCTGTTTAGGCATAAGTTATAAGCACTTTTCCACAGCTCTACACCAAACAGGGCCTATATGCAATACTTTCCATTTCATTTTTAAAGATTAAAAATTAAAAAAAATAATAATAATTAAAAACAAAAATAAAAAACACTAAACCCGTGAATTGGAATACCAAATAACAGAACAAGGAAACCTATGAACCCAAAATCATGAATTTTTGAAAATCTCATAAATCACAAAAGCTTTAGGAAACAAGCCCTAACCCAAAAGCAAAAAACTGTAAAATGTCAAATACACCACAGAATCAAGAAAAGAAAGAAAACCCAGAAACAATTGAAGAGTTAAATGAAAACTACGGACCTAGACATGGAGACGATTGGTTTTCAATGGAATTGGTGAGGAGGACTAACGTGCGCAGGCGATGTACTGTGATTGTTGCCAACATTTTCCGTGGTGTATGAAACGACGATTCATCAGACAAGACTCGCTCTCTCAAGCTCTTGCGCCACCACAAACCACCACTGTCTTTATATATATATGTAGATAGATATAGATGAATAGGTCATTGATTTGGTCTCTCAGACAAGCAAGTTTTGAAGACCTAGGTTGCTGCAATACACACAGAGAGAGAGAGAGAGAGAGAGAGAGAGAGAGCGAGAGGGGTTCGAGTCGAGTGTTGGGAGATCGGACCCATGAGGCAGTGGATGGTTCGAAGAATATGATATTGGGTGGGGTGGGTTCGATGACCACATAGCCACGGGTGCGTGGTTCTTTCGTGAGGCTCACGCAGTGTAAAATTCTAAGCTACATTCAAATTTAGGGAAATAACAGGTCGGTGGTATTTTAAAATTCAATTACAAATTAGTGATAAAGTTTCTAAATATTAATAATTATAATTATAAGGTTTTTTTTTTATAAATTTGTAATAATTTTGTAAAAATATCACTGCCCGGTCATTTTCTCTTTTACACTTTCAACATAGGTAAGCATTTTGTTTGGTTTTGTTCTTCAAAATCTTTTTTTTAAAATATTTGAACAATAAAATTGAATTTAATAAAAATAGATATTTAAAAGAAAAAGGAAATTTTTTTCCTAAAAATGAAAATTTATATAAAAATTATGAGTATTTTTTTTAAAAAACTTTTTTTACCAAATTAGTTTTTGTTTCGTTTTTATTTTTTTAAAAAAAAACTGAATGTGTGAGTGATTTTCTGACCACACTGTCCGCCTAATAATCAGCTAGAGAGCACCGGCAGAATAGATGGCTTCAGCAAATCTGTAACAGAAAGAAAAGGCTCCAGCAGTGGCTCTTCCACCCGGGGGCACTCCGACGATCAAGTCAGTATATCTCTCAAAGATAATCAAGTGCTAAACTCACTACTCAAAGCATAAAACTGCGTATCTTAGACCCACGGGGTGCCTCTTTTTTATAGTTTACTCAATCCTAATCCCACTAGAAGCTTGACTTCTATGGACTCCAATTCTGTGCTTATTTTGGATTCCTCAAGAGATAAGGATAAACTCCCTAAGAGTGTTATCCTTATCTTGGCCAAGTTTCCTCTTTGTCCTAGGACTCTTGTCCTCCATCCGATTATCTCGGATTCCGATATCTTCGGAGATAACCTCGGCCTCGCCGAGATAACCTCGGCGTCACAACCAGGACACGTGGCACTTCGGCTGACACGTCGGCGTCACCTTGCCACGTGTTGGTATTCAGAAAATACATCCCCACAACTGCCCCATAGGTTTTATTACCTCGACATTCTGAGGTGATGGAACCTATATCTGTATTTTCTTCCAGTAAATCGGCTTAAGATTTGACAGCCGATATCATTCATTTCTGGCCGACATGCTTTTCCTAAAAAATCAAAGATTTTTAAGGAACTTTTTACGCGCATGAGATGTCATGCACTTCAATTCAACCGTTTTAGACACGCGTTTCATCTTTATTGGCCCGTGCCGGTGACGCGCTTGTAAGCCGTCTTAATCTGTCTGCGCCGTCTGACGCATGCGTTTTTCCAGGCGCAGTAAATGCCTTATTTTGCCGCCGTTTCACGTTTTCAACAAAAATACTACCTTTGCCTTCGTCTCTTCACTTTGCGCTTTGATTCACTTGCTTTTTCTCTCTCTAAGCTTTGTCTCTCGAATCCGCCATTGTTCAAGCTCCAGGCTCTGCAACTTCATTTGTCTCTCTGGTGAGGCTCTCGCTACTCTGTCACTTCTGTAACCGTCGTCTGTCTTCGGCGAACTTTATTCCGGCTTCAATTTCTCTGGTAAGCCACTATTCTTTATGTATTCAGTTCACTGATGTTCTTCTATCTTCTTGCTGCCATTACTATTCTGTTTAAACTATTAATTCCGTGAATCATATTTATTGTTCACTACTTCTTGCATTTTTGCCACTGTTCTTGGCCCTGTAGTTCTTGTTGTCTTTATGCTTTTGAGAACCCCACTTCTGTTCTTCATTCTGAAACTGCGTTCTGGTTTCTTGTTTCCTGTGTTGTTTTCCAGATCTCTGCCTTCAATTTTTGCTTTCAATCTTTGCCTTTATAGATTTAGGTTTGGGATTTGTCTATAGAACCTATCAATTCTTGGGAAAAAACTGAAACAGTCCTTACCAGCATATACCTAGGGTTTCGCCGAGGTCCCGATAACCCCTTAAGAGCATCTTCTTTTTGAAACCTAGCCCTCTGATTTTAGGCCGACGTTATGGGTATGTGAAGGCACAGGGTAGATACCCCGACCAAACTTGAGTACTTTAGGCAGGAGTTCTCCATCCCTGTTGATGTCCACCTGAGACTCGCTGGGGATGATGACTCCATCATGCCTACAGAAAATGCCATGCCCCTTCCCATTGTAGCTTTTACTGAGTGCGGACTCCGGCTCCCACTCAATATCCTTTTTCGCGAGATTCTTCATTATTATAAGTTGAACCCCATGCAACTGGCAATCAACTCTTATCGAGTGATTTTTGGTATTATCGCCTTAGCTAAACAGGAAAACGTTAGGATCACCTTAACCGACATACAATATTGTTATACCATGTGCGCCCTTAACCTGAAGGAAAAAGGTTACGTCTATTATCTTAAGCCGAGGTCTACAGAATTCAAAATCGTAGCCGACCTCCCAGACTCCAACAAGGGGGCTGGAGATGATTATGTTATTACTTCGGGAAATTGGGAGTTTGGCGCAGACGAGGATGCCCATCTCTACCCTCTTCCCCGATCAGTTAAAGAGGGTAAAGGTAAGAGCTCAGTGTCAATACTTAGTTGTTTCTGTTCAAGTCTTCAATATTTTATCTGTTTCTAATGTCTATTTCTTCTTGCAGACGTTCGTAAGCCAGCGAAAAACTTCCGCCAATCTTACGTTCCCAGTAAGGGCCTGAAAAAACTCCTGGACTTGCCAGTTCATAAAAGAAAAACACCTCTTCTTCTCAACTTTATTCCTACATACAAATCGACTTTGCCCGACGTCCCCAAAAGAAAGAAGAAAAGTCTTTCTCCTCCTACTGCCACAACTCAAACCACCTCTACATCACGAACAGATCAAGAGTCAACATCTGACCCAACTAATCAACCATCTACTTCGGCCCCATACTTGGTCCCAATACAAGAACGAAAAGGTCGGCGAAGACTTGTTAAAACTGCTGAGATGGGTCGCCCAAAGCCCGTTGCTCAAGACCTCCTTGCCGATCTCCCTGTTGACGTCGATGCTCAGCCGACGTAAACCATGCCCCCACCAAAGCTGAAATGAACCAAGAAAGCCCAGCCAAAGGCTAAAGCCATTGAAGTTGAGGCTGAGGATACCCTGACAATTTCACAATTGGCAGGGAGTGAGAAGACGGCTTCCGTTCCCAAAAAAAGGTCTGCTGAGACACAGCCATCAGAGTCCACACAATCAAAGAAGCCGAGATCATCGTCTGCGACGACCTCGGGGTCCAAAATACCAAAAGTCCCCTGGACGCCTGAAATTACTCTAGAAGATAAGCCTGTTCTTGCCAGCGATAGTGCCGACGACATTAATGTCGGCGTAGCACTCAGTACCGCCCTACTTCTCCCAGGTGATCTTGAGCGGAATGCCAAGATGAGTGAGTACAAGAACTATGCCTTTATGCTCCAACGTTCTGTCTAAGTAAGTGTCTTTACATGGAAACTTGCCTTCTCTTTTACTTTGTGAAATTTTGTAATAATTTTTTCCCTATGCTCTTTCAGGCCATTCAACATGCCCACTCTCTCTCTATGCAAGCTTTTGAAAATAGGGCAAAGTTGGCCGACATGAAGAGGGAGGTTTCTGCCCTTAAAAAGGAGAACAAAACTCTTCAATCAAAAATGAAAAAACTGGAAGACCAGGCTGAGGCTGCCACCAAAGCCCAAACCCTAGCCGAAGAAAAGGCCAAATCTGTTGAGGCCATCAAGAAGGTTGCCGAGGCCGAGAATAGAGAAGCCGAGGACAAAAACCGAAAAGGAACTTCTGGAGGCCTTGGCCACTAAAGACGCTGAAATCAAAGCGGCTGACGAAAAAGCCTATGCCCAAGGAATGGCCGATGTTACAGAGGAATACAAATTACAAGTTAGGCAGGCATGCAACAGGGGCTTTTCCCTTGGTTGGATGTCCCTGGCCAAAAAGCTCAATATTCCTAAAGATTCACCTCTGCGCAAGGCCGAAGCTATTCCTCTCCCATTCCCTCCTCCTCCTCCACCTCAAAGTCAAGCTGAAGAAGAATCTGAATCTGAGTCTGAAGATGAGGAGGAAGGTGAGGATGAGGCTTTAGTGTCAAGTTGAAGAAGAATCTGAATCTGAGTCTGAAGATGAGGAGGAAGGTGAGGATGAGGCTTTAGTAAGGAAATCCAAGGAGGCTGCTGGGCCTAAGTCTCCTTCTCTGAATGAGCAGGTATTGGACCTGACTCAAGATGTTGATGGTGATGCAGTTGCCAAGGAAATTACTCCTGAACAGGCCTCATCCGACGTTCCTCCAGCCGAAAAAAGTCTTGATGAAACCCTTGCGCAGATTGATGCCGAAATCGAAGCGGAAAAGACTACCGAAGTAGCTCTCCAGGAATCAGCCAAGGTAGTTCTCCAAGAATCGGCCGAGGTCCAGTCTCGAATTGCGCCTGATGTAGAAGAATCATAACTTTGATGTCCCTCTTTTTTTTTGTCTTTTGTACTTTTTTGTTTCATGGACAGTAGAAGCTTCTCTGTACGGCCGATGTGCCTTCTGTTTGTGTTAGATATTTTAACATAACTATCTTTTTTTGAATGACTGCATTCTTTTTTGCCTTTTCTTTGACTGCCTCTGTTTGATTCTATACTTAGAATTTTTTGTATGCCTTTCATACTTTGCCTCCTTTGTGCAATCTTCTCGGGGTTACATACCTCGGGTATAATAGCTACAAAACTTTTACTTCGGCAAGATACTGACCTGCAAACTTTTCATAAATTCTAACAAGTGTGAAACATATACTACTCAATGTTAACTTTGCAAACTTTTTCTCAAGTTTTAACAAGTGTCTAAACGGTGATCTCGGTCTAGCCTACTTGTAAATTGCTACAAGTTTCAACAAGGATTAACATATACTGTAACAAGGATCAACAAGGATTAACATAACAAGTGTTAAACAATAATCTATTTGTAAATTGCTACGAATTTCAACAAGAATTAACATATACTGTAACAGGGATCGACAAGGATTAACATAACAAGTGTTAAACAATAATCTATTTGTAAATTGCTACGAATTTCAACAAGTGTTTAAACAACATACTTATCTTTTTCCTCAACCTGTAAATTGCTGCAAATTTCAACAGATGATCATATGTCGGCTTAACGTTATCTTGTAAATTGCTACAAATTTCAACAAGGATTAACATATACTGTAACAGGGATCAACAAGGATTAACATAACAAGTGTTAAACAATAATCTATTTGTAAATTGCTACGAATTTCAACAAGAATTAACATATACTGTAACAGGGATCGACAAGGATTAACATAACAAGTGTTAAACAATAATCTATTTGTAAATTGCTACGAATTTCAACAAGAATTAACATATACTGTAACAGGGATCGACAAGGATTAACATAACAAGTGTTAAACAATAATCTATTTGTAAATTGCTACGAATTTCAACAAGAATTAACATATACTGTAACAGGGATCGACAAGGATTAACATAACAAGTGTTAAACAATAATCTATTTGTAAATTGCTACGAATTTCAACAAGAATTAACATATACTGTAACAGGGATCGACAAGGATTAACATAACAAGTGTTAAACAATAATCTATTTGTAAATTGCTACGAATTTCAACAAGAATTAACATATACTGTAACAGGGATCGACAAGGATTAACATAACAAGTGTTAAACAATAATCTATTTGTAAATTGCTACGAATTTCAACAAGAATTAACATATACTGTAACAGGGATCGACAAGGATTAACATAACAAGTGTTAAACAATAATCTATTTGTAAATTGCTACGAATTTCAACAAGAATTAACATATACTGTAACAGGGATCGACAAGGATTAACATAACAAGTGTTAAACAATAATCTATTTGTAAATTGCTACGAATTTCAACAAGAATTAACATATACTGTAACAGGGATCGACAAGGATTAACATAACAAGTGTTAAACAATAATCTATTTGTAAATTGCTACGAATTTCAACAAGAATTAACATATACTGTAACAGGGATCGACAAGGATTAACATAACAAGTGTTAAACAATAATCTATTTGTAAATTGCTACGAATTTCAACAAGAATTAACATATACTGTAACAGGGATCGACAAGGATTAACATAACAAGTGTTAAACAATAATCTATTTGTAAATTGCTACGAATTTCAACAAGAATTAACATATACTGTAACAGGGATCGACAAGGATTAACATAACAAGTGTTAAACAATAATCTATTTGTAAATTGCTACGAATTTCAACAAGAATTAACATATACTGTAACAGGGATCGACAAGGATTAACATAACAAGTGTTAAACAATAATCTATTTGTAAATTGCTACGAATTTCAACAAGAATTAACATATACTGTAACAGGGATCGACAAGGATTAACATAACAAGTGTTAAACAATAATCTATTTGTAAATTGCTACGAATTTCAACAAGAATTAACATATACTGTAACAGGGATCGACAAGGATTAACATAACAAGTGTTAAACAATAATCTATTTGTAAATTGCTACGAATTTCAACAAGAATTAACATATACTGTAACAGGGATCGACAAGGATTAACTGATCTTGAATTTCGCACAAAAGTTCTTGATGAGTTTGCTGTCAAACTGTGTTCCGTTGTCGGCAACTATTGCTCTTGGAATCTCAAATTTGGTGATGATGTTTCTCCATATAAAATTCTTGACGTCCACATCTCGGATTTTGGCAAGAGGTTCTGCCTCTATCCACTTCGTAAAGTAATCTGTTGCTATCAGCAAATATTTTCTCTGCCCAGTTGCCTGGGGAAGTTGCCCAACAAGATCCATGCCCCATTGGGCAAACGGCCAAGGGCTGGATACTGGGTTTAGGTCAGCAGCTGGCTGATGTATCAAAGGTGCAAACCTTTGGCATTGTTCACACTTCTTCACGTAGGCTTCAGCATCCTTTTGCATGTAGGGCCACCAATATCCCTGGGTAATGGCCTTGTGGGCTAATGATCTACCCCTAGCATGGCTTCCACAAATTCCTTCATGAATTTCATATAGAAAATCTTCAACCTGCAAAGGGTGTACGCACCTTAAAAGAGGTCCAGTGAAGGACCTTCTGTAGAGGTGTCCATCTACTGTCAGACTGAATCTTGCCAATTTTAATCTGACTTTGTGTGCCTCCTTACAATCTTCTGGCAGCTTTCCTTCTTTCAGGAATACAACAACTGCATCCATCCAGCTTGGCCCTATGTCCACACACATTGCTTCCTGCTCTGTGGGTTCTATGCTCGGCCCGGCCTATAGTCAAAATCAATAATTGTCCTTTGTTCCAGTCTGGCATTTGAAACTTGCCTAGGTTAGCCAAGGTGTTGTCATCTCGGCTAACTTGGAGTAGTCGGCAGTTCTGAAATAGGGTTGCCAATCTGATGACCTCTTTTGCATATGCCGACATCCTTTCGTCTCTGGCTGCAAATTCTCCTGTTGACTGGTTAACAATAAGCTGTGAATCACAAAAAATAATTACCTCATCTGCTTTTGCTGCTGCTGCTAGTTTTAGCCTTGCAATTAATGCTTCGTATTCCGCTTCATTGTTTGAGGCCTTGAACCCCAAACGGATGGACTGTTCTATTATTTCTCCATCTGGAGATATCAGCAGTACTCCTGCCCCCGCTCCTTGTTGGTTTGAACTTCCATCGACAAACAGTCTGAATGAGTCGCCGATGTAGATGCTGTAGGGTCTGAGTTTTTCCTTCCTTTGCTCTTTTGCCTTAGGCTGGGATTCTCCTTGCTTGCTGGGACAATGCTCATCCTGGCTCAACGGAGCCCGATGTTCGATGGTTTCAGGCGTGAATTCTGCCACGAAGTCGGCCAAAACTTGGCCCTTTATTGCTGTTCTGGGCCTGAACTCCAGGTCATACTAGCCCAAGGCAACTGCCCATCTTGCTATACTTCCTGTTAAGTCTCATTGTTGTAACAGGGACTTCAGTGGGTGCCCTGTGAGCACCACAATCTTGTGCGCCTGAAAGTAATGGTTCAATTTTTTTGAGGCCATTACTAAGGCCAGCATTAATTTCTCTAGTGGTAGATACCTTGTTTCTGCGTTGGCTAAGGTTTTACTTACATAATAAACAGCCTTTTGTTCTCCTTGTTCTTCTCGGATTAGCATTGCACTTACTGTGTGTTCTGACACAGCTAAGTACAAAAACAGCTCTTCCCCAGGTTCAGATGTCGAGAGGACTGGAGCCGTGGTCAGATATTTCTTTAGGTCGGCCAAAGCGACCTCACATTCCTCAATCCATAGGAAGTCCGTGGTCTTCTTCACCAGGTTGAAGAAGGGTTTACATTTGTCTGAGCTTCGGCTTATGAACCTGTTTAGGGCTGCGGCCCTTCCAGTAAGCATTTGTACCTGTTTTGCCGATGTTGGGCTCTGTAGGTCTATGATGGCCTTGATCTGATCTGGGCTGGCCTCTATGCCCTTCCTTGTTACCACGTACTCCAGAAATTTACCAGATCCAACTCCAAACGCGCAATTTGATGTGTTGAGTCAGAGCCGATATGTTTTGAGGATCTCGAATACCTCTTTTAGGTCGGCAAGATGACTCTTAGGCTCCTTGGTCTTCACGACCATGTCATTGATGTAGACTTCTACTATTTGGCCAATCAGGTGTTTGAACATTTTGGTTACCAACCTTTAGTAGGTTGCTCCTGCGTTTTTCAACCTAAAAGGCATCACTCTGTAACAGTATAGGCCTTTTGGGGTGATAAACGCTGTCTTCTCTTCGTCTGGGGGGTACATGGCTATCTGGTGGTACCCCCTATAAGCATCCAGGAAACTCATCCTTCCATATCTAGATGTGGCGTCTACCAACTGGTCAATCTTGGGTAGAGGAAAGCAGTCTTTGGGACAAGCTTTGTTCAGGCTTGTAAAATCTACGCAGACCCGTCATTTACCGTTCTTCTTCTTTACCACTACTGTGTTGGGTAGCCATGTCGAGTAATGAACTTCTCGGATGGCCCTGGCCTCCAGAAGTCTGTCCACTTCTTCTTCTACTGCTTTGACATGCATCAACGTCGGTCTTCTAGCTCGTTGAATCACAGGTTTTGTCGACCTGTCGACATTCAGTCTATGGCAAGTGACCTCGGGGTCAATGCCAGGCATTTCGTAAGATGTCCAGGCGAACACCTCAATGTTGGCTCTTAGAAAAGTCTTCAACTCTTTTTCCTCTTCTTCGGCTAAGCCCGAGCCGAGAAGAAAGAACCGTTCTGCGTCTCCATCCTGGACGAGGATTTTCTTTAGCGCCTCTTCGCTCTTCTCGGCTGGTTCTTTGCCGACGTCTTCTAGTACTTCCACGTCCTCATCTTCAATTTCTGCCTCTTTTGGCTCTCAAACGCTGCAAGTAGACTTCATTGTTGCCATGGAGCAGCTTTTTGCCTGCAGTTGATCTCCTCTGACTTCTTCAATGCCATGCTCTGTTGGGAACCATAGTATTTGATGCAATGTTGAGGGAACTGCCCCCATTGCATGCAACCATGGTCTTCCCAGGATGATGTTATATGGTGAAGGTGTGTCAATCACCATGAATTCTGTCCTGATCTTCTTAGTGCCAGCTTGTACTTCCAAGCTTGTTGCGCCCAGTGGCCACATCGGCGTTCCATTGAATCCGACCATCGGGCCATTCGATTGCTCTATGTCGTCTGGGTGAAGGCCTAGCTCCTTGTAACATCTAACGTACATGATGTCACACGAGCTGCCTTGATCTATTAGGATGCATTTCACTTGGCACTCCCCAACCTGGAGGGATACTACCAAGGCATCATTATGCGGATGCTGGACCATCTCTAGGTCAGCTTCAGTGAAGGCTATCATCGATCCTCGGCACTCTTCAGGCCGAGGTCTTTTATGTCCGACCTGGTTCACGTGCTGCAGGTGTTTTACTCTTTAGGTTTCTCCCAGAATGTCGCTTTCGTTCACTTTTGAGTAAATTACATTAACCACCCTAGGTCCCCCTCCCTGTGGTTGCTGTGCTGGGGGAGGCGGGGCCGCTGGTGCTTGAGGCAATCTTGCCTGCTCTTCTCTTGTCCTGGCTTCGTCGACGAGGTCCCTCAGATGGCCTTGCCTTACTAAGTCCTCTAAGTATGCTTTTAGGGCTCT
>NW_021025254.1:554767-572517 GCF_004153795.1 Camellia sinensis
CTCTCTCTCTCTCTCTCTCTCTCTCTCTCTCTCTCTCTCAAACCAAATCTACTACAAACCAAATTTAGAGTCAAATTTATTGTTCAGTAATAAATTTATTTGTTCTCTATGTGTTATAAATGAGTGAGTGAATATGAGTATATGAGTGAATCAAATTTTTTATTTATAATTTTTTTACAAATCAATCAGTGATAAATTTATCACTAATAAATTATTAATGATTTAATTCTATCTCCGATTTGTTAAATCCGTTGTCACCTCGGCTTCGCTTCGGTTCACCGTTCCCTTTTTCCTGCTTTACCTCCTTATTCCCCGATGTGTCCTCCTCGGCTCTGGCATATTTCTCAATTCTCGCCATGAGCTCTTCCATGCTTTTTGGCAAAGTTTTTGCCAAAGACTTCCGTAGTGGACAATTGTCTTTCAGGCCGTTCTTGAATGACACGACCGCTACTTCTTGATTACATTCTGGTATTCGATTGAACACCTCATAGTACCTTTTCACATAGGCCCTAAGGCCTTCGTCTTTGCTGATCTTCAGAGCCATCAATGCGTCCACCCTCAATGGCTGCAGTTTGTTCTTCACAAACCTGGCCACAAACATCTCGGCCAGGCCTTCCTAAGCCTTTACGCTTCCCTTCGGTAGTTTATGGAACCAATATAATGCCATCGAATTCAGGTATAGCCTGACGTGGAAGTTGGGATCTGACTTACCATCATATATTTGGAACCTCGGCATACTGAATCGCTTTGGTGCTTAAAATTTGTCCAGTTTCACCGAGAATGGTGTCCTCGGCTTAACCGGGGAAGTTACCTCAGCTTCAGTATTCTGTTGCTTCCTCTTGAGGTAATCTCTCAAGTCTTCTTTACTCCTTCCTGGAGCTCGGCTATCTCTGGACTTCAATCTCTTCGGCACACTGCTTTCAACCTCATGGTGGGCTTGTTTTGATCTCTCTCCATGTGTTGTGTCAAAGTAAAGCGCCTGCCCTTGAACATGCCGATGTTCTTTGGGTTCTGGGTCCTTCGTGTGATACGCTCTTCGGGACTCCTCTCGTCTCGGCTCCTCTTGTCCGCCTTCCCTGGAAGGTCGGTGAGAGTGCCTTTCGCTCCTGGTGTGCTGAGGGACTTCGGGGATTGTTCTTCTTCCTTCCTTCTGGGTGTTAGTTGCTGGCATCGGCGTATCCTGCAGTGGGTATGGTGGCTGCATGACATTGTTTTGCATCATGAAGTTGACCACTGATTGTAGGTCTGCCAACTTGTTTGCCAAGTCTTTTACTTCATCATCCCTCCGTAGGCACCTATCCCTCCATACCTGAAGGTTATCTTCGTTATAATACTTGCTTTGGTCTGTCCTCTTCGAAACATCACCCTCCTGGCCGACGTCTTTCTCTCCGTGGCCCTGGTCATGAGTTTCTGTATGGTGGTTGTCTCCTTCAACGTCAAGGTCAATTGGTCTGCCATTCCCAGCAGGAGTGTCGCCCCCATTGTTTTCCCTCTGTTCGTTACTGGCCATCTATTCTTCTAAGTTCCCACAGACGGCGCCAAATTGTGTGAGTGATTTTCTGACCACATTGCCCACTTAGTAATCAGCTGGAGAGCACCGACAGAATAGATGGCTTCAGCAAATCTATAACAGAAAGAAAAGGCTCCGGCGGTGGCTCTTCCACCCGAGGGCACTCCGACGATCAAGTCAGTATATCTCTCAAAGATAATCAAGTGCTAAACTCACTACTCAAAGCATAAAACTGCGTACCTTAGACCCACGGGGGTGCCTCTTTTTTATAGTTTACTCAATCCTAGTCCCACTAGAAGCTTGACTTTTATGGACTCCAATTCTGTGCTTACTTTGGATTCCTCAAGAGATAAGGATAAACTCCCTAAGAGTGTTATCCTTATCTTGGCCAAGTTTCCTCTTTGTCCTAGGACTCTTGTCCTCCATCCGATTATCTCGGATTTCGATATCTTCAGAGATAACCTCGACCTTGCCGAGATAACCTCGGCGTCACAACCAGGATACGTGGCACTTCGGCTGACACGTCAGCGTCACCTTGCCATGTGTTGGTATTCAGAAAATACATCCCCACACTGAAAATGAAATCAATCTAAGAGTTTTAGCAAAATTTTTATTGTAATTCTTGTAATTTTAATTTGATTAATTTTAACACTATACTTTCATTTTTTTTTTCAATGTAGTTATTCAGTCATTTTTCTTTGTAATTTCAGCCAAAAACGTGCAACTCACATTGATTTTTTGACAACATTTTAGATTAACAGCTCGTGTTTGAGAAAAAAATGAAAAATTTCATTGATAATTTTTTTTATAATTTTGATTTGAAATATAAGAAATGGACAATTTGATGATCACCTCCATTCTAATGGGAGACGGTGGAGTGATTATATTGAAATATAAATGAAAATAGAGAGCTAAAATTGATGAAACAAGAATTATGAGGATCAAATTGAAATTTTACTAAAATTATAAGAATCAATAATATAATTTACTCAAAAATAAATGAAAGAAACAAAATTCAATTTGTTAAATCAAATCGAATTGCCTGCCAACCAAAGAAAAGAAAAAAAACTCTAGTAATTATTACCATTATTTAAAGAAACTAAAAATAAAAAAGGAGGAGGAGGAGGAATATTAGTAAAGAGTTGGAGAAATTATTCAATACTTAGTGTTCCAAAGTATTAGTTATTATTGATCTAAAATTTGGAATCAATATTTTCATGTTAAATTTTTAACCTTTAAATGAGACGGAGCAATATTCCGAAAACATTAATGAACAAATACAACAATCAACAAAAATAATAATAATAATAATAATAATAATAAAGATTGAAAAACTATCACTTAATCTATTCCTAACATTGCTAAATTAAACTACTATTAAATAAATATCACATTTCATGAGTAGGATAACAATGGGTTAGGAATCAATTGTGGATGGACCCAAAAATAATTTAATAAGAGAGTTATGTGTTGCACCACTCCCACGTGGTCTGAAATCAAACCATGAGGCGATTACAAGGCTATTAACGATGGCTAGGACAAGTTTTTTGGTCTTCAGTAATCTGGTGGTGCTACATACACCAATTAGTATACTAATTAGTATATCAACTCTAGTTATGACTTATTATTGGCCCCATTCATTATACAAATTATAAATATTAAAAATCTCTTAAATTATGTCATATCATCAATTAGTATACTAATTAGTACATATAGTATTATTCTAAGTAATCTCACTTTATTGTTATAAAAAATTGATTATGTTTAATTTACATGTTCTCACACCCAAAATAATAATAATAATAATAATCTTAGTTGTAATAGATTAAGAATAGTTTACACGAGTCACAACCTTTAGAAGGTCAAAATAAAAACATATATCAGCTTGCATTTGGGTATTATTAATATATTACATAGGGTGGCACTAATGCCACATACCAAATAATTATATTACATTAGGTGGTGCTAACGCCACATACCAAATACTGTAATTAAATCCACGCAAGTTTCACCATAAGGACAAAAATTGCCTTCGGCCCAAACCTTTGTTTCACCATCTTCATCTTCTATCTTTTCGTTCTTTTCTCATTCTCTTCCAATTGCAAACCTAACACCAAAAGCAATGTCAAGTATTCCCTCCTATCCTTTGTTGATCTCAAGTGCAAAGGGAACCCTAGCCTCTTCAAATTCACATTTGTCCTATGTTGCCAACATCATAGCCTCCATGGTCGCCATCCCTCTCGTCCTCATGGCCTACATCTTTTGCACAAAGAAGTCGATCAAGACCATGTTTGCTAGTGCTAGGGTTTGATGTTTAGTCTCGACAAATCACGAAAGAAGAGTGGAAACAGGAGGAGAGATAAATGAACTCAAATAGATAGTCTAACTAATTTCTAAATGAACTAGAGGTTTACTTTGGCTAGATTGCCCAAATAAACTATACTCAGGCCCAGCCCTGACCATAGGCCCACAAGACCATAGCTTAGGGCCTCTCTGAATAAGCTCAAAAAAGGGGCCCATCCTATTATAATTTAATGTAATATATTAAGTATGTTTTAAGTCCAAAATTTTTTTAAAAAGGTCCAAACTAACTTAAAATAAATTGGTTCATTATAAAATTAAAAGGCCCAACACTGCAGTCCAACAAAGCAGCAATTTGAAAGGCGTAACAATTAATCCAATTCTTAATTCCTAACAATTAAGGGCCAATAGTTAAGGCCCACTTTGATAGCAACTTGAAAGGCCTATCTAATTTCTAACCCTACTACCTTCCCTTAATCCAATTTTCCCAACAGCTTGTTTGATAGCACACCAGCAGCCCAAGCCAACCAAGCAACAAAGCAGCAGCACACGACGGGGCAGAGTAGCAACACAGGTATTTTTTATTTTATTTTTTTCTTTCTATTCAATTAATTAAATATTTGTCTTGTCTTTTGCTCAATTAATTGCTATTATAATATTAGTATTTACATCATCAAGAAGAATTTGTTTAAGTTTAATAGTTCGCATCCAGGTCCGGCCCTGACCATAGGCCCACAAGGCCATGGCTTATGGCCCCTCAAAATAAGCTCAAAAAAGGGCCCCTCCTATTATAATTTAATGTAATATATTAAGTATGTTTTAAGTCCAAAAAAAATTTAAAAAGGCACAAACTAACTTAAAATAAATTGATCCATTATAAAATTAAAAGGCCCAACACTGCAGCCCAACAAAGTAGCAATTTGAAAGGCCCAACAATTAATCCAATTCTTAATTCCTAACAATTAAGGGCTAATAGTTAAGGCCCACTTTGACAGCAGCTTGAAAGGCCCATCTAATTTCTAACCCTACTACCCTCCCTTAATCCAATTTTCCCAACAGCTTGTTTGATAGTACACCAGCAACTCAAGCCAACCAAGCAACAAAGCAGCACATGTATTTTTTTTTCTTTTTATTCAATTAATTAAATATTTGTCTTGTCTTTTGCTTAATTAATTGCTATTATAATATTGGTATTTACATCATCAAGAAGAATTTGTTTAAGTTTAATAGTTCATATCACATAATTTAAAAGTCTTGTGTTTTGTTAAGCGGTGGTGGTGCTCTTGTTTTGAATTTTGATCTAAAAAAATATTTTGATCTCAGCTTATCATGACTCTTAAAAGAAATTATCCGTCTAGATTCGCAAAAAGAAAAAAGAAGCAAAAAGAGTCAAAAAATTACTCAATGTCAAAGAAGAGCTATTGTACTGTTAAGTATTTTTTGTGATTTTAATTCAAATATTTTGTCCTTTACCTTAATTTTTTTTTTTTCATTCAATAAAAAAAAAATGTGAAGAGCCCCAGAAATTTATTAGTTGCTTACCGACTTTAA
Source organism: Camellia sinensis (assembly GCF_004153795.1). Lineage (NCBI taxonomy): Eukaryota > Viridiplantae > Streptophyta > Magnoliopsida > Ericales > Theaceae > Camellia > Camellia sinensis. The sequence continues at coordinate 560,130 of NW_021025254.1, forward strand.
ACCCCAAAAATCTCCCTTCCTATACTAGTGGATTTTCTTACGTGTTCTTGAGAGGAACACTTTCTGGTCACTACGTATATTATGTAGTTCCAAAATTTGTGAGTAAAGTTAGATGGGTTTTCTAGATATGTTGAGTCCTTTTTATTTAATGCATCTGAAAATTGAAAAAACACATGCAAAATATTGTAAACTAGCTCAATAATGTTTTTCATGATTACAATCCTTATATGACACATTTCTTCAAATATATATACACTAGTGTATATCTATGCCGGAAGGCACAATGCAATTAATAATGAGATCAAAATATAAATAAAAATAAAATTATTAAATTAAAATGTAATTTATCAAATTTGTTGCTAAAAATTTGCAGTCAAACTATAAATATAGATCCAATTTCGACTTTCAAATTAATTATCTTTTCAAATATAACTATTTTGATCTATTAAAATAATCAAAAATTAAAATAGTAATTCTGTTTGACTTTATTATTATTACTATTATTTTTTAGAGAGTACACATGTTCCCGATTATACTAATTTTTTCAATTATATTAGAAGAGAGATAAATGAATCACAATTCTCTAGGACTCTATACATGTGCCTCACTCACTCTTTCTTTTTTTGACTCTCTCTCTCTCCTTATTCTATCTCTACCTATTATCTCTACTATCGTCTCTTCCCTTTACCTATTATCTCTCTCTCTCTCTAACGTCTCTAGCTGTTCTCTCTCCAAACCTTTTATTTCCTTTGTTTCATCTTCCTCTTTAATGGTGGTGGACAGCTGCGGAACAGATTGGCAACGAGCGACGATGAGTCCTTTCTTTCATTCATACTTTTTCTATTTTTGTCTTCCCTTTATTTTCTCTCAAATTCGTGATTTGATTAAATCATAGGAAATCAATATCCATTTCAAAACCATGTCAAAAATCAAAACCCATTTAAAAAATAAAACCCAGTTTTATGAAGATCAAGTATTAATTCAAATCCAAAACCTTTTAAAAAATTAAATCCATTTAATGTAATTTAATCCAGATGATAAATTACATTAAATTGGATAAATTACATTTGAAAATCAAGTATTATATACTCATATATTATTGCAGAACATTTACAAATGATAATATTAAATTTAAAAAAAAAATTGTAAGCTAAAAGCAAATTGAACAATTTAATTCCCAATGGAAGCCAAGCATCATATTAAAGAAGTTGGATACATTTAATGGTTTAGCAAATTTTCTATGAACAACAGCTGATTAAAAAAAAAAAAAATCAAATAGAGAGAGGAGCACTAAAGATTTAGCCAATTTTCTTATTTGTATAATCAATTTTACTCCTCAAAATTACTATATGTGAGAGAGAGATTTCATATTAAAAAAATTAAAAATAAGACCTACCAAGTACCCACCTTGCTGAATAGACATTTTGTTAAAGGCTTTCCTGACAAACAATCTACAATTCTTACTTTGCAAAACCCATCTTCCAATCAACCCATAACTCACTCCAATTACTTGCTCATCCAAACAGTACGCAACCTCAGAACAACATAAAAAACAGTAAAACAATTAGCAGAACCCATCTCTTATTTTCCTGCATTTTCGTAAGAAAATTAAGGAAAGAAGAAGTTTATACTCACAAGCTACCATTGTTGTCTCCAACTATGCAACCATTACCACCTCTAACTCTCCTGCAATAAAAACAAAGTAACAATTTCGTCATCAGATCTTATCTTCGATTTTATCTTCGATCTTATCTTCATCATCAGATCTTATCTTCGATATGTCACTTCACCTTTTCGGGCCCTAATCTACCTCCCCCAACGTCTCTCTCGTTTTAACGAACTACAATCGAACAACTTGAACAACAAAAACAAAAACAACAGAGCCCTAATTTGACTACCCTAAGGCAGCAACAAAAACAACAACGATGAACAATAGAGCCAAATTCAAGAACAGCTTGAAGAAAAGCTTCAATGGCAACCTGGCGGGGGCGATTGAGAATGAGATGTGTAGAGAGAAAGAAGGGCTTCTATGTTGTAGAGACAAGTCTTCACTGGAAGAAAGAAGAGAGAGAGATAAAGAGAGTTGCTATACTTTCTGGAGAGAGAGAGAGAGAGAGAGAGAGAGATGAGGGAGCAGTGGAATGATGAAAGAGGGCAGAAGTGGAGAGAAAAGAGATGAGAGATATTTTGGGCCAAACAAATCTGACCATCAATTTTGATTAGGATTCATCTCAACTATTAAAACCAAATGTATCTCTAATACATTTTGAGACATTTTCAAAAACCTTGTTGCCTTATTATATATAAATATATATATATATGCCACAAAAACGAGTGCATTAAATTAAAAAAGATAAGTTTAGCACATTAGAAATAAAACGAATATTAGGAGGGCCACACCAATTCCTCTTCAAATATTTTTTAGAGGCTCCTCTATGTATCACGAAAATAGGATCACGAAAATTGTCACCAAAACACAAGTTGAGCAGAGCCCACATCATTTAAGCAAAAAAAAAAAAAAAAAGAAGAAGCCAATGTTGGTGAAAATTTTCATTGTCTCGAGCATTTCTGTTTTTTAAAAAGGCATTTTATTTACTTTTAAATGTAGCATGAATTTCAATTTTTCTACTTCATTGTACTTTCTTGCTCATACTTTGTATCACAAAATTGAAATATTGACTCTATGACAATATGCAATTAGTGAAATTGTGTAGAACTCTAGAATACTTTGCCATGAAAGCTATGGATAAAGGGGTTATGCTCAACTGTAATTAGGGTATTGGGGAGTCTATCAGTGAGGAAGGGAGAGGGAAAAGGAGATATAGTGATCGAGGAAGGGGAATGTGAAGAGAAAGGAATTGCGAGACTACTAAAAGGAATAATGATTAATTGTCAGAGAAATTTATTGATAATAGGTCATGGGAGATGAAATATAGAGAGAGTTAGAATTTTATTTTTTTTATTTTTTTTTTGTTTTTGTAGATAGAGAATGGAATATACAGTTACTGATTTTTTTAAAGAGAGAGAGAGAGTCGTAGAAAATGTGATAGGAGGAGAGACAATGGAGGTGGTGGGTCTTTGATTGGAGTATGGGTATTTTTATCCTTATTGTGACAATTGCATAGATCTAACAATATGTTTCGTGGCATTAACCCATCCTAATATATATTGACATTTATTTTCAACAAAAGATACAAATTGAATTTATGAATTAGAGATACAAATGAAATTTGAACTCCACACTTGCAGCTCTTTGGAGAAATTTTTTTGGGCATTACTATTCAAGATAAAAAATTAGACCTAATTTTCAAAGTTAGTGATGTAGTGATCAATTAGAATAGGGTGATTTGGTGATAGATCCCTCACTGTCTAATTTGTCTTTCAAAAGGATAAAAATTATATAAGTACTTTCAAAACCCCCAAATATTTTAAAACTTGTTTATTTTACAATATTATTCTCATATCTATCAATTCTCCTATTAAGCCATCCTCATAGTGTATTTCAGAGTAAAATTTTACTTTGAATCACAGTAAAGTTTACTATGATTCAAAGTAAAATTTACTATAATTCAAAGTAAAATTTTATATTGTTAAGCAAATCAACATGTTTTTAACCAGAGTAAAATTTTACTTTGAATCATAGTAAATTTTACTTCAATTCAGAGTAAACACTCTGAATCAGAGTAAAGTTTTATATCGTTAAGCAAATCAAAATGTTTTTAACCAGAGTAAAATTTTATTTTAAGCTTTACTCTGATTCAAAGTGAAATTTTACTTTGAAAGTACAATTTTACTCTGAATTAGAGTAAAGTTTACTATGATTCAAAGTAAAATTTAATATTGTTAAACAAATCAACATGTTTTTAACCAAAGTAAAATTTTACTATTACAAAAAATAAAATACATACTAAATGAATGAACCAAAGTCAAATTTTACTCTAAGATCTATTAACAAATAAAAAAAAGAAGAAGCTAATTGGAAACAATTCCACTCATTGTTTTATCTGTTGAAACAGTCCCAATTCTCTGTTCTCTCTCTCCTTTCTACATCAACATTTATCTGTTGAAATTATACAGATCATAATCTAAGTTTTCTCTCTCTGTTTCTCTTTCCAACAGCATTTATATGTTCCAGTCAACAATAACCAATAAAAAAAATTAGATTAACAACCAGCCAAATTAAAAATAAAATAAAATTGATGAATACCAAAGTTCAATCTTCTACAAAATCATCCATGTTTGCACCCTCAATACCATCTTTCTTTCTCTGTGTGTGTTATGTGACCAAGAGAGAGACTTACAACTAAGCAAGGTATTTCCTTCTCTTCACCGACTCCGAAAACCACATTAATAGCTTGAGTCACTGTAATGGCGTCGATAGCGTGCAACTCGAGTTCTTCGAGATCTCAAGTCGTTCAAACTCCATCACCATCTCTTGGAGTACCACGATGGTGAAGCAATAGATCAATATTCGAATGGAACGCTGGAAACTCAGATTGATATTCTCATGCTTCAATTGGAGCTGGTAGTAGATCCAGATCTGTGGCGGCAGCGATTTTCGTCGACTAGATGCCGTGAAAAGTGGAAGGCAGAGGCAACGGGGTGGCAGAGAGGCATGTGAGGTCTTCAGCATCGGTTTTTCTACCAAATCTAGTCACTCCGACAAGATCTCCTTTGAAACCCTAGCCATGGCGTCATCGTCTAAGCAATAGTTGTATCAGACGAAACTTGAGAGATTGAGATGGTGATTAGAGAAGATTTAGTTGAGGGTATAATAATCTGATAAAATATTTAAATAATAAATTTTGTCACTTATACAAGATTTTATAATTATGAGGGGGTTTTAAAAGTACAATTTTTTTTCTTGGTCCTTTTAACAATAAAAGGAAGATAGTGTAGACACCCCATTTTTGACCGGCCTTAAGATTCAGACGTCACCAATTGAGCGCTCGGTGATGATGCATATTGTGCTCGTTCTGAGGTTTCAGAGTCTCAGCTGCGAACCTTGCCTCCAAACTTCGGGGCTCTTTTGTGCTTTGCCTCAGTTTGCGAACCAGGTCCTGTTTTCTCTTCCCAAAGGAAGAGAGAGGTCTCGTAGACCATCTCTCAGTAGCTGTAGGCTACGTTTCGTGGTCGTAGGCCATCTTTCCTGTTTGAAGACTAGTTTTTAATTTTTTGAGCCGTCGGCCGTGTGCCTCGGTTCGGGATCGCTTAATTACCTCCGTTTGCGCCGGTTTTTGGCACACACCTTGTTTCCTCTCTTTTGAGGGACACTGTGGCCCGAGAGACCACCTTCGTGGTCGCACGCCACTTTCGGTACCTAACAGCCTGTTTTCGGGGCTCGGGCCGCGTATTTTGGCCCCCGAACCCTCGTTTTGCATCGGTTAGGGTTCATTTTTGGTATGGACCCTATTTTCTTTGTTTGGAAGTTGGTACTATAGTGGGAGACCAGCAATTCTTTTGGAAATCATTTTCTCTCTCCTCCAGCCGATTTTCTTGACAGAAAGTTGGTTTTCCTCACTTTTGGGCCATAATTTCTAGTCTCCCATACCACCATTGTGTTGTACTCATCTGGGAGGCCACCAATATGGGTAGGCCGACCAGCTTTTCTTCTTGACCCTTTTGAACCTTGCTAGAAAGCTGGTTTTCCTCTCTCATGGGCCACAATTTTTGGTCTCCCACCATACAACTGTGTTGTACTCATCTGGGAGGCCACCTTTCTGGTATGGTCAACCAGCATTTCACCTTGGCCCTTTTGACCCCTGGTCGGCCGACCACCTTGGCTGGTCGGCCAGCCTTCTGCTTTTTGGCCTTCCTGAGTGCAACACAGCTGTTCCAGCTGTGAAGCATTTGACCCTCTCTTTAAGATTTCACCCTTTTGTTTGTCTTCTTAAGGAAGCTTTGGTCCATTTGCTTAGCTTATAGGAGAAGCTTGACCCTTTTGGTTAAGCTTCTTTTAGAAGCTGACCCTTTGTTGAAGCTTCTTAGAGAAGCCTTGCCCCTTTGTCTTCTATAAGAGAAGCTTTCCTCACCATTTGCAAGGGTTAGAAAAATTTGGCTGAAGCTTATATACTTCTCCCTCCATAGACCTTTTCTTCAAGCTCCAAACCCCATTATTCTTGCACCCATTACACTACACCTCCCAGCATAACACCTCTACCATCCATCCAAGCACCTTGGAACTGATTTGTAGAGGTTGAAGGCTCATTACCTTGGTCCAGAAGTTGCTGAGGGTCGGCTCTACAAGGGTAAGCCTCTATTTCTCCCATTTTTTGCATTATTTTGCTTCATATCTTAGCCCTACTTGCGAGCATTTTTGGGTTTCGACATAAATTGAAAAAAGTTTTATTTTGAGCTCCTCTTTAAGTTTTATTAAGGTCACTTTTCTGTTTGGGGTCACCTTCCCCTTTGCATGCTTCATTTCCTCATGTTTAGGGCTATGCATTAGAGCATTTGTGTCAGCCTTGGTTTGGCCTTTTAGACACTGAAATTTGGTGGATTGTCAGTGGCTTAGATGTGTTTTTGAGCCCTAAAATCAGAGAGGGGTGACCCTCTCACCCCTTGTTCTCTTTACTAGCTTTGTTAGCCTTCCAAAGGGGCTCCTACTTGCATGTTGTGAAGTCACATTTCAGGCCTTATTTGGTGAGTTTTATGGTCTTCCTTGACTCTGTCCAGAGCCCTTTTGGCCATATTCTGTGTCCATCATGCATGTGTAGAGCAATCCTTCTAAAGGCCTTTCAAAGGGACCTTTCATTGCATGCTTCATTGACCCATTTCAGGCCCCTTTTCAGTGAGTTTTAGGGCTGTCATAACCTCTTTCCAGAGGTAGTTTTTCCACTTTGTATATCCATCATGTATGTGTAGAGTAATCCACCTCATGGCCTTCCAAAGGAACACTTCATTCTTGCATGCATTGACTGAGTTTCAGTGGTTATTTGGGTGTATTTTGGCATGGCATACTTCTGTTTTTGGCTGGTTCGGTGAGCCCTCATGTGCTTCACATACTTGTAGTGTAAATCATGGTTCACTAGCTTTCTTTGCATGCTTTGTTGACCATTGATTTTAGCACTTTTTGGCCATGCCTTAAACTAATTTTGTGCATATTTTGGATAGCCCTAGCTCTATTTTTGGGTCTTGTGGTTGAATGATGTTTGTTTTACATGCTTGTAGTTCAATACCCATGCTTAACTTTGAGTTTTGAGGCTCATTACATGTATATACTAAAGTGTGTTCATGTTTTGGGTCCATTTTACATCATATTTCAGAGCTTGTATCAATGCCATATTGCCATGTTTTATACTCCTTAAGTGTGCTCGAGAGTTGTCCATGAATGTCTTGTTTTCGGGCCATTGAATGAGCTCCATTTCTTTGCATTCCGAGCCATCATTTTAGGCCATTTCCTCATTGTTTCAGACCTGCCTAGGGTCTGTTTGGGGTTGGTTTTCCCATTGGTGCATTGCTTTGGGTACCTCTAGTGTAACGCACTTCACTAGTTTCGGTACCCGGGCCTCCTAGCTTGCATTGTGTGCCATGTTTGCATGTTTCGGGACCATTTTGTATCATGTTTCAAAGCTGGAATTTGTGTGTTTGTATACCATATTACATCTTTTTCCATGCTTTGGTAGAGTGGCATTTGATGCCTTAGGATCGATCCCTTGCATCGTGCATGTTTGTATGTGTTTCGGTGGTCCCATTTCCATCATATGGCCACTGATGTGAGTATGGCTGAGGTCCACTCATGTTGGTGTAAGTCCATCATACATCGTGTATGCCATTTTAGTCTATCGCATTGCGTATGCTAGGTTGCATGTTAGTGCATTGTGCATGCCATGTCACGTGCATTGTGTATGCCATTTTAGTCCATAGCATTGTGTATGCTAGGTTACATGTTAGTCGCATTGTGCATGCCATCTCATTTGCATTGTGTTTGGGATAGGAGTTAGCCCAAGCACGGGAAACGAGGGACGTTTCATACTCCAAGTGACGGAACGTGTCTCAATTCCCAATCGCCGACACTCTGGATTAACCATGATGGAGTCTAGGCCTTGTTGTGTTTATATGTGCATTCATTTCACATCGAGTCGTACAATTCGACTCCTCGGCCATCGTGCATCGAGATGTGTGATTGGTGGCACGATGATCGAGGTGTGCATACATATGTGAAAATACTTTGTCATGCCCCTTTCTTGCTCTCTGTTGCAGCAAATCAGAAATCAGCAACTTTCAAAAGCCTTGCACAGCATTCCGGGATTAATTGCAAATAGAGGCGAATCGGGGCATTGCAATGGATTTCTGCGCAAGGCAACTCGAGCATGCATCTTTCATCATTCGGAATAGAGCTGAGGCAGTCCATGAATTTGCGTGCTAGTTTATTTGCTTTCCTAGTTAATTTGTTAATTAATTAGGGTTTTGTAATATTTAATCATTCATTCGTAATGTAATTATTATTCGGACTGTATTATTTATTCGGACCCTCCGAGCGAGGCCAATGTTGTAATAAGTGTGCGTGTGTGTGATGCATGTCTTTCAACCCCCGGTCTTTCTCTCTTTTATTTACCAGCTTATGATGGTTAGATTAGGGCATGTTTCAATTAGCATACTTATGCTTGCATGTTTACATCATTCATCTGTCTTGCATGCACCGGGCTCGGTGCATCATACTAACTGCATCGTATCTCAATTCCAAGTTGAATATGTGTTAGCTGTAGCATCTCATATGCCATTCTTAGAACAGCCAAGTCTATTGTAGTTGCATTTTTGCATGTGTTGCATTAGGCATTTCTGTATAGTTATGACCATGCATGGATTTCTAACATAGCTTCTGTTTTGACTTGGAGTACTTGGTAAGTGTTTATGCTTTAGCATCCTTGCATGTGTGTGAGTGACTGCCATGATAGCATGCTTACCATGAGGCTACGTGCTTATGTGATATAACTGCCTAAATGCCTGTGGGTGAATATTGGATTATCTGAATTGGAATAATGCATTGACTGTGAGTTTTAAGCCCACTTGAGAGTGGCAAATCATCATGTTTTCTAAGCCTACTCGATGGTGGCAAAATCTGCATTTTAAACCTACTTGCGGGTAGCAAATCGCTTTCAAAAATAAACATGAAATGTTTTATTCCAATTTAGGCGATCCGGTCTATACTTGTATGCAGTGCGCATTACATAGTAAATCTAGGCTAATAACCGGAATAAGAACGCATAATGCTTTCAAAACTCGATATCATGGTTAGTAGAGGCCGATCTTTGATCGGGCGAGCGGGGGTGCTCACGAAGTGACCTTTCCCAATCGTACCCAAGTTCTCGAGCCGAGGCAACATTGGTGATGATGGACACGTGGCCTTCGGCACGAGTCAGGGTTTCCTAAATTCCCCCAAAAACAAAATATTTAGGTGGCGACTCTGTATCTGGCAAAGCAGTCCATGTTTGGCACTTCTTTCAAAAAATCTGTTTTAAAAAACGATTTGCCAGATTTGGATTCTTTGATGATTCATCGGTCTTGCATTGCACTCTGCGAGATTAGATACGGGACCCTGACATTTGAGACTGAACTGTAGTAAGCCCAAATGAACAAAACGGGGGGGATTTCCCTCCCGGGACGTTCGGGAACGTCTACAGTTTCTGGCGACTCTGCTGGGGAGTTAGAGAACTTGATTCGAACTTATGACATCTTGTTTTGACTACACTTATGTGTTTCTTTGCATTGGTGCGCCTAGGACACCGTGTTTGCCGTATGCTATTCCTGAATGGTTTGCCGGAGGCTCGCTTCGGGAAATGTGCCATAAGGCTGACCGGTTGTGGGCTCTGCCACGACGGGAACACAAACCCCGGTTTTACCGGGGCACCCTTTTTGACCATTTGACCTAGTGCATATTCGGAATCCATAGTGACCATTCGAAACTAGGACAGGTTGCTTACCCGATTATAGGTTGTTTGAAACCGTTGTGTGCGTAGTGAAACCCTAGCTGCTGACAAAATAGGACAGGGAAACCCTTCCCCAACATAGGGGTGTTTTGGCTCTCATTTGCTTGTTATGTGCTTTTAGAGTGCGTCTCTACAGGAATGCATGCATCAGTTTGCAAGTTTGGGGCATCAGGCCTGCGGGCACCAGTTCAGTATTTTGGGATTCAGTTATCTGTGGGTATCAGATTCAGTTTTTGGGAGGGCAGTAATTTGGGGATAATGATCAATATTTGAGAACAGTATTTTTAGCTTATCGACTGTGTGTTGTGATGCCCAACTGTGTGTTGTGTATTTATTTAAAGTCGTTATACTGCTCGTTTTTCTGGTTGTTTATTTCCTTATTATTGTTTTATTTATCTTTTTGCTAGGTAGTTTAGCACAATTGCTTCAGACCAAGCAGATATTCCCCAAGCACTCTGGACAAGAGGTCGCCGACTCAATCGATCTGAGGATCTGGTCGACAGACAACCAGTGTTCCACTCTCTACCCCCGGTTATCAGACGGAGGCCGAGAAAACGCAATGTATTCGAGCAGAGATTGCCAGGTTAGTGGACTTTGAACAGTCAGGTTGAGCTTCCTGAGGCTACTCCAGAGTTAGACCTGCCGATAGTTCAGATAGATCAGGGCAGTATGGCAGGAACGACAGGAGTTGAGGAAATGATGCGTTAGATGCAGGAGACCATGAGAGCCATGTAACAGGACGCTGTTCGTTGAGATGAATTTGCCAAACAGCAGGCCGAGATCATGGCCCAGCAGGCAAAGTTAATTGCCAGGCTGCAACAACAAACCGGTGCATCTGCTTCATACCAAGCTCCTCCACCACCAGGGGTTCAGACACCCAGGGAAACACCCAATGTCTAGGAAGGTACGGACATTCCGATAGGGCCGACTCCACCCCCAATTTTACCCTAGCTATCCAAAACACCTATCAATCTATCGGACTCTCCCTTCGAGTTCAAGGTCGACCCTACCGCGTTGAAATTGAGCAAGCTTGAAAAGTTGTTCAAGAAATCCCAAGGGGTGAAGTCTATCCCGGACATTGAGGATGGGTACACCGACGTGGCTGTGACGCTGCCAGATAGGTTCAAAATGCCACAAATCGACCGCTTTGACGGATCTGGGGATCCCATGGTACATCTCCGGTTGTTCTCAGATGTACTATAGCCGATGGGCCTCACCAGACGGCAGAAGCTTTCATTATTCGGCCGGACCCTGTCGGGTGTGGCCGCTATCTGGTACGCAAAATTAGAAGACAATGTTAAGCGGAACTGGGATGAGATGGCTGAGGCTTTCATTGCACAGTACTCCTATAATACGTAAATCGAGATTACAACCAGTGATCTTGAGACAACAAGGCATGAGCCGAAGGAGAGCTTCTCTGAATTCGTAGCCCGGTGGAGGGCAAAGGCCTCGATGATGACCCTAAGGCCTATTGATAAAGATCAAATCCAGATGATTGTGCGTAATCTCCAGCCTAAGCTGATGCAGAAAATGATCGTGCTCCCCTTCCCTACCTTTTCAGATCTGCACGAGATGAGAGTACAGATTGAGGATGCCTTGAAACAGGGCCTGATTGATAATGACAGAGAGCAACCCAAAAGAACCTTCAACCGCAACAACAATACAGGCACCAGCAATGCCGCAAATGCTAGAGCTTCAGAAGTAAGCATGGTCACCACCATTCCCCTTCAAAGACCCATGGCAGCTACACCTTTCTCCAGCGCGTCCGGAAGCAACACACAAACCACCAAATACCAACCTCGAGGCCAGAGGACCTTCACCCCATTATATATGCCCCTGTCCAAGGCTCTGGGGGCATTAATCAGGAAAGGGCACCTAAAGCCCCTGGAGTCGAGGCCATTGCCAAATCCACTCCCTCCCTCTCATAACCCAACAAAATATTGCGCATATCACCAACAACATGGTCACGACATCGACCAATGTTTTAGATTGCGTCACGAGATTCAGGATCTCGTTGACAAGCAGGTGATTGTGCCTCCAGAAAAACCCAATGTCACCACAAACCCTCTCCTACCGCACAACCAAGCTCCACCCCCCAAACGTATCAACTTTATCCAGACTGGGGTCATATCTTACGATCCTAGCATATATATCACCCTATCCCACCTACCTAAGCCGGAGGTGCTCCTTCATGACTGCATTGACTTGTGCATGTTGGACATCTCTAGAACCCAACCTGAACCAATGGTGGTGACTGTCAAACACAGAACAGGGAAGATTTCAGGGCAGAATGGGATTGTTGAGTCAGAATCCGAGGAATCTGGGAGTTTTGCTGAGGAGGTATACAGTCCGAGTGACTACATTCTATCAGTGGGCCAGGTTGGGCCAAATGTGGAATTGCCGGCAGGGGCAAAGCTTTGTGTGATACAGGGGGATGAATCTGGTCAGAGGATAGATGA
>NW_021025254.1:573188-600183 GCF_004153795.1 Camellia sinensis
ATCGGTTTAAAGACCGCGGACTTTGTGCCGACAGCCCAGGTGATTTGGGCATATGATAACACAAGCAGATTCCTATAACACGTAAATCGAGATTACAACCCGTGATCTTGAGACAACAAGGCAGGAGCGTAAGGAGAGCTTTTCAGAGTTCGTAGCCAGGTGGAGGGCGAAGGCCTCAATGATGACCCTAAGGCCTACCGATAAAGATCAAATCTGGATGATTGTGCGTAATCTCCAGCCTAAGCTGATGCAGAAAATGATCGTGCTCCCCTTCCCTACCTTTTCAGATTTGCACGAGATGGGAGTACAGATTGAGGATGTCTTGAAACAGGGCCTGATTGATAATGACAGAGAGCAACCCAGAAGAACCTTCAACCGCAACAACAATACAGGCACCAGCAATGCCGCAAATGCTAGAGCTTCAGAAGTAAGCATGGTCACCACCATTCCCCTTCAAAGACCCATGGCAGCTACACCTTTCTCCAGCGCGTCCGGAAGCAACACACAAACCACCAAATACCAACCTCGAGGCCAGAGGACCTTCACCCCATTATATATGCCCCTGTCCAAGGCTCTGGGGGCATTAATCAGGAAAGGGCACCTAAAGCCCCTGGAGTCGAGGCCATTGCCAAATCTACTCTCTCCCTCTCATGACCCAACAAAATATTGCGCATATCACCAACAACATGGTCACGACACCGACCAATGTTTTAGATTGCATCACGAGATTCAGGATCTCGTTGACAAGCAGGTGATTGTGCCTCCAGAAAAACCCAATGTCACCACAAACCCTCTCCCACCGCACAACCAAGCTCCACCCCCCAAACGTATCAACTTTATCCAGACTGGGGTCATATCTTACGATCCTAGCATATATATCACCCTATCCCACCTACCTAAGCCGGAGGTGCTCCTTCATGACTGCATTGACTTGTGCATGTTGGACATCTCTAGAACCCAACCTGAACCAATGGTGGTGACTGTCAAACACAGAACAGGGAAGATTTCAGGGCAGAATGAGATTGTTGAGTCAGAATCCGAGGAATCTGGGAGTTTTGCTGAGGAGGTATACAGTCCGAGTGACTACATTCTATCAGTGGGCCAGGTTGGGCCAAATGTGGAATTGCTTACAGGGGCAGAGCTTTGTGTAATATAGGGGGATGAATCTGGTCAGAGGATAGGTGACCTGGCAGCTGTGGAAGAGGATTTTGCTAACCTCAAAATTTTCAATGAAAAAGATCTAGAGGGCATGATAGTCAACTGGTCAGATTTTGAGGAGTCAGCAGAGGTAACCAGGTGGCTTGATGACCTACTAGATGTTGTCGAAGAAACTCAGTTGGAACAAGGCCCGGCAGGGTCAAGGACATTAGTTGTGGCCGGAAGGGTCGGAGACCAGAATGCATCGTCGGAGAGCGCCAGTGCTAAGAATTTCGCTCAGGATCTGGGCATTTGGAATACAGGAATTATAGAGCAGCCAGCTGTACTGACGCAGTTGGAGCAAGAAGGAGTCGAAGAGTTTGAGAGAATCAGAAAAGTCAAGGTCCCTGAGGGGACTGAAAATGTTGTGTGCACGAGGATAGAGAATGCTGCGAGCATGTGGACAGAAAGTACTGCGAGTATAATTGTACCAGAGCCGGACAGGTGTCTTTAGTTGCCGATGGAATGTGGTGGGAGGACGATGATCTATGTCTTGCCCACACGGATGAGGATTGGGGAAGCAACCAACCAGACGATACCTGGTACATTGGTGAAGTCGATCATATGACTAGAAGCGGGCGGTATTTCAAGCCCCCATATCTAGACCAGCCAAAGGCGTTTGGGAAGGATAAGGAGGCCGAGAAGCAGAAAGAGAAACAACTTGAAGAAGAGGCTGTACTAAAGCAGTTGAAAAAGATACAAGCAGACATCTCCATCTAGGGACTGCTTATGGCATCGCGAGTGCATCGACAAGCTGTCTTATCGGCCATGGACAAGGCCAAGCTCTCAATAGACACCACGCCCGAACAGCTGGTGGGCTTAGTTTTTCCGAGAAGGGCTACCCCGATGTTGACTTTTTTTGACAAAGAACTACCACCTGAAGGTGCGAACCATAACAAGCCACTCTACATCTCTGTGGAGTGTAGAAACAAATGGATACTCGTGGTGCTTGTCGACACAGGGTTCGCCATCAATGTGTGCCCGGCAAGAACCGCATATGCAATCGGTTTAAAGACCGCGGACTTTGTGCCGACAGCCCAGGTGATTCGGGCATATGATAACACGAGCAGAGAAGTAATGAGGACAGTAAAAATTCAGACCAAGGTTGGGCCGGGACAACATGAGATTAACTTTCACGTCTTAGAAGTTCCTGCGACCTTCAATCTACTCTTGAGGCGGCCGTGGCTGCACCAAGTGAAGGCAGTTTTGTCCACCTTACATCAGATGGTGAAATACCCTCATGGGAAGGGGAGTAGCCATTGTTTTTGGGAATTCATCGATCCATCCACCGCCAGAGGTGTCTACACCAGTCCTGGAAATTGAGCACGGTATGGAGGATGTGTTCATGTCGGGTTTTACCTTAGCCGAGGCTCGGGTTGTGCAAAACATCATGGCTGTTAATGAGGGGTTGTAGATCAGCGCTCAGTCAGTATACCTCATGAACAAGCTTCAACACATCCCCGGGATGGGATTGGGAAAGAGCAGCCAAAAGGGCATTGCAACGTTGGCCGAAGTGCCATACAACCCACATACCTTTGGTTTGGGTTATCTGCCCACCAAAGAGGATTGGATAAGGAAAGGTAAGGAGATAGCTAGGAGAGCCAGAGCGAAGCAGGCGGGGAAGCCTTTTGAGCTAATGCACCGAACGGAAGCTTTGTCCGGGAGGGGGAGGACTTTCCATTTTGTGGCTTCCCAGAGCCGTGGATAAACGAAGAGAAGCGCCATGTGCCAAGGTTTGAGATTTTCTTTGACCTACAGTTATCCGGGGATGACGTTGCCGAAGAGCAGACAGACCCATTAGCTGAGGCTGAGCAAAGCAAGAAAGTAGAGTCTGAGGACGCCGAAAGTGAAATAGGGGTAGCGCTGGCGTGTCTACTTTCAGATCCTCTGATCGAACAGAAATGCTTGGGAGATAACTTCTCAGTATGCGTGATCGGGAATGAAACGGCTGTGGGCCTACCAGCAAACATTTTGGATGCATCTATCGCACCCTTTCTCATTTGGCAATATGAAGAGGGATTTTTGTCAAGCAGCACCGGGTCAGGTAGTGAGCCGGAATCTGATTCCACCGAGTCTGTTGAGTCAGAATCAGGTTCCAGTTCGATTGAGTCTGAGTCCGGTATTCCAAGGGGTGATAACCCGGATACCACAGTCCTGTCCAGGTCGTCTTTTTCTTTCTCTTTTGAGTCTGTTGTAACCGAAGAATCGGACGATTTGGATGTGCTTAACGAGAATGATGTGGCTGTGGTTTCTGAGTACTTTTCTATGCCCTTGATTTATTGCATTAACTCAGACTTTCAAAATTTTGATGAAAACGACGAAGAAATTTCTCCGATTTTGCAACGCCTAATTGAACAAGAGCAGGAAATATTTGTCAAACCCTTAATGGATGAAATCACTACTGTGAATATTGGCACTGAGGAGGACCCGCGGCTGGTCAAGATTGGGTCCACGTTGTCTTCGGAGGAACACGAGCACTTAGTCGCTTTATTAAAAGATTTCAAAGATGTTTTCGTGTGGTCCTATGAAGACATGCCTAGAATCGATCCTGAGATCTTACAGCACTGGATCCCTCTTGACCCCGAGGCCTGACCCATTAAACAAAAACTCAGAAGGATCCGCTCAGACTGGGCTCTTAAGATTAAGGAAGAGGTCACCAAGCAAATTGACGCAGGCTTCCTGCTGGTATCCGAATACCCGACTTGGTTGGCCAACATAGTTCCGGTGCCGAAGAAGGATGGTAGGATCCGAGTATGCATGGATTTTAGGGATTTGAACAGAGCCAGTCCGAAGGACGACTTTCCCTTGTCGCATATTGATGAGTTAGTGGACTTCATAGCGGGGCATGCTTTGCTTTCGTTCATGGATGGCTTCTCAGGCTACAATCAGATAGTGATGGCACCTGAAGACCGGGAGAAGACTGCATTCACCACCCCGTGGGGACGTATTACTACAGGGTAATGCCATTTGGGCTGAAGAACGCTGGAGCTACATATCAACGGGCCGCGACCACAATATTGCATGACATGATCCACAAAGAGGTTGAGGTGTATGTGGACGACATGATTGTCAAGTCCAAAGAAAGAGAAGGCCACTACACCGCCTTGCAAAAGTTCTTTCAGAGGATCAGAGAATTTCGATTGCGGCTGAATCCTCAGAAGTATACGTTTGGTGTTACAGCAGGGAAAATGTTGGGGTTTCTGATTACACAGAGAGGTATCGAAGTCGACCCTTCCAAAATCAAGGCCATCCTAGAAATGCCACTACCAAGGTTTGAAAAGGAAGTGTGAGGCTTTCTAGGCAAAGTGCAATTCATAAGATGTTTTATCTCAAAATTAACATTGACTTGTGAACCACTTTTTGGCCTCCTGAAGAAATGAAAGAAATTCCAATGGGACGGCCGATGCCAAGCTGCTTTTGAATAGATCAAGGAATACTTACAGAACCCACCTGTGCTGTAACCGCCAGAGCCGGAGAGACCGTTGATTTTGTATCTTTCAGTAACTGAGACTACAATGGGCTGCATGCTCGCGCAAGAATCAGAGGACAAAGTGGAGACAACTATCTACTATTTGAGCAAGAAGATGCTAGAGTATGAGACTCGCTACACACCGTCGGAAAAGGCTTGCTTAGCTTTGGTATGGGCTACCAGGAAGCTGCGGCACTACCTGTTAGCTCACTCTGTAATGTTGGTTTCACGCTTGGATCCCATCAAATATCTTTTCGAGAAACCAACACTTACGGGTAGGCTAGCTCGTTGGCTGCTGTTGCTTTCTGAATTTGATCTGAAGTATGTGACACGCAAGTCAGTAAAAGGAAGAGCGGTAGCGGAGTTCCTTGCCGACCACCCGATTGAAGGGGATGAGGCGGTTGAGTACCTATTCCCAGATGAAGCCATTCTGCACGTAGAGAAAGAGACGTGGACAATGTACTTTGATGGAGCGGCTAATCAATATAGTTATGGGATAGGCGTGATGCTTATAGCACTCGATGATTCCCATATACCCCTAGTCTTCATCAGTACGGGTATGGGATAGGGGTGTTACTGATAGCACCTGACAATTCCCGTATCCCTCTAGCATTCAAACTCCGATTCAAAGTCTCGAACAACGAAGCAGAATATGAGGCATGCATTGCCGGTCTATAAGCAGCCCTGGAACTAGGGGCAAAACGGTTAGACGTCATCGGGGACTCGAACCTTGTTTTGTCTCAAGCAAAAGGAGACTGGAAAGTCGAAAAAGAAACGATGATAATGTATCACCAGACCTTGGACTTGTTAATTCCTCGGTTTGAGAAGCTAAACTTCACTCATCTACTAAGAGAAAACAACAGGTTCGCAGATTCATTAGCAACTCTATCTTCCATGATAGACATCCCGTTTGGAGTCCAGATGCCTTCTGTCATTATCGACAAGAAATTTGTGCCGGCATACGAGTCGATTGCTGCTATAGATGAGGTTCAAGATGAGGACCCCTGGTATTACGATATTTGGAATTTCTTGGAGAAGGAAGCATATCCACCAGGGGTAAATGCCAAGGATAAAAGAGCAATTAGAAGAATGGTCGTTCAATTCATCATCTGCGGCGGTAAATTGTATAAAAGAGGTCATCTGGGAATGCATAAGCTGTGCGTTGAAGCTGAAGAATCGAAACGCCTGATGAAGGCCATCCATGGAAGGGAATGTGGTGCGCATATGAACGGGGTAATGCTGGCGCAAAAGATCCTTAGACAAGGCTATTATTGGTCCACCATGGAGGAGGATTGTATCGGCTTTGTTCGGTGATGCCACAAGTGTCGGATCTATGCCAACCGCATGAACATTCCGCCATTGAAGCTGTATAATATGACTTCGCCATGGCCATTTTTAGTTTGGGAAATCAATGTGATCGGGGCTGTTACTCCGAAAGGGTCGAATGGGCATGAGTTCATCCTAGTCGCGATAGATTATTTCACGAAGTGGGTTGAGGCCCAATCTTATGCGGTGTTGAAGGCGTCGCACGTTGCAAAGTTTATCAGAAACAACATCATCTGTCATTATGGGGTCCCAAATGAGGTCATTTCAGATAATGGTTCCCACTTCAAGAAGGAAGTGATTGACTTGTTGGAAAAATACAACGTGGATTTTCATAAGTCGTCCACATACCAGCCTCAGACCAATGGAGCAGTTGAGGCTGGCAACAAGAACATCAAACACATTTTGCAGAAGATAGTGGAAACCTATCGAGACTGGCCAGATAAGCTGCCATTCGCTCTGTGGGGCTGCCAGACTTCAATTAGAACTTCTATTGGAGCGACTCCGTATTCATTAGTTTATGGGATGGAGGCCGTTCTACCTATCGAGATTGAGGTTCTGTCTTTACGAGTGTTGGCTGAGTGTCAAATAGCCGAAGCAGATTGGCAGCAGAGTAGATTTGAAGAACTCATGCTCTTTGATGAGAGAAGACTGAAAGCACTGTACCATGTTCAAGGTTATCAACGCAGAATTGCCCTGGCTTTCAACAAGAAGGTTAAGTCCAGGAATCTAAAAGAAGGAGATTTGGTGTACAAGGACAACCGAGCTCCCATCCACGACCCTAGGGGCAAGTTCAGACCCAATTGGACTGGTCCCTACATCATTAAGTCTATCTGGTCAGGTGGAGCTGTGGTTCTGATGGACCTAGATGGCCTAGAGTTCTCCCAACCGATCAACATGGACCTAGGCCGAAAACCCGAAAGGGCGACCTAGGCAAAAGTTAGAGCATTAAAAAATTGGAAAATATAAAACTGAGCTCGTAAGGTTGAAAACCCGCAAAGGGCGGCCTTGGCAAAAGTTAGAGCGTAAAAGGAGAGTGAAAATACTCGAGTGAACCCCAGCCTGAACTACGTAAGGCTTGATTCCCATCTTTGGGATACGTAGGCAACTTCATCCTGAAGTTCAGCCATAAACTTTTCCCCGATCAACTTTGTCCATTTGATCATCTCGGCCATCTTTGTCTATTCAGCATTCGAGAGTTCGGGTATGGTCCCCGGTGCAGTGCTTTTCAGACTAGGGGCAACTTTCCGTTGCCTTGGAGTGCCGCGGTACTATTCAGACTAGGAGCAACTTTCCAATTGCTAGGATCCAAGGTTGTGCATCTCAGTGATAGGTTTCAGGCGTGTCCAGTTCTGATCCATGCAAAAATGGTTTTGAAAAGTTTTAATAAAAGTGGACTTTGTTCAAAATTAATCTTTTTACAACTTAGACCATTTTTGGACCAAAGCGGAAAATTTTCAGTACCCACAACCTTCAATTTCATTGATTTCAATACAGAGTTCTCCTGCTCTTGCATACAAATTGAAGTTGTTTTTTATTACATTCATAAAGAAAACTTAAAAGTACTAATAAAGCAATAAATTCGGGGCATAGATAAGTCAGGTGTTCCTACGCCCCCTCCCAGAGCTGGTCGAAGCCTCTGATGCCAAAGTGGGCCCTTCTTGTGCCTCTTCATTGAGCCAATCTAAGCATTCGTCAGACAAAGTGCAACTAAAAGTGGGAGCGGGGGCCAGGAGTTCTCTAGTCCTCCATGCTGTGGCATACCGGGCAAGCTGTGAGCCTCAGACTGGGAATGCAGCAGGGTACTCTATCCCCTCTGGCGGGCAGGTCTGATCGTGTCCGAACTGGCATCGAAACCGGAACAAAAAATAGAAGACACGGTGTGTCATGCCAATCAATTGAATCCCAGGTTGACGAGTCATGTTGTAACTCATTGCCGGCAGGTTGAGCCAAGGGCAGCGCCAAGCGATGCGGTTTGCGGACAAACTGCACATCCAGTTGTACCACCACCCTTCATCCAGAGCATCGATCAGGCGCTGTCGAAAGAAGTAGTCGCGAGCTGAGTATACTGGGCAAGACTCTATAATCTGTAACTTGTCCATTAACCACACCTGGGAAGGGATGAAAAATAAGAGAACAAAGAATAGAGAGATGTACGATGAGAGAAAAGTAAGAAAAGGGTTTTGTGAGAAAAACTGAGCCTGAGGGCCAAGTGATGTGAGCAATACATATGTGAGATTAGGTGGGAAACATTACTTGCAATAGTAGTGGGCTCTCCGCAAGCCTAACTGTCTCCCGGTGATGAAAAGCGTCTAAGCCCATCAATGTCTCAGCCAATGTCATAGCAATGCGGCTCTTGCCCTCCTTCAAACCTTGGGCAACCTCAATCAACCGGACACTGAATCCACCAGAGCCCGGGGTAAGCAAGAAATGAGATAGCAAGCGTAGGCAAAGCGCGTGTCGCCGATAGCCCTGCCAATGATGGTCGCCGTGGTCACCAGCATCAGAAAACCAGTGAACCAAGCTTGGGATGTCCAGCTCCCCATCGTGAATCAATGATCGAGCATCATGCAAAGTGAGGCCGCATATTCGTCTTAGGGCTTGGATGTGGCCAAATCGGAGTTGAGGTAAGATCTCCTCATTGGGCTCGGATTCGATCAAATCTTGGAAATCTTCGAAAGTAAGACATATCTCTTGCCCGCTAAAGCTAAAGACGTGTGTTACCGGGTTCCAAAACCTTGCTGCGGCATGGAGGAAAGGAAGATGCAGCGGGGTACGGCCCAAGAAGTTCAACTTTTCCAAGCCATCAAGAGAAGCAATCCAAGCTGTGAGATTTTGGATGAGGAATGCCTCGATTTTGATGCAAAACTGAGATGAAATGAATAAACCATGAAGCTAGGACTTTTAAAGAGGATAAGGCACTATTCGGGGGACACGTGTCAACAATTTGGTGGTTGCCAAGCTAGGTGGTCGGCCGACCACCTTTTCTGGTAAGCCGACCACCCCTTTGGCTTCTAATGAAAAAAGCTGGTCGACCAGCTCCCTCTGATGGTCGGCCATGAAGAGAAGTGAAGCTTTGGTCTTGTCCTAGCCTCTAGAAGAAAGTTCCTAGCATTTCCATGCATCGGGAGTGTTGAAGGTGCTAGTTTTCCTCTGTTTCGGATGCGTTCTGTCACTCTGATCGTCCGAAACGCATTTTGTTTATCAAGTTGTTGTTGAGTCTTACTTATCAAGTTGTTGTTTTGCTTCTCGAGTTGTTGTTTTATCTATCGAGTTGTTTTGTTTATCGAGTCTTGTTTATCGAGTCATCAAGTTTCGTGTATTGAGTTGTTACTCCCTGTTTAATCAACATTGTTGTGTCTTGCTTATCAAGTTGTAAACTTGCTAAGGTTTTGTTGTTTCTTAGTAACTTAAGTTGTTTAGTTTGTTGTGTCAGTTCACTACCTGACTTGGCAATTTTTAGTGCACAATTCCATTCAATTCATTTTCGTGCAAAATAATGCGATGCGATGCAATGCTAAGAACATAAAATGCAACACTTTTTCAAAAAGCTATTTCATTTCATCATGCTTCCTTTGTTACAACATTTTACAACAAGGGTACGAGTTTTACAGAAAATAAAACTGCCTAATAATGTACAAATGTGCTACAACTACTAGTAAAAAAGGCAAATAAAGTAGGAACAACTATCAAGCACAGGAATAAAAGGCCCTCTTCATCCTCTTCTGCGGAACAACCTCTGCACCATCATCATTATCGGAATCGGAGTCGCCGCCCTCGGAATCCTCCTCGACATCATCTCTACTACCGAAACCGGAACCAGAGTCATCCTTTCTGCCAGCGAATGTCTCTGACTGGGGATGTGCAGGCTCCTCCTCCTCGCTGGACTCCTCCTCTACGACAGGTGCTTTGTATCTGCCTCGACTGCGAGTTGAACCCCCTCTTCCAGCTCTCCGAGGAGGCCTGGATGGCCAGGCCTGTGGCCCAGTATGTAGTGGAGGCATCTGAAAAGAAAGAGCGCAATTTGAATACATCAGCCAAAGTATGTATATCAGATGCAGATGCAAGAAAACTACAAAAAGTCGGTGTATGCAGATACAATACATGAATGTGGTGTGTATCAGATGTGCTCTACACATACAGTCAATCAATGCAGTGAAATATTCAAGTTCAGCATGTCATCAGAAGTATGATAAATGCAAGAAAACTAAAGAGTACCGGGACACCGACGATGGACAACTACTTCTCTCTCCACAGGACCATGCCCTCGAGTGAGGCTACTAACCCGAGTAACCCCTCCGTATACTCCCTGGTAGGCTGCAGATACAAGCTCAAGTCATCAGTGAGTAAATGAATGCCTAAGTACCTGAGCGGTAAACGAAAAGCAGTGGAACATACCGGTGGTGAGTCAGGATCACTGACATATCAGTGATCAGGCATAGGAGGCTCTATCGGAATCGGGTACGAAGTCCCGTATCGCCATCTTGTCAACTCAGTCGGGATATCTAGCCATCCGGCCTGATGATACATTGGGGGAATTGGGGGAACCAGTCCGGCCCCACCTCTAGATGTACCGGCCCTACTGGTAGAAGGGATATCTGTAGCCCAAGCTCAACTCGATGATGGCATGCCAGCAAACCTCCTCGTGGGAGTACGGACACCTGTTAATGGAGGCACCAAGTATGTATGACGATAGGTCGCGTACTCCCCCTCCTCCAAATACAGAAGTACGTCAGTGCCCAGCATGGTCGACTCAACATCCTGAGGAGTGAGCCCCTCAGTAGACCGCATATCAACCGGAGGTGCTGCGGGGACACTCTGCTCGGGGTAGCCCATAGTCTGACGCATGAAGTGGTCCCCCAGAAACTAGGCCCTACAAATGGGCCCCTCAAATAAGATCCTATACTGGGAAGCGGCCCACCCCCTAGCAAGTTGAAATCGGGTGTTTCCACCCAAGGGCGCCCAGGGCTGCCATGTGATCTGTGAATAACCAATGCATAAGCTGATTAGAAATCGTAAATATGCAAGATAAATCAAAGATGAAAACATGGAGAACTGAGAGTTCTGAATTACCTCCGTCAGCCGCACTGTGTCAAAATACTGCCGCAAGTAGGGCAAAGTCTCCTGGGCCCTCGGCCGGTATTGGCCCTCGAATACAAGGGAGTAAGGGATCGTGAGAGGCACCGCCACCTCGAGCTCCGGGGCCAGCGTCGAAAAGTACACGAAAATCTATAGCTGTGGAAAATAGGGCAATAGCCATCAGAATACAGAATGCTGAGTACAGAATGTGAATGCAGAATGTACAGAGAATGCAAAATGCTGAGAGCGGAATGCAAAGTACAGAATGTAAAGTGTGCCGTGTGTGCAGTGTACAGATAACGAAAAGCAAAAATATAAATCAAAAGGGCAGAAAGTACCTCCCAGGCTCTCCAATAACCGCCGACTATGTTCTCCTGTCCGCGGGAGGTCGCACTCATGTAGCAATAGAGGGTAGCCAAGCCGGCGCCACTCCAGTCATACCGACTGACCTGTGATAGGTCTACCAGAGCACTCAACAGATAGAGTCTGACGGTGTTCCCCCTATCGGAGAACAGAGTGGTCCTGAGGAGGAACATCAAAAACCCTCGAGTGTACTGCGCTATCTCCTCGGGAGTCTCGGGCTCGGTCCCCCTGAAATGTGCAAAAAACCAAGTGTACCGGACCCTGTCCGATGCTCTGTCAACCGGTGGGCGAGCTCCCAACAGATAAGTCCAGGCAGCCTCCCACTCGCCCATGTCCTCGTCATAAGGGATCGACCAGCCTCCCACGTCAAAGCCTGTCAGCACAGCGAAGTCGAACGGGGTCATAGTCATGTCCTCGGTAGCGGAGAAATGAAAGGAGTTGGTGGTGTCCCACCATCTCTCTATAAGGGCGCCCATCAACGTCCTGCTAGCAGGATAGCGAGATATCCCCGCGCAGAAGGGTCCGAACCCTGCCTGATCAACCCAATCACGAACGGCCTCCAGGAGCTCTGTGTACCACTCCCTCACAACGATGGAGCCATATCCTCGTGTAACACGGGAAGACACCTGCATTCATAATCAACACATGTATTTAGCTTCAGAATGAAATGAATAAGCTGCGTGCAAATAAAATGTATAAGCTGTGTGCAAACCAAATCAGATACAATGCTGTGAGCTGTGTGTTCAACATGAAGTATACGAACTGTGTGTTCAGAATGGAAGTGTATGAGCTACGTGTAAACACAAGTGTGTGCTATGTGTTCACCTCAAATTTGGGCTGTGTGTTCAAGAACTCAGAATTTGGGCTGCGTGTTCAACTTTCAACAAGTGTGGGCTGTGTGTTCATTTAAAATTAGTGAGCTGTGTGTTCAGATTTCAAAATCAGTGGGCTGTGTGTTCATCTCAAAGTTCGAGCTGTGTGTTCAACGTCAAGTGTGTGAGCTGTGTGTTTAGATTTCAAAATCAGTGGGCTGTGTGTTCATCTCAAAGTTCGAGCTGTGTGTTCAACATCAAGTGTGTGCTGTGTGTTCACAATCAACAATGGGCTGTGTGTTCAGAAATTCAAAGTTTGGGCTGTATGTTCAACTCTCAACAAGTGTGTGCTGTGTGTTCACAATCAACAATGGGCTGCTTGTTCAACTCTTAACAAGTGTGTGCTGCGTGTTCACAATCAACAATAGGCTGCGTGTTCAGAAATTCAACAGTTTGGGCTGCGTGTTCAGCTCTCAACGAGTGTGTGCTGTGTGTTCACAATCAATATATAGGCTGCGTGTTCAGAAATTCAAGTGATTAAGCTGTGTGTTCAAGATGCAAACGGAATACTGTGTGATAGACTAAGTGTTCAGAACAAGCTGTGTGCTAGAATGAGCAGATAAACATAGCGAAAGTATGAAATGCACAAAAAATGCATAATACATTGCGGAAAACGTAAAAGTGAAGTACATACCTCCCATGCCTGATGAGAGAGGTGGGACTCCGGCTCCCGCAATAGCAGATCTACAGGTGCTCAATCATCAAAATCGGTAAAATGGTAGAAGACGGCCGAGGAAGGATATGCTCCTGAGGGTGATACCTCTCGGGATCGAATGGCCAAACCCTCAGAGGCAAAGACATGATATCTGGCTCACCCCCTGCACCTGGAGGACCTCCGCCATGAGGGAAATGACTCGCCATCTCAAGAAATCTGCATAAAGGAGCAAAAATAAGCAAAATGAGCCAAAATTGGAAAAAGTCAACAAAAGTAAACTCTCGAGAAATGAAAAAGTCAACAAAAGTCAACTCTCGAGAAAATGTTCCAAATATTGAGACAAACTGACCTTAAGTGGTGAAAATTGAGAAAGAAACACTGAAATCAAAATTTAATCGATTCAAAGTGAAGAGAACTGAAAGTTTTCGCGAAACAACTTTGCGTGGGGTGTTGCAAAACGCCTATAGAGTGCAGATCTGAGGGAGAAAATGGTCTAGGAAGGAGGAGAAGGTGATTTCAGATCTGAAGATGTGAGCAAAAAGTGTTTAGGCCGAGTACATTTAAAAAAGCAAGGGTAAAGGACAAAACTGCCCCTGATTTGGGCTAGGTGGTCGGCCGACCACCTTTTCTGGTAGGCCGACCACCCCTCTTCACCAAACCTGGTCGGTGGCCTCCAAACCTGGTCGGTGGTGTTCCCAAGGTGGTCTCCAATGCTTCTTTGAGCTCCCTACAAATTTTGGTAGTGATCGGAGTCCCCGGCACCCGAGAAAGTACAAGAAAAGTGCACTTTTCGTCGCGAAATCCCTCCGCGGGAACTTCAACTCCAAATTTCAATGCGTGTTTCATCGTTACTCGTCAAAAGCAAGATGTATCCTTTTTGAGTACGTTGTGACCTTTCCGAGAGGTAAACCGGAGGCTGCAATTGAGTCGCCCCCGTCGAAACTTGCATTTCTTTGCCCGTTGTTTTGTGTCAAATGTGCATTCGAAGTTGTACTTATCCTGCATTGTTATGCACATCACTTGCATTCTCATGCACACCACTTGCATTATTGTGCATGTTTCATTGGTATTGTCATGCCTTCATGCGTAAGTTGTGTTGTCACGCACGTTTCTTCTTGCATTGCGATGCACTTTCTCATCGGCACCATGTTCGTTTGCGTTCGACATAGTGTTGAACATATATTGCTAACTATGTTGTGCTTGTTAAGTTTCTCTCTCTTGCAGGCACGATATTGTATGTACGGTTCATTTGAGGCTGGTGCGACCAGACGAACCGCACAGGTATTGTATCTTCTTCGTGTGAGACGTGGCGAGAATTGAATAATTCTCTGCATTCTTAAACTGCATGAAATGTAGTTGTTACTTTGCATTCTTGCTTAAAACTGTTGCATCTATTATGAATACTTAATTCATTATAGCTTACTGCTTTGCATGATCATGAGTTGCGTCCGGCTTTGTGCATATCATTTTGCATTTTGCCCCTGCCTGCGGGCATGCCTGAGGGCACATCTTTGTTTATCTCGCCTGTTTGTTTAAGTCTTCGCCCTTGTCAAAAATGGGTCGTCTCTGGGCTTTGACATTCACTCCCGTCACTTATGACTTCCGAGTTCTGTCAAAGAAGGGCAAATGTAGACACCCCATTTTTGACCGGCCTTAAGACTCAGACGTCACTAATTACGCGCTCGGTGATGATGCATATTGTGCTCGTTCTGAGGTTTCAAAGTCTCGACTGTGAGCATTGCCTCCGGACTTCGGGGCTCTTTTATGCTTTGTCTCGGTTTGTGAACCAGGTCCTATTTTCTCTGTGTTCTCTTCCCGAAGGAAGGGAGAGGTCTCATAGACCATCTCTCAGTGGCCGTAGGCCACGTTTCGTGGTCGTAGGCCATCTTTCCCGTTTGGAGACCAGTTTCCGATTTTTGGAGCCATCGGCCGTGTGCCTCTGTTCGGGACCGCTTAACTATCACTGTTTGCTCCGGTTTTTGGCACACACCTTGTTTTCTCTCTTTTTAGGGACACTGTGGCCCGAGAGACCACCTTCGTGGTCGCACGCCACTTTCGGTACCTAACAACCTGTTTTCGGGAGCTCGGGCCGCGTGTTTTGGCCCCCGAACCCTCGCTTTGCATCGGTTAGGGTTCATTTTTGGTATGGACCCTATTTTCTTTATTTGGAAGGTGGTACTATAGTAGGAGACCAGCAATTCTTTTGGAAATCATTTTCTCTCTCCTCCAGCCGGTTTTCTTGACAGAAAGCTGGTTTTCCTCACTTTTGGGCCATAATTTCTGGTCTCTCATACCACTATTGTGTTGTACTCATCTGGGAGGCCACCAATATGGGTAGGCCGACCAGTTTTTCTTCCTGACCCTTTTGAACCTTGCTAGAAAGCTGGTTTTCCTCTCTCTTGGGCCACAATTTCTGGTCTCCCACCATACAGCTGTGTTGTACTCATCTAGGAGGCCACCTTTCTGGTATGGCTGACCAGTATTTCACCTTAACCCTTTTGACCCCTGGTCGGCCGACCAGGGGGAGTGGTCGGCCGACCACCTTGGCTGGTCGGCCAGCCTTCTGCTTTTTGGCCTTCTTGAGTGCAACACAGTTATGCCAGCTGTGAAGCATTTGACCCTCTCTTCGAGATTTCACCTTCTTGTTTGTCTTCTTAAGGAAGCTTTGGTCCATTTGCTTAGCTTCTAGGAGAAGCTTGACCCTTTTGGTTAAGCTTTTTTTAGAAGCTTTGACCCTTTGTTGAAGCTTCTTAGAGAAGCCTTGCCCCTTTATCATCTATAAGAGAAGCTTTCCTCACCATTTGCATGGGTTAGAAAAATTTGGCTGAAGCTTATACACTTCTCCCTCCATAGCCCTCTTCTTCAAGCTCCAAATCCCATTATTCTTGCACCCATTACACTACACCTCCTAGCATAACACCTCTACCATCCATCCAAGCACCTTGGAACTGATTTGTAGAGGTTGAAGGCTCATTACCTTGGTCCAGAAGTTGCTGAGGGTCGGCTCTACAAGGGTAAGCCTCTATTTCTCCATTTTTTTGCATTATTTTGCTTCATATCTTAGCCCTACTTGAGAGCATTTTTGGGTTTCAACATAAACTAAAAAAAGTTTTCTTTTGAGCTCCTCTTTAAGTTTGATTAAGGTCACTTTTCAGTTTGGGGTCACTTTCCCCTTTGTACGTTTCATTTCCTCATGTTTAGGGCTATGCATTAGAGCATTTGTGACGGCCTTGGTTTGGCCTTTTAGCCACTGAAATCTAGTAGATTTTCAATGGCTTAGATGTGTTTTTGAGTCCAAAAATCAGAGAGGGGTGACTCTCTCACCCCTTGTTCTCTTTACGAGCTTTGTTGGCCTTTCAAAGGGGCTCCTACTTGCATGTTGTGAAGTCACATTTTAGGCCCTATTTGGTGAGTTTTAAGGTTTCCTTGACTCTATCCAGAGCCCTTTTGGCCATATTTTGTGTCCATCATGCATGTGTAGAGCAATACTCCTCAAGGCCTTTCAAAGGGACCTTTCATTGCATGCTTCATTGACCCATTTTAGATCCTTTCCAGTGAGTTTTAGGGCTGTCATAACCTCTTTCCAGAGGTAGTTTTGCCACTTTGTATGTCCATCATGTATGTGTAGAGTAATCCACCTCATGGCCTTCCAAAGGAACACTTTATTCTTGCATGCATTGACTGAGTTTCAGTGGTTATTTGGGCGTATTTTGGCATGGCATACTTCTATTTTTGGCTGGTTCAGTGAGCCCTCATGTGCTTCACATACTTGTAGTGTAAATCATGGTTCACTAGCTTATTTCGCATGCTTTGTTAACCCTTGATTTTAGCTCTTTTTGGCCGTGCCTTAAACTGATTTTGTGCATATTTTGAACTTCCCTAGCTTTGTTTTTTAGTCTTGTGGTCAAATGATGTTTGTTTTGCATGCTTGTAGTTCAATACCCATGCTTAACTTTGAGTTTTGAGGCTCATTACATGTATATACTAAGGTGTGTTCATGTTTTGGGTCCATTTTACATCATATTTCAGAGCTTGCATCAATGCCATATTGCCATGTTTTATACTCCTTAAGTGTGCTCGAGAGTTGTCCATGAATGCCTTGTTTTCGGGCCATTGAATGAGCTCCAATTCTTTGCATTCCGAGCCATCATTTAAGGCCATTTCCCCACTGTTTCAAACCTGCCTAGGGTCTGTTTGGGGTTGGTTTTCCCATTGGTGCATTGCTTTGGGTACCTCTAGTGTAGCGCACTTCACTAGTTTCGGTACCCGGGCCTCCTAGCTTGCATTGTGTGCCATGTTTGCATGTTTCGGGACCATTTTGTATCATGTTTCAGAGCTGAAATTTGTGTGTTTGTATGCCATATTGCATCCTTTTCCATGCTTTAGTAGAGTGGCATTTGATGCCTTAGGATCGATCCCTTGCATCGTGCATGTTTGTATGTGTTTCGGTGGTCTCATTTCCATCATATGGCCACTGATGTGAGTGTGGCTGAGGTCCACTCATGTTGGTGTAAGTCTATCGTATATCGTGTATGCCATTTTAGTCCATCGCATTGCGTATGCTAGGTTGTATGTTAGTGCATTGTGCATGCCATGTCATGTGCATTGTGTATGCCATTTTAGTCCATAGCATTGTGTATGCTAGGTTACATGTTAGTCGCATTGTGTATGCCATCTCATTTGCATTGTGTTTGGGATAGGAGTTAGCCTAAACACGGGAAACGAGGGACGTTTCGTACTCTAAGTGACGGAACGTGTCTCAATTCCCGGTCGCCGACACTCCGGATTAACCATGATGGAGTCTAGGCCTTGTTGTGTTTTTATGTGCATTCATTTCACATCGAGTCATGCAATTCGACTCCTCAGCCATCGTGCATCGAGATACGTGATTGGTGGCATGAGGTTCGAGGTGTGCATACATATGTGAAAATACTTTGCCATGCCCCTTTCTTGCTCTCTGTTGCAGCAAATCAAAAATCAGCAACTTTCAAAAGCCTTGCACAACATTCCGGGATTAATTGCAAACATAGGCGAATCGGGTCATCGCAATGGATTTCTGCGCAAGGCAACTCGAGCATGCATCTTTTATCATTTGGAACAGAGCTAAGGCGGTCCATGAATTTGCGTGCTAGTTTATTTGCTTTCCTAGTTAATTTATTAATTAATTAGGGTTTTGTAATATTTAATCATTCATTCGGACTGTAATTATTTATTCGGACTGTATTATTTATTCGGACCCTCCGAGCGAGGGCAATGTTGTAATAAGTGTGCGTGTGTGTGATGCATGTCTTCCAACCCCACGTCTTTCTCCATTTTATTTACCAGCTTATGATGGTTAGATTAGGGCATGTTTCAATTAGCATACTTATGCTTGCATGTTTGCATCATTCATCTGTCTTGCATGCACCGGGCTCGGCGTATCATACTAACTGCATCGTATCTCAATTTCAAGTTGAATATGTGTTAGCTGTAGCATCTCATATGCCATTCTTAGAACAGCCGAGCCTATTGTAGTTGCATTTTTGCATGTGTTGCATTAGGCATTTCTGTATAGTTAGGATCATGCATAGATTTCTAACATAGCTTCTGTTTTGGCTTGGAGTACTTGGTAAGTGTTTATGCTTTAGCATTTTTGAATGTGTGTGAGTGACTGCCATGATAGCATGCTTACCATGAGGCTACGTACTTATGTGATATAACTGCCTAAATGCCTGTGGGTGAAGGTTGCATTATCTGAATTGGAATAATGCATTGAGTGTGAGTTTTAAGTCCACTTGAGAGTGACAAATCATCATGTTTTCTAAGCCCACCTGAGGGTGGCAAAATCTGCATTTTAAGTCTATTTGCGAGTAACAAACCGCTTTCAAAAATGAACATGACATGTTTTATTCCAATTTAGGCGATTCAGTCTATACTTGTATGCTGTGCGCATTACGTAGTAAATCTAGGCTAATAACCGGAATAAAAACGCATAATGTTTTCAAAACTCGATATCATGATTAGTAGAGGCCGATCTTTGATCAGGCAAGCGGGGGTGCTCACAAAGTGACCTTCCCCAATTATACCCAAGTTCCCGAGCCGAGGCAACTTTGGTGATGACGAACATGTGGCCTTCGGCACGAGTCAGGGTTTCCTAAATTCTCCCCAAAACAAAATATTTAGGTGGCGACTCTGTATCTGGCAAAGAGTCCTCGTATGCGCCATCTTGTCACATCAGTCGGGATATCTGGCCATACCGGCCCTAATGATACGTTGGGGAATCTGGGGGAACCAGTCCGGCCCCACCTCTAATGTACCGGCCCTACTGGTAGAAGGGATATCTGCAGCCACAGCTCAACTCGATGATGCATGCCAGCAGACCTCCTCTGAGTAAGACACCTGTTATGGAGGCACCAAGTATGATATGACGATAGGTCGCGTACTCCCCCTCCTCAAATACAGAAGTACGTCAGTGCCAGATGGCCGACTCAACATCCTGCAGGAGTGAGCCCCTAGTAGATCCGCCATATCGACCGGAGGTGACTGCGGGGACACTCTGCTCGGGGTAGCCATAGTTCTGACGCATGAAGCGGATCCCCCAGAAGAACTAGGCCCTACAAATGGGCCCCTCAAATAAGATCCTATTACTGGGAAGCGGCCACCCACCTAAGCAAGTGAATATCGGAGTCGTTTCCACCCAAAGGGGCGCCCAGGTCTGCCATGGTGATCTGTGATATAAGCCAATGCATAAGCCGATTAAAATCGTAAATATGGCAAGATAGAATCAAAGATGAAAACATGGAGAACTGAGAGTCTGAATTACCTCGCGTCAGCCGCACTGTGTCAAAATACATGCGCAAGTAGGGCAAAGTCTCCTGGGGACCCTCGGCAGGTAATTGGCCCTCGAATACAAGGGAGTAAGGGATCGTGAGAGGCACTCGCCACCTCGAGCTCCGGGTGCAAGCGTCGAAAAAGTACACGAAATCTATTAGCTGTGGAAAATAGGGCTAATAGCCATCAGAATACAGAATGCTGAGTACAGAATGTGAATGCAGAATGTACAGAGAATGCAAAATGCTAGAGGCGGAATGCAAAGTACAGAATGTAAAGTGTGCCGTGTGTGCAGTGTACAGATAAACGAATGAAGCAAAATATAAATCCAAAAAGGGCAGAAAGTACCTCCCAGGCTCTCGCAATAACCGCCGACTATGTTCTCCTGTCCGCGGAGGTCGCACTCCATGTAGCAATAGAGGGTAGCCAAGCCGGCGCCACTCCAGTCATAACCGCTGACCTGTGATAGGTCTACCCAGAGCACTCAACAGATAGAGTCTGACGGTGTTCCCCCTATCGAGAACAGAGTGGTCCTGAGGAGGAAGCATCAAAAACCCTCGAGTGTACTGCGCTATCCTCCTCGGGAGTCTCTGGGCTCGGTCCCCTGAAATGTGCAAAAAACCAAGTGTACCGGACCCTGTCCGATGCTCTGTCAACCGGTGGCGAAGCTCCCAACAGATAAGTCCAGGCAGCCTCCCACATCGCCCATGTCCTCGTCATAAGGGATCGACCAGCCTCCCACGTCAAAGCCTGTCAGCACAGCGAAGTCGAACGGGGTCATAGTCATGTCCTCGTAGCGGAGAAATGAAAGGAGTTGGTGGTGTCCCACCATCTCTCTATAAGGGCTGCCCATCAACGTCTGCTAGCAGGATAGCGAGATAGTCCCGCGCAGAAGGGTCCGAACCCTGCCTGATCAACCCAATCACGAACGGCCTCCAGGAGCTCTGTGTACCACTCCCTCACAACGATGGAGCCATATCCTCGGTAACACGGGAAGACACCTGCATTCATAATCAACAACAGTAGTTTAGCTTCAGAATGAAATGAATAAGCTGCGTGCCAAATAAAATGTATAAGCTGTGTGCAAACCAAATCAGATACAATGCTGTGAGCTGTGTGTTCAACATGAAGTAATACGAACTGTTGTGTTCAGAATGAAGTGTATGAGCTACGTGTAACACAAGTGTGGCTATGTGTGCACCTCAAATTTGGGCTGTGTGTTCAAGAACTCAGAATTTGGGCTGCGTGTTCAACTTTCAACAAGTGTGGGCTGTGTGTTCATTTAAAATTAGTGAGCTGTGTGTTCAGATTTCAATCAGTGGTGCTGTGTGTTCATCTCAAAGTTCGAGCTGTGTGTTCAACGTCAAGTGTGTGAGCTGTGTGTTCAATTTCAAAATCAGTGGCTGTGTGTTCATCTCAAGTTCGAGCTGTGTGTTCAACGTCAAGTGTGTGAGCTGTGTGTTTAGATTTCAAAATCAGTGGGCTGTGTGTTCATCTCAAAGTTCGAGCTGTGTGTTCAACATCAAGTGTGTGCTGTGTGTTCACAATCAACAATGGGCTGTGTGTTCAGAAATTCAAAGTTTGGGCTGTATGTTCAACTCTCAACAAGTGTGTGCTGTGTGTTCACAATCAACAATGGGCTGCTTGTTCAACTCTTAACAAGTGTGTGCTGCGTGTTCACAATCACAATAGGCTGCGTGTTCAGAAATTCAACAGTTTGGGCTGCGTGTTCAGCTCTCAACGAGTGTGTGCTGGTTGTTCACAATCAATATATAGGTGCGTGTTCAGAAATTCAAGTGATTAAGCTGTGTGTTCAAGATGCAAACGGAATACTGTGTGATAGACTAAGTGTTCAGAACAAGCTGTGTGCTAGAATGAGCAGTATAAACATAGCGAAAGTATGAAATGCACAAAAAATGCATAATACATTGCGGAAAACGTAAAAGTGAAGTACATATCCTCCCATGCCTGATGAGAGAGGTGGGACTCCGGCTCGCAATAGCAGATCTACAGGTGCTCAATCATCAAAATCGGTAAAATGGTAGAAGACGGCCGAGGAAGGATATGCTCCTGAGGGTGATACCTCTCGGGATCGAATGGCCAAACCCTCAGAGGCAAAGACATGATATCTGGCTCACCCCCTGCACCTGGAGGACCTCCGCCATGAGGGAAATGACTCGCCATCTCAAGAAATCTGCATAAAGGAGCAAAAAATAAGCAAAATGAGCCAAAATTGGAAAAAAGTCAACAAAAGTAAACTCTCGAGAAATGAAAAAGTCAACAAAAGTCAACTCTCGAGAAAATGTTCCAAATATTGAGACAAACTGACCTTAAGTGGTGAAAATTGAGAAAGAAACACTGAAATCAAAATTTAATCGATTCAAAGTGAAGAGAACTGAAAGTTTTCGCGAAACAACTTTGCGTGGGGTGTTGGCAAAACGCCTATAGAGTGCAGATCTGAGGGAGAAAATGGTCTAGGAAGGAGGAGAAGGTGATTTCAGATCTGAAGATGTAGGCAAAAAGTGTTTAGGCCGAGTACATTTAAAAAAGCAAGGGTGAAAGGACAAAACTGCCCCTGATTGGGCTAGGTGGTCGGCCGACCACCTTTTCTGTAGGCCGACCACCCCTCTTCACCAAACCTGGTCGGTGGCCTCCAAACCTGGTCGGTGGTGTTCCCAAGGTGGTCTCCAATGCTTCTTTGAGCTCCCTGCAAATTTTGGTAGTGATCGGAGTCCCCGCACCCGAGAAAGTACAAGAAAAGTGCACTTTTCGTCGCGAAATCCCTCCGCGGGAACTTCAACTCCAAATTTCAATGCGTGTTTCATCGTTACTCGTCAAAAGCAAGAATGTATCCTTTTTGAGTACGTTGTGACCTTTCCGAGAGGTAAACCGGAGGCTGCAATTGAGTCGCCCCCGTCGAAACTTGCATTTCTTTGCCCGTTGTTTTGTGTCAAATGTGCATTCGAAGTTGTACTTATCCTGCATTGTTATGCACATCACTTGCATTCTCATGCACACCACTTGCATTATTGTGCATGTTTCATTGGTATTGTCATGCCTTCATGCGTAAGTTGTGTTGTCACGCACGTTTCTTCTTGCATTGCGATGCACTTTCTCATCGGCACCATGTTCGTTTGCGTTCGACATAGTGTTGAACATATATTGCTAACTATGTTGTGCTTGTTAAGTTTCTCTCTCTTGCAGGCACGATATTGTATGTACGGTTCATTTGAGGCTGGTGCGACCAGACAAACCGCACAGGTATTGTATCTTCTTCGTGTGAGACGTGGCGAGAATTGAATAATTCTCTGCATTCTTAAACTGCATGAAATGTAGTTGTTACTTTGCATTCTTGCTTAAAACTGTTGCATCTATTATGAATACTTAATTCATTACAGCTTACTGCTTTGCATGATCATGAGTTGCGTCTGGCTTTGTGCATATCATTTTGCATTTTGCCCCTGCTGCGGGCATGCCTGAGGGCACATCTTTGTTTATCTCGCCTGTTTGTTTAAGTCTTCGCCCTTGTCAAAAATGGGTCGTCTCTGGGCTTTGACATTCACTCCCGTCACTTATGACTTCCGAGTTCTGTCAAAGAAGGGCAAATGTAGACACCCCTTTTTGACCGGCCTTAAGACTCAGACGTCACTAATTACGCGCTCGGTGATGATGCATATTGTGCTCGTTCTGAGGTTTCAAAGTCTCGACTGTGAGCATTGCCTCCGGACTTGGGCTCTTTTATGCTTTGTCTCGGTTTGTGAACCAGGTCCTATTTTCTCTGTGTTCTCTTCCCGAAGGAAGGGAGAGGTCTCATAGACCATCTCTCAGTGGCCGTAGGCCACGTTTCGTGGTCGTAGGCCATCTTTCCCGTTTGGAGACCAGTTTCCGATTTTTGGAGCCATCGGCCGTGTGCCTCTGTTCGGACCGCTTAACTATCACTGTTTGCTCCGGTTTTTGGCACACACCTTG
Organism: Camellia sinensis; assembly: GCF_004153795.1. NCBI lineage: Eukaryota > Viridiplantae > Streptophyta > Magnoliopsida > Ericales > Theaceae > Camellia > Camellia sinensis. The sequence goes on from NW_021025254.1 coordinate 596,926, forward strand.
TTTTCTCTCTTTTTAGGGACACTGTGGCCCGAGAGACCACCTTCGTGGTCGCACGCCACTTTCGGTACCTAACAACCTGTTTTCGGGAGTTCGGACGCGTGTTTTGGCCCCCGAACCCTCGCTTTGCATCGGTTAGGGTTCATTTTTGGTATGGACCCTATTTTCTTTGTTTGGAAGGTGGTACTATAGTGAGAGACCAGCAATTCTTTTGGAAATCATTTTCTCTCTCCTCCAGCCGGTTTTCTTGACAAAAGCTGGTTTTCCTCACTTTTGAGCCATAATTTCTGGTCTCTCATACCACTATTGTGTTGTACTCATCTGGGAGGCCACCAATATGGGTAGGCCGACCAGTTTTTTCTTCCTGACCCTTTTGAACCTTGCTAGAAAGCTGGTTTTCCTCTCTCTTGGGCCACAATTTCTGGTCTCCCACCATACAGCTGTGTTGTACTCATCTAGGAGCCACCTTTCTGGTATGGCTGACCAGTATTTCACCTTAACCCTTTTGACCCCTGGTCGGCCGACCAGGGGAGTGGTCGGCCGACACCTTGGCTGGTCGGCCAGCCTTCTGCTTTTTGGCCTTCTTGAGTGCAACACAGTTATGCCAGCTGTGAAGCATTTGACCCTCTCTTCGAGATTTCACCTTCTTGTTTGTCTTCTTAAGGAAGCTTTGGTCCATTTGCTTAGCTTCTAGGGAAGCTTGACCTTTTGGTTAAGCTTTTTTTAGAAGCTTTGACCCTTTGTTGAAGCTTCTTAGAGAAGCCTTGCCCCTTTATCATCTATAAGAGAAGCTTTCCTCACCATTTGCATGGGTTAGAAAATTTGGCTGAAGCTTATACACTTCTCCCTCCATAGCCCTCTTCTTCAAGCTCCAAATCCCATTATTCTTGCACCCATTACACTACACCTCCTAGCATAACACCTCTACCATCCATCCAAGCACCTTGGAACTGATTTGCAGAGGTTGAAGGCTCATTACCTTGGTCCAGAAGTTGCTGAGGGTCGGCTCTACAAGGGTAAGCCTCTATTTCTCCATTTTTTTGCATTATTTTGCTTCATATCTTAGCCCTACTTGAGAGCATTTTTGGGTTTCAACATAAACTAAAAAAGTTTTCTTTTGAGCTCCTCTTTAAGTTTGATTAAGGTCACTTTTCAGTTTGGGGTCACTTTCCCCTTTGTACGTTTCATTTCCTCATGTTTAGGGCTATGCATTAGAGCATTTGTGACGGCCTTGGTTTGGCCTTTTAGCCACTGAAATCTAGTAGATTTTCAATGGCTTAGATGTGTTTTTGAGTCCAAAAATCAGAGAGGGGTGACTCTCTCACCCCTTGTTCTCTTTACGAGCTTTGTTGCGCTTTCAAAGGGGCTCCTACTTGCATGTTGTGAAGTCACATTTTAGGCCCTATTGGTGAGTTTTAAGGTTTCCTTGACTCTATCCAGAGCCCTTTTGGCCATATTTTGTGTCCATCATGCATGTGTAGAGCAATACTCCTCAAGGCCTTTCAAAGGGACCTTTCATTGCATGCTTCATTGACCCATTTTAGGTCCTTTTCAGTGAGTTTTAGGGCTGTCATAACCTCTTTCCAGAGGTAGTTTTGCCACTTTGTATGTCCATCATGTATGTGTAGAGTAATCCACCTCATGGCCTTCCAAAGGAATACTTCATTCTTGCATGCATTGACTGAGTTTCAGTGGTTATTTGGGCGTATTTTGGCATGGCATACTTCTATTTTTGGCTGGTTCAGTGAGCCCTCATGTGCTTCACATACTTGTAGTGTAAATCATGGTTCACTAACTTATTTCGCATGCTTTGTTAACCCTTGATTTTAGCTCTTTTTGGCCGTGCCTTAAACTGATTTTTGCATATTTTGAACTTCCCTAGCTCTGTTTTTAGTCTTGTGGTCAAATGATGTTTGTTTTGCATGCTTGTAGTTCAATACCCATGCTTAACTTTGAGTTTTGAGGCATTACATGTATATACTGAGGTGTGTTCATGTTTTGGGTCCATTTTACATCATATTTCAGAGCTTGCATCAATGCCATATTGCCATGTTTATACTCCTTAAGTGTGCTCGAGAGTTGTCCATGAATGCTCTGTTTTCGGGCCATTGAATGAGCTCCAGTTCTTTGCATTCCGAGCCATCATTTTAGGCCATTTCCCCACTGTTTCAAACCTGCCTAAGGTCTGTTTGGGGTTGGTTTTCCCATTGGTGCATTGCTTTGGGTACCTCTAGTGTAACGCACTTCACTAGTTTCGGTACCCGGGCCTCCTAGCTTGCATTGTGTGCCATGTTTGCATGTTTCGGGACCATTTGTATCATGTTTTAGAGCTGAAATTTGTGTGTTTGTATGCCATATTGCATCCTTTTCCATGCTTTAGTAGAGTGGCATTTGATGCCTTAGGATCGATCCCTTGCATCGTGCATGTTTGTATGTGTTTCGGTGGTCTCATTTCCATCATATGGCCACTGATGTGAGTGTGGCTGAGGTCCACTCATGTTGGTGTAAGTCCATCGTACATCGTGTATGCCATTTTAGTCCATCGCATTGCGTATGCTAGGTTGTATGTTAGTGCATTGTGCATGCCATGTCATGTGCATTGTGTATGCCATTTTAGTCCATAGCATTGTTATGCTAGGTTACATGTTAGTCGCATTGTGTATGCCATCTCATTTGCATTGTGTTTGGGATAGGAGTTAGCCTAAACACGGGAAACGAGGGACGTTTCGTACTCTAAGTGACGGAACGTGTCTCAATTCCCGGTCGCCGACACTCCGGATTAACCATGATGAGTCTAGGCCTTGTTGTGTTTTTATGTGCATTCATTTCACATCGAGTCATGCAATTCGACTCCTCAGCCATCGTGCATCGAGATACGTGATTGGTGGCATGAGGTTCGAGGTGTGCATACATATGTGAAAAATACTTTGCCATGCCCTTTCTTGCTCTCTGTTGCAGCAAATCAAAAATCAGCAACTTTCAAAAGCCTTGACAACATTCGGGATTAATTGCAAACATAGGCGAATCGGGTCATCGCAATGGATTTCTGCGCAAGGCAACTCGAGCATGCATCTTTTATCATTTGGAACAGAGCTAAGGCGGTCCATGAATTTGCGTGCTAGTTTATTTGCTTTCCTAGTTAATTTATTAATTAATTAGGGTTTTGTAATATTTAATCATTCATTCGCTGTAATTATTTATTCGGACTGTATTATTTATTCGGACCCTCCGAGCGAGGGCAATGTTGTAAATAAGTGTGCG
>NW_021025254.1:607135-662080 GCF_004153795.1 Camellia sinensis
TGCATGTAGGTTGCGTTCATTTCACCATAGACAATACGGTAATCATAAGCATAGACAGTTGCATACTTAAACACATTAACACATTTATTCAAATCATGGCCACACACACTCCTCATGTTCATGTAATGCCCTAATCGCTTTTCTAGGACATCCTATAGCTCATTTGGACAACTTTGTGCGGTATAACTCGTGGTAAGTATCGCTCTGATACCACTCTGTCACGACCCAAACCCGTCCCTATGGGTTTAGCACCGTAACCGGCCAGTAATCCGAGATTACCGAAGGCCTGCTTAACAGTAATACAGTAAAACAGAGTACAGGGGCATGGCGGAAGCCAAAACAGTAAATAAACAATGTCCAATGAGCTGTGACGGTCTGTATGCAAAAGACTTTTTCATACATATATGCAGTCAGTGACAAACAGTATGTACATATATACAATCATTCAGTTCATGGACCTAATCCCTATTAAACAGTATGGTAACAGTCTACAGTTTACAAAACAATTACAGAGACAAACGGGGGAAATTAAAACTCCCCTAAGCCATAGCTTGACAGACTCGGAACCTCGCAGTGAGGCACAGTGGTTGGCTTGACAAAACTGGAGCTTAACCCCAACGCTTCTAGCCGCGGTCTGGTGCCTGTACACCTACATATATATATGAGCAGTGAGCTAAAGCCCAGTGAATAACATAATGCGTAAAGGGGTTTAGAATGAATGTCCTTACAAGTAATGAAATCAGTTCATTAAACAATACTTCAGTCTTTCAGTCAGAACAGTTATTCAGTCATATGTGGTACATCCATTAGCATAACAGTACAGTAAACAGTAGGTCTTGAAAGACCGAACAGTCAATGATGGCCATCAATCAGTAAACAGTAGTGGTTCCAACAAGGGAACCGACAGAGATCTCTGTAACAATAACAGTAAACAGTAGTTGCTAAGGATGCCACAATACAGTTCAGAATATAGGACATACCTTTATTCAATTAACAGTATCAGTTTAGAAAGTAGTGCAGTTCAATTGTTCAGAAGATAATCATTTTGAACATATCTTTACACAGTTGTTACTCACAGAGTTCTGGGCTACAGTTAGGCTAGACAATCAATTCGGTTTCCAATTTCAGTCAGTCAGTTCAGTACTCTTAATTAGTCCAATTATCAGTCATAATCAATTCAGTTTAACGGTAATCGATGGTTATCGGTAATCAATCAGTCATAAGTCGGTAAACAGTATGAGGGTTGTTACAAATACCTAGGATGAAATGAGGATGCAAAGATGCACTTTAAAAGCATTTTCAGAATTTTCAGAAAACAAGGGTCCCGCTCGAGCGTAGGTTAATCCGCTCGAGCGGACATACAGACAAAGGTTTCCGCTCGAGCGTACTTCAAAACAGTCAAAAGTGCTGAATAGGTGAAATCCACACTCGATTGGGCGATTTCAGTCAGTCAGTTCAGTACTCTTAATTAGTCCAATTATCAGTCATAATCAATTCAGTTTAACGGTAATCGATGGTTATCGGTAATCAATCAGTCATAAGTCGGTAAACAGTATGAGGGTTGTTACAAATACCTAGGATGAAATGAGGATGCAAAGATGCACTTTAAAAGCATTTTCAGAATTTTCAGAAAACAGGGGTCCCGCTCGAGCGTAGGTTAATCCGCTCGAGCGTACTTCAAAATAGTCAAAAGTGCTGGATAGGTGAAATCCACACTCGATTGGGCGCTCGACATCTGCTCGAGCATAAGACACAAGGTCCCGTTCGAGCGTAAATTACCCCGCTCGAGCTGACTTAAAAACAGAACAAAATGCTGGGAGCACGATTTCCACGCTCGAGCGCCAGTCACCCCGCTCGAGCGTGAGTTCAAAATCTGGAATTCCCAGATTCGAACTTCAAGGTCAAAATCAAGTTTCAAACACCAAATTCGATCCTCTTGGACTCATTTTCTGGAAAACACTTCAAAACTCATAGTTTAACATGATTCAAAGCTCAATTTGTAAAATCAAAGCCCAAAGGAAGATCAATTAAACTCATTTTCAAACCAAATTTCTAGAACATAATCCAAGCATAACACGCATGAGTTTAGCTAGCTTCCAAGCTTCCAAAACATGCTCCAAGGAGAAAATTCTTTTCAAAACAAGATGAAATCATGGACTTAACATAATTATGAGCATGCCTGTAACATTTTTCCATGAAAACAACTTAAAACTCAACAATCCAAACATGCATGCATGAATTAAGCTATAATTCAACATGTTAGAACTAAATTATGACTTAGCTCCTCAATTAGACATGAACCATGCATGAATCAACTTAAAGACACAATCAAGAGGAAGAAATTCATGCCTAGGTTCCTTAATTACTAATCTTGAGGTTCAATCTAGCAAGAACTCCTTTCAATTCCTCCAATTTCCAAGCAATTTTAGATGAAATCACCCAATCTCCATATTCTCACTCTCTAGTCGGCAATAACAATGAATAATGCTGACGAAAATGGTTTGCTCAATGTATTACAAGTCTCAATATGTGTAAAGTAGTGGGCCACTACTATGGCAATGTGGTAAATAATGCAACTCTTGTAATTTAGCACTATTTAATCTAATTTAATCATACCAATTCAGTTTTCAGATAAATACACTATAAAATCACATTATTCTAAGGATCATAGAACATCAATCAATTTCGGATTCGGCCGCCGATAAGGCCTCCAATTTGCAATTTAACCATAAAAACATGAACAGATAGAAATGCAATATAACAGATATACTTAATCAATTCAGTTTCAGATTCCAGTCAATCAGTTCAGTAGTTCAATCAGTTTAATTATCAATCATAATCTGTCTCAGTTTAGCAGTAATCAGTAATCGATCAGTGATCAGTGATGAGGGTTGTTACAATATTCACACTCAATCCGCCTCTCATACAGAACGATGTAAGTTTCCGACAGTGAATATACAATAGTGGTGTAATACTAGATGATCTTCCTTTTGCCTTCATGCCATTTAGTTTAGGATTGATTGCTTTCCCAATGATGTTAGTTAAGGTCAAATCATACATGACCACAGGCAACATACCAAAGTAGCAGAACGTCAACCTCTTACTTTATGACATAGTCAAAGGTCACAAAAAGGTACATAAGTGAAAGTCATATCAATAACGATACATAAGACTTACACGGTGAGGAAACAATGATCCATTCTCTCACCTTATTACTCGGTCGGCAAGCACATGCAGTATGGATACATGCCACGGTGGAGCAACTCTTCCAAAGAGTGACGTCATACTCAATACACTGTACAGATCTTAGTCTAGTCGCTTTCTAGCACCTATCCCGAATTCTCTATTTGCTCGCCTTCCAATCGCCAAATGAGATCTTGTATCTGGCTAATCATAACAGGCACAACATGGAAAGTGGGTGCTAACATCCATGCTTGGTCTTTAACATGACCTCATTTTCGTTGTAACCAAGGTAACATACATAGTGGATAATTTAAGCATCTTTTGGCTCCAAATAAAAATAAACCACTAGTCTTATCTTTGCTTGCTCCCAAACGCCAAAGGCGATTGCTCATATGAGTGAGCCAATCTTGCATGCTGACATCATCATCTGCTAATCATTATGACACAAACCATAAAAGTATCAACATCCCATAATCTCGCAAAAATAAGTGATTGGTTGAAAAAACAAAACCACAATTTGTGTAATTCTAGATTCCAAACATAAGCCTTATCATCACCTCTTGCGACAAGCATATACAATGAAATACACTATGTGCGCCTCATATGAAGTGGTTCAAGACCACTGTCCCTTGCGCAATTACCTCTCTAAAGATATTTTGATAACCAATTTGCATTCATCCAAGATGCACCCAACTAGCGCATTGAATCTTATAAGGGGCAAATTTATATACTACTAGTAAAGCATCCTATCCACAGTCTAATGAGCAAGGTCAACGTCTAAACTACTCAGTTGACCATTTACCAAAGATAGCACTCATTATGCCGACTACGCCCACATAGCGTACTTCAGGTTCCCACAACAAAAAGGACCAATGAATATAGGTCATTTGTTTCTCTTAAAGACAATCTGATGATTCACTCAATAGCTAAGTGTAGACACCCCATTTTTGCCTTAAGACTTGGGAGTCACTGATTGATCACTCAATGATACGTGTGTATGCTTGTCAAACGCTTGACTTCCTTAGCAGGAAACCTCAGTGTTGAACCTACAAACATTGTACTTTGTTTTGGACCAAAACAGTGGTTTTTCAGGCTTGAGCCTCCAAGGACCTGCCGTCCACTAGTGTGGCATGCCTCTCACTAATGTGTCCTGCTGGCTAGTATTAGTGGCTGGTCGTCCACTATTAGTGGCCTGCTAGCCACTAGTGCAAAAAAAAAAAAAAAAAAAAAAAAAAAAAAAAAAACAGATATTTTCTGCCAACTATCCCTTCAGATGCATACACCATTCCAGCTGTATGTACATAGATATTTTCGAGTTAGACACATGGTTTTCTATATATAGATGACCTTCCCTCTTGGTTTGAAGGTTGGAAAAATTTAGGTTAGAAAAATTTGGGAGCAAAAATATTTCTCTCTCTACAATTCTCTCTCTCTTGTAAGTTATTCACTTTTTGCCTATACACTTTAAAGCAAACCTTGTGGTATTTGTGCTAAGGTGTTTTTGAGCTTGTATTTAGCTCTTGAGGGTGTGTAATTGTTAGTTTGTAACTTAAAAAGAGTATCCCTCATCAAGAGGTATAATTCTTAACTTGTTTCCCTTCTTTATTTGCCATCTTTTCTACTATTTTTGGACTGTTTTTAAATTGAGTTTTTGGGCTGATACTTGTGGTTTAAGGCCATTAAGGGTGAAGGGATGGATCACCCTTCTTTGTACCTAACTTCTTAAGTCTTTGCCCTTGTGTTTCCCACCTTTCTATTATCCTTTTTTTTTTTTTGAGCTTTTTACTTCTGAATATCTTAGAGGTTTTTCAGAGGCTAAAATCATGTTTTGAAGTCTCAAAAATAGAGAGGGTAGCCTCCCCTCCTTGTGCTTGTGTGCTAGCTTAATCTCTCAATATTTTAGCTTATTATTTTAACTATTTTTGGGCTATTTTGGGAAGCGAGTTAAAAGCCACTTCCCAGCTTTTAACCCACTTCCCTCTCTCCCAAAAAAGCCAAAAAAAGTCAAAAAGTAACTTTTAACCATCTTCCCAAAACACCCCAAATAGTGACTGTTTTAGGACTATTTTAGGACTTTTTTTAGTTATTCATTGCATTTGAGCTTTGTATAGTATGCTTGTAGTCTACTAGTCCTCATTGGTTTGGTGGTTTAGGCCTTAGCCATCAACCTATTTGAGTTGATAGTATTTATTTCTTGCCTTCCATACTTGTTTTCACCTCTAATCATCTCTGCAACCTCTCTTTTTTCTTGACATTTTGTTTACTTTGAGAGTGGTTTCAAACCGATTGTTTGTTTAAGCTTGAGATTGAGGTTGTTGTGCTTAATGGTTTAATCCCTTTCGGGGTTCATTACCAATGGCATGACATCTCTCTCATGCCTAAAACAATATTTGGTTTGGTACTTCTTTCCATTAGAGGACTTAATCTTCGTTTTTAGACTTAATGAATTAAGGAATGAAAGGTAATTAAAATGAAGTAATGAAACTTGAACTAAAATAGAACAAGATAATAAGGATTTGTGTTCAATCGGACGCTAATTGAACACATGAAGACTTTAGTTATTTCATACTTGTTAAGTGATGAAATGGTTCAAGTTTCCAAGGTCAACCGCTTCTCTTGATCAATCCATGATAAGGAGGAGGTTTTGTTGGTCTTTTGTTATGTATTTATTGAAATTGTGTCCTTTGATTCATAAGTCATCATGCAATGCAATTGCACCGATTGATGGCTTGCGAATCAAGCATACCCCTCATTTGACTTGTTTGCTGATAAAGAGAGACATGGTGAACAAACATCCCCTGAAAATACTCTCGTTTGTGCTCTATTTGTCCTCTGTTGCTGCAGGAAAGAACCAACATCAGTGGCCGACAGACCACTTTTACTGGACGGCAACCCGCCATTAGTGGCCTGCCGACCACTACTTCTGGGTTGCTTACCACTTTTTCCAGACAAACAGTGTCCTTTTTCCAACATAACAGAGCAGAGGCTGAAGTGGAAAAACAACACAATTTTTTAACTGTGTAACAGAGGCATTCCAGTAGCAAAATGAAGAGCATTATCAGATGGAAATCCGCATCCATGCATGAACCATCCCTCGATTCTCGGGATCCATCACAATGATGTTATAATATTAATATGTTCTATTTAAAGTAGCAAGTTTGTAATTAATTAGTTAGAATAGCTAGTTAGTTTCGTGTTGTACTTATTTAATTAGCTAGAATAGTTAGTTAAATTTGTTGTTGTAAAAATTAGTTAATTAGTTAAGTAGCTTAGCTAATTTACTCATTTGGGTTTGTAATAGTTAGTTAATTAGGTAATTAATTAGCTAGTCTATTTATTGGGACCCTCCTGTGTAAGGGCAAGCTTGTAATAATGTGTATGTCTTCCAACCCCACGTCTTTCTCCCTTTTATTTATCTGCTTATGATGGTTAGAATAGAGCATCATGTTTCATTTAGCATATTCCATGTTTGCATCCACTTGTCTTTCATGCATCAATGTTCGGTTTATCATTTTAACAAGCATTGCCGTTTATTACTTCGTTGAATACGTGTTTAAACTGCATACTATCGAATTGACTCACATGATGTAATTAGTAGCTGAGCCTATTAGTTACATATTGCATATGTTGCATTAGTCATGTTGCATTAGTTAGGAGCATGCATGTTTTCTAACTCTTTTGTTTCCTTTAGCTCGCTTCAGAGTACTAGGTGAGCATTTTTGTACTTTAGCATATCGCATGAGTGTGATTGTTTCCATGACTAGCATGCTTTCCATGAGGCTAAATGTTTAATTGACAAATTGCTTGAATGCATATGGATGAAGGCTAATTGCTTGAATTGGAATAATTTGAATAATGTACATATGCGATCACTTTTTCAAGTGGTACACATTCGAAACACTTTTCAAAAAACAAACATGAATCAAAGTGTACCAATTTTTGCAAATTAGTCTATATTTGTATGCGCATTACATAGTAAAGTTCGCCTAAAAATCAGAACAAGAGCATATAATGTAAATAAGATTCACATCATGATTAGTAGAGGCCGATCTTTGATCGGGCGAGTGGGGTGCTCAATTCATGACCTTCCCCTTTCGTACCTAAGTTTCCGAACCGAGACAATCTTGGTGATAACAGACACATGGCCTTTGGCACGAGTCATGAGTTTCATAAATCTCCCAAAATATTTAGGTGGCGACTCTGTATCTGAAAAAGCAGTCCATTTTTGGCATTTTGATTCAAAATCAATTTTCCAAAAGATTTACCGGATTTAGACTCTTTTGTGTTTTTCTATTTCACATTGCATTTGTAAGATCAGATTCAGAACCACGGGAGTCTGAACTGTAGGGCTAGTCATATTCGAAAGGAGCACGAAAAGTCAAACTACACTAAGGCTCTAGCTTTTATCAATGGGTAAGTCAATGAGTTTGCAATTTCGCATCTAGAATCATTCTAGGATATTTCTTATATAAGTCATCAAACACAAACCGAGAATTCTTCCAGAACAATCTCTAAGGATCTTACATCCAAGCGTATAAATTATTACATCACGCATGTCCATTATTTCTAAAACAGAGGACTGCCAACCCTAGGTGGCGACAACCATATAAATTCCTGGCCCAAAATGACTAAGTAAGGAAAAACTTCTTTTTTGGACCATTGATCATGCCTCAATGGTCTTTATCGATTATCGTTGGCCTATCATGGCTCAACGAAATCTAAGAACCACTATTTGGATAATTGTTTTAGGCCGTAAAAGATTTATTAGAACTAGCAATCTTTTTGCACTCCTATCTTTTCACCATAAAAGCATAAGGTAAATCCTTATAGATCTACTTATCCAATTCTCCAATAAGAAGTTAGGTCACAATGTCCACAAATCAAAGTTCCGAACTCATGTCGATCATAGCCTAAGTCGAAGTAACCTTACTCCCCAGGAGGACGTCTTCTCATGGTCTACACCTTCCTCAATGGTGCGACTTTTCAGTATCTAGCAACCCTTATGCCTCAAAAAGAGACTATCCAAATCGCGCATAACTTTAGAACATTTTCCCATCATAATGAAAAGTCAACCAAATCCTAGAAATGATTAATCCTCAAAGACTTTGTCTTAAACTGTGCAACATTGATCCACTTTTCTAAAAGTATGGGACTAGAGAGCCTTTAGCATTATCCTATTTATCATCTTGCGGAGCAATCATGAATGTTTCTCTCTTAATCACCCAGTGATGACGTGAAAAATTTTCACATTCGCCACCACGCAACTAAAAATGTAGAGTATTCTTCTCTAATAGAATAATCCACTAGTAGGCACATCGCTTCCATTGTCCCTAGGATATTAGAAATTTCTTTCCATTCTGAACTAGGCTACATAAAGCGCTATACTTAGAATTCTCTATCTTATAGAGTTCCAAAACTCTATTCACGTCACCTTCACTAAGAAAACTTTATGTGACTTGGTTACACTCCCACAAAGCTGCTTATCTATAAGCACATGACCCGGAGGGTTTACATGACTACATATAATAATGTGCCACGTGACCCTAAACGTTTACAAGGCAACATACAATAATGCGCCATAGAACTCTAGCTTTTAACTTCGCAACCTTATGAGAAGTAAAATAAAGATAAGCTGCTTGATGGCTACAGATCGCCCACATATGGCTCTCTGCTAACTCATTACTTAAATGGAGTGTAAAATCTGATATGGAGGGCACTTAGTTAGGGATATAACCAACAAACTAAAGTGCAATTCCCAATTGGGAAACATTTTGTGCCATCATGCACCTAACATAAACAATACTTAATTCCTTATCTTTACTACACCATTATGATGCCAAGTACTAGAAATAATCAATTTTCTAAGCATCAATTTCTCTTCACAGAGCTTTCTAAAAACAACTCAAATAGATACTTGCCACCTTGGTCAAAACTAAAAGTACGAAAGCTCTTATCTAATTGATCTCGACCTCATATGTGCAATGTCAAAAATCATCTCAAAACTTTTGACTTATGGGAGATCAAATAGTCTTGACTAAGATGCGTATCGTAATCTATAAATGGGTCGAGATTGGAGCTAGCTATCATACCCTTACACATATCTAGTCACAAATATCATAATGGACTAAATGCACCAATGCAGATGCCCTTCTGTGACTTTCCTACTTACTTGTGCGCAACCATTACGATCAAAGTTACACATTCACATGAGAGTAGGATGTCACAAGCGAGTGGGCCCGAGAGGGCCTACTCAAACCATCCATGTCATCTTATTATTAATGTGATTAAGTATAATAAGCCACCAGTTTCATGACCAATGTCATAAACTAATTCCAAGCATCTTAATGTGTAAGTTCTTGAAGACAAGTGTAAAGGTTTAGGCCCAACTAAGTAATGACTCGCGACTAATTCATGTTCACTAGATCATAAAAGGATGTTATGGAGATATCAAGTGCGCCTTTAACTAGTAAGTGCTAATCCCCTACACCTTTAAGTCAATTTTATTCTCCATACACTTTGCTGCATCTAGATAAAACATAACGATACTCCTTTTGCCATCTCTGTTTCTCGCTTCATAGTTAGTTACAATTAATTCTACTATCATAAAAGGATGTCATGGAGATATCAAGTGCGCCTAAGTCACAAATTTAACTAGTAAATGCTAATTCCCTACCTTTAAGTCAATTTTATTCTCCATACACTTTGCTGCATCTAGATAAAACATAACGATACTCCTTTTGCCATCTCTGTTTCTCGCTTCATAGTTAGTTACAATTAATTCTACTATCCACAAGAAGGAGAGAATGAGCTATCAATCTATGACAGCTCTTGAAGTAACTTAAGCGCGAATTAGGCTAAAGAGTCTAATTCAACACAATGTTCTCACGATCAATGCGTCAAATTCTTAGAGTCATAACAACCTTATCGGCCTTGACCTTTTCATTACTATGTTGCAACTTTTGTGCTTAGTGGTAAATGTTATTCAAAAGCGTTAGCCTAGCTAAGGAATCATACAAAAAAAGCACCTCATGTCTCACACTCAAGTGTGGAAACAACAAGTGTCCAGACTTAGACAAGTTGGCAATGCTAATAGATTTTGCAGCCTTTAAGCATTAATCTTTTAACTTCAAGTGATGCTTCAATGCACACTATTATAGTGCGTGGAATTTTGCTCCATCCACTCTTATCAGTTGGGTAGAGAGCAAAACACTGCTTATACTAGCTACGCGTCTTACACTTAATGACTAACTCATTTAAGCTCGGATTTCTTAGATGACGTAACTCTTGAATGTTGCTTCATCCAATGATGCAACATTGTTACAAGTCAAATTACAAAAGTCAATCCACGCAGCTCAATAGTCAAGATCATATCTAGATCTATTGAGGGCTTACTCATTTCACAACTCCAAACTTGCCAATCAAAACTACTTAGCATGCCGCTAACCATAGTGCACACATCAGTTTTTATTGCGCCAAACAAGGCAACAAAACCACGGCAACTTTGAGTCATGTTTCCTTACTTTTGCTCAATTAAGGTCTGACCTAAAGTCTCTAAGACTTTTTGCTCATCTAAAGAATAGGATTATATTGTTCACATTTGAACATCTCTACTAAGTCTAGGTCAACCAAATTAACTTCCATAAGTTAAGTCAATTTAGAGAGAGAGAAAATGCGCATTGAGATTAATTTGATTGGCATATTATAATTTTGCTGCAAAAATCTAAATAAGTAGTGACAATATTACACAAGTCGCAAGATCGAAAATTCGCTATGCTCATAATCATCTCTTGCGCCACAGGTAACAACTATTCAAAATTTAATTTAATTCATGCGCAAAATATTAGTTTTGGGGAGTAAATCTACAAAAGATTTCTCTCAACCAAATAACCTCCCACGGACTTTGGAATGTCTAAAGCATGATAAAATATTCTAATTCCATACAATAGCATCTTAATGTCGATTTACAATCAACTCATGCTATGCTACATTTAATAATGGAATTTAAATAAAAATAATAATTAATCATGCTATTCTAATCACAACATATTAGAAACTCTAGGAAAAAAACAACAATATGGCATGCCATAACAGAAAGTATATCACTTCTGAAATTTTTCTGAAATTTTCTAGTATTTTAAATAATTAATAAATATACATAAAATCATAAATAAATATTCCAGAATCTGGTAAAATGTAACAATCATGCCAGTAAATAGTAAACCATTACAGTAGTCTACAGTAAAAATTTCAGCCCCTGAAACTTAGTCATGCAACACCAGAAGCATTTTAAAGCAGAAATAATGAATTATTATCTCAGAAAAAATATTTTTTATTTTCCTAAAATTTTGAAAATTTTATAGTAGATAAAAAATGTAATTCTTAGTCTAACAATACCAACCACGCTTAAAATAAAGTTAAAAAGAATTACTTATGACCATTTAAAGCAATTCTGGATTTTAAAAAAAACAAACAAACAAACAAAGCCTTAGCATCCAGCCGCCAAGTCGGCGCGACTTGGCTTGGCGCGCTCGTAATAGCACAGACGGCGTGCGCGTGGCAGCTTGGATGGCACGCGAGTGGACATCGCGTACAGCGTGTGCGCACTGGTGGGACGCGTGGCAGGCACATGGCAAGCGCTGGCGGCATCAGTTGGCGCTGTACGCTCACGCGCTGCCTTCCGAGGTGTTTTCTGGTCCAATTTTGGTACTGCCAGACTCTATTTTTAAAAATAAAAATAATGGTGGTCTCAAAAATAACATTTAACAAACACAAATAATAAAGTGTATCACACACTCTCTCTAATGAGAGTGGAAGTGCAAAAACTCTGCACTTCATCTTCTTCCTTAAACTACTAAAAACTCAAAACGAACCCAAATTAGGGTTTGATGTTTCTCATCAATCGTAACTCCAAATCTAACAAATAATATATGGTTTCAAAGGTCTCGAAACAAGGATTCTAAATATGTAAGATTTGTAGACTAAAATTAAAGCATGTAAAACCATCATACAAACAAAGTTTCGAGAATACAAAATGGGTCTCCATTTTTCTTGAAATCTAACCGTTGGATTTTCATGAAACTTTGCAGATATATTCTATATGAAATGTACTACAACATATGTAAATTTCAGGTTGATCGGAGAAAGTTTGAAAAAATATTAATTTTTCATGCATATATCATGTGTATATATATAAATAATTATATACATATTTTAACGCATAAAAATGAGCACGAAAATACCCCATATGGCTCTGATACCAATGTGAGATACAGATATAACGCAGCATGTAAAACGATTCAAACCATACCTTATGTGATAGAATCCGAAACAAAGAACCTTGTAGATAAATCACGTGCTTCACAACCACGAACTAAGAACATCCAGCAATGGAGTGCTACCACAGTATGAGTATCACCCACTCTAGTCACAATGCAAATGCTTGATCATTATTCTAATGGAAGAGAGTTAGAGAGAGAGTATTAAACAACGTTATGGAGTTTTTTTCCTCATACCATACCAGATGTATATAATCAGATATATAACCATCTATCCATATCTTCTATGGATAGGATAGATGTAGATAGATAGTGAGTTATCCTAACAAATAGGATAATCAGGAAATCAAATTCAATTGTAATTTGAATGAGCCATGGGTCATGCCACATAGGCGCCCAAATCCGGGTCCAATACCCGGCCCAATTTCCAACAATCTCTATACTTACAATTTCATTGGAGGGTTCCTGAAATGGTTTAGAATTAGGGTTCAAACTATCAATTTCGTCGGACGCTTTGTCGCAGATGCCTTGTATTGCTTCACCCCAAAAAATTGGAACTTCATTTCTACCAAATTGGGTTCGAATTAACCCATCATAGAGAACCGAACCACCATTATCGTCGTTGAATTCATTAAACCAAGCTAGAACTGGGCCATCCCTAACCACTGCACTCTTAACACATCCAAACAAACCGTAATTCTCGTCGGAAAGTTGGTTCGGACCTCGATTTTCACCATTTCCACCAAACAGATCCTGAACCTCCACCTTCGTCACCGCCGCCAGATTGTGTTGCGATTCAGATAGATCCACCACCACAGCACCACCTCTCGCCGTTGTCTTAATGAGCCCTAAGAATGTAAGAAGTGACAAACAATGGAAAAACTATGACCACTAGATAAACATGTCAATCTACATGTTTTTCAATTTACAGTGCATTGGAGTTTTTGTACACCTTTTATTTAATTGATTTTTTACAAAATAAATACAATAAGTTATCTCCTGAAGTAGCTATACAAGTAGAAGAGGAGAACGAAGCATAAAGGTTACATACTATAGGGTTGCCGGAAACATTTTCAAATGAAATCACAGTGTATTGAGATTTTTTTTTTAAAAGGATGTGTACAGAGAATTTTGATATAATATTATGGGTGTGTTTTGATATCTATTATAGTAATTTTGTTTTAGGACACAAATGTCATTCAAATAAAATTTCATTAAATGTGTGTACAAAAATGAGTAAATGTGTGGAAATTGAATTTCCCGCACATCAGCTAGTATAAAAGTTTTGGATGTCACAAAAACCCTTGCTAGTATGACTCTTGAAAAATAGGAAACCAACTTTAAGATAATAATCACCAGCTTATGGCTTATAGGTATTCAGAGACATAAGCCCTGTTTGGTAGAGCTGTGAGAAAGTGCTTATAGCTTATGCCTAAACAACTTATAGCTTATAACTTTCAGCTTAAGCTGATTTCCAGCTTATTCTTAAAGCATCTCCTGCCCCACTCAAAGAATAAGCTGTTTTCTGACTTCCACAAAGCTATAAGCTATAAGCTATAAGCTAAACCAAACACATCAAAATAGCTTAAATTAAGCTGAAAGCTGAAATTAAGCTGTACCAAACAGGGCCATAGTCTGTTTAGGGGTTTTATTTTTTATTTTTTTATTTTTACTTTTTACTTTTTATTTTTTATTTTTGAGAAAACACAAAATTTATTTGGCGAACTCTTTTCAAATTTTTTTTTTTAATTTCAAATAAAATTTCATTAAATGTGTGTACAAAAATGAGTAAATGTGTGGAAATAGAATTTCCCGCACATCAGCTAGTATAAAAGTTTTGGATGTCACAAAAACCCTTGCTAGTATGACTCTTGAAAAATAGGAAACCAACTTTAAGATAATAATCACCAGCTTATGGCTTATAGGTATTCAGAGACATAGTCTGTTTAGGGGTTTTATTTTATTTTTTATTTTTTATTTTTTTTGAGAAAACACAATTTATTTGGCGAACTCTTTTTAATTTTTTTTTAAATTCTAAAAATAACACATTTTTCAAAAAACATCAAAGAATTATTTTTAAGTTTTCAAATATTGTTTTGGCTCAAAAATAAAAACATGAAAATGAGTGTTTCCAAATTTTTTATTGATTTTGTTTCTAAAAATACAAAAAATGAAAATGACACATAATTTAATAGGTTCTTAAACTTGATGCACCGTAATTAAGCCTCTAAAAATGTTGAAAAAAGAGAAGTATTATCTGAAACTAAAAAATTCGCAAATTATTACCTTTTTTTTTTCTTCCATAAATTTCTTCACACATCGGACATTCAAACACAGCTTAGAACTGATTTTAGAGAAGGTACTCTTTTGAGCAAAGGTACAGGTGATAGTTAAGAAACTTTTGGATTGTTGAACTAGCAGAATTGAGCCATCTATTACAAAGCATGCAAACATTCTTTTTTATGGGAAACAAATGGTTATCTATTAAACAGGGAAAATCCTATAGACTATCACTTTTGTAAGAATGTATAAATAGGGTAAGCAACCTAGCTAACCTTCCTAAATAGTCTTTCTCCATGAATCAAAACATACATAATCAACCATTCTCCTCTCACAAAGCTCATACAATATTGTCAATTTCTCTTCTTTGATCTCACCTCCTCAGCCACTCAAGAACTCACACAATGTCTCTAACATCAACCTACTATTTTTCATATAAGGCACTTCTCTGAAATGCATATATATAGTTTTATTTATCTTTTATTTTTGGGTCTTGGTCTACAATATTTATATATTTGTTTGGGTGTCATATTGGGCTTGGTCCAATGCAAACAAAAATAGTGAAATTTCATGTTGTGTCCTGATCTACCACTCAAGAACTTCCACAATGTCTCTAACATCAACCTACTATTTTTCATATAAGGCACTTCTCTGAAATGCATATATATATAGTTTTATTTATCTTTTATTTATGGGTCTTGGTCTACAATATTTATATATTTGTTTGGGTGTCATATTGGGCTTGGTCCAATGCAAACAAAAAATAGTGAAATTTCATATTGTGTCCTGATCTATCACTTGTGTTGGTCATCATTCCAAGGCCCAACACCAGTAATATCTCCCATACCATAAAATGCAATTCAAAAGGCCCCTTCACATAAATTAGAAGACATCTGCCCCTAATCACTTACAATATTGTCAAATAACAATACACAACACTGGGACCATCATAGCAAAACTGTAATTTGATTATGTAAATATTATCTGTTAAGGGTTTGTCAAGGAAATAGTGAAAGAGAATAATAAATTATCATATACCCAAATAATACAAAACATTCTAAAAATAAAAAGAATTTGGATTCTTTCAAATTGGCCATCCTATTTGGAGAGTAATTGGGCTTAGTAATCCCATTTCGGAGTTGGCTTTGATAATCCGAACCGTTCACTTGTTAGGACTTATTGAATAGAATATTCATATAAAAAATCAAAAGGATTGGGCATCAATAGCTATATGTTTGAATCATATTTCTCTTTAAAAAATGAATGACAAATATTATTTTAAGAATATGTAACCATCTATATATTGTAATACAAATATGATTCAAATATATAATTACTGATATCCAAACATCTTTAATTTTTGTATAAATATTCTACTCAACGAATTTAAAAATAAACAATTTAAATTATCAAAATTGGCCCCAAAATAAGCTCATCAAGCCCAAATTGTTCATTGACATAATTCAAATCCCCCCCCCCCCCCCCAAAAAAAAAAAAAAAAAAAAAAAAAAACAAACAAATGAAGAACATTATCTAGTGTTGTTTCGAAGGTAAAATTTAAGTCTATGAACTTACTGTTACATATTAATTATTTCATCATCTTGATATAAAATGGACAATTTAAACTTAAATTTAAATTAGGGTAAATAACATTGGTAGTCATTACATTTTGCCTCTTATGTCATTTTGGTCCCTATATTTTCAATTGGTACAATTTTGACTATTAATTTTAAATTTTGTGTCTATTTGGTCCGGTTAATAGTGTCGTTAGTGTTTTTGACTGAAAATAATCACTGAATTTGTTGAAATTAATTCACTGAAGTTAGTAAATTTATAATTTTACTCTAAAATGCCACTTATATGCATATTTTTTATAAAAAAATGTTAAGAATTGTAATTGATTGGATTAAATTGAAATAAAATCATAAATTCATGGTCAAAATTAAGTCAATTGAAATTATAGGAACCAAAATGACACAACGATCAAAATACAAGGGCTACTGTCGCAATTTGCTTTTTAAACTAATATATGCCATTCATTTTGAAGAAAAAAATAATAATAACTGTACCACAAGACACACAAAATTTTGTTTTTCGTTGTCCGCTTTGTATCACAGGAGCACGGATTTGTTTATCTTTCATTAGAAAAGGCCTCTTGAAGGTTTGTAGGCATGATACATTTTATAAAATGAGTCAAGAGTCCTTAGTGAACCGATGTGAAATAGATTTTTACTATTTACAATAGTGTAATTTTGTTCTTGTATCTAATGATATAAACAGATTGAATAGTCGTTGATAACCCCTAATGTAAATTACGAAATAGACTATAAATAGATATAAAGGATAGTAATAAGGATGGAGACCATTCCCCTTTGTTGACGAAGACTAATTTATTTATATGTCACCATCAAAAATATCAACTCTACCGTGGAAGAAGTACTGAATTATTATGACATTTTGATGTTTTAGACCTAGCTTTTTCTCTGGCCTATCCTATGCTAATAATCTTAATTTAATTTGTGGTTTAACAAGTAACAACAATACGTAATGCTTAATGGGTGATCCATATATAATATGAATTTGGCAAAATCACAGAATTTGAAAGGATGACAGTGATTGAAGCAGGTAAAACTTATCAACTTTTCTTTTTCTTCTTCTTCTTTTTATTATTTATATATTTATTTTTGTATCCTTCAATGGATTGATCTAGCTGTAATTACTATCTCCTCAGCCGAAATCAAGTCACTATCTGGAAATTAATGTTAAGAACCTATGTTGTTTCAACCCTTTGATGATGGGATATCTCACTCTGGAAATGAGTTGACAAGTATAATTTTGATGACATTGGAAAGTTTAATTTAAATGATTATTCAATTTCATGTTTGAAACAATGTTTTTATATATTAACTAACTATTGTAAAACCTATGCTATGCACCGTTTTAAATCATGATTCAAAATTAATTATAAATAATTTAAAAATAAATAAATGGGTAAGATTAAGTAAGTTTCACTAATTATTTAAGCTTTTTGTTAGTATTTTGTTCTATAATAAAATACATGTATCATAATTCAATTGGTAAAATTAAAAATAGATATATTTGCATAAATTACAAAAATTACTTTTTGTTGAGCATAATTATATTATGTCCATAAAATTTTTATAATTATAATTTGTCATATCAAAATTTGTTAGATGATATAACAATACTATTTTTGTTTTTCATGTCTCTAGTTCTCTCATCCATATGTTCTCTATTTTTCTTTATTTTTATATGTTATTAAAAAACTTTAAATTTTTATATATAGTTTTGATTGTTGTGGTGGATTTTAGTTGTAGAAATAACTTCTTGTGATGATAGTTATGAGCTTTCATCGCTAAAAATATGTTTGGATGTTAGGGGTCAACACAATGTGGCCTTAAAAAAGAAATAAAGTGGAAGATTTAAATTTTATATTTATTTCAATAATTAAATTAAAAATATTACTTGAATTACTATGTTCCAGGTTGTGGTTTAGAAAAATAACTAATTGATGTGGTAAGATAAATTTTACGGTAGCAACTCGGGTGAATTCGGTCGGGTTGAGAGGTTGTCCAAGCTCAGTCCAAGTTGTATTGAGACCTGCCTAAGTTTGAATTGTAATCCGAGGTTGCCCGCCCAAGCCTGACCCGAGTAAAACCAAAATTGCCCGAGTTGCCTAAATTACTCGAATTGAAATATAAGTGGAGAAATTTGAGTAAATTGTATTTTCTTATGATAGGTCTCACCATCTGATATGTATAGCTATTAGCTGGATTTTTTAGTTTTGCTCTATTTTTGGTTTGTAATAATATGCTCTTTACCGTTGTGAATAGCATATGCTTAAATGGACAAAAGTAATGATGTGAAGGGTGTAACTCGGACAGGTTCGGTTAGGTTGGAAGGCTATCTAAGCCTAATTTAAGTTGTGTTAAGACTTGTTCAGGTCCGAATTGTAACCTGAGGTTACCTACCCAAGCCCGATCCGAGTTAAACCCGAATTGTCCGAGTTGTCCGAATTGTAAATAAATTTTTAATTTTTTTTCCAGCTAAATTATTAAAATTTGACTCTATTTAATTTTTATTTATTTATATAAAATCATTAATACCATCAAAAAAATAATTTATATAATATAAGAGAGATACTGCTATGGTAGTCTTTACAATTTATGAGTGAAAATAGAAAAAGTAAAATTTTCTATTATTTGTATATATAATATATATTCAATATGATTTAATAATCTAAATTACTTTAATATCATATAATGGCTAATAGTTTATATATTTTTAATATATATATATAATTCGGGATTTCGGATTACTCGGGTTGTTTGATATTTTTACCCATACCTTTCCAATTTCAATTCAGGTTTCGGAACTTTTGCCCAAACCTGCGCCGAACTCAAAAATAACTTACCCAAGCCTTGAAGAAAAATCAGGCTGAGCTCAGGTTGAGCCCGTCTAAGTTATATCCCTAATAAATTTAAGTTGACCATAAAGTGTAAGATCGTTTTTAAAATTTCTAAAATTCTATAGGATAATCGAAATGCCATAACCCATGTTAGGATTAAGTCAACCAATACAAATTGAAGAGTTACTTGACCAATTTTTTTTATGTAAATATATCATAAATTGGTAAATATGCATCTTTAATTTTTTTTCATAATGAAATAACAAATATGTACATATTTATGCATATTTATTTAAAAAAATTAAACTTGGGTAAAATTTTACTTATTAATATTCAAATTTATTAAATTAATATTCAGATATATTTCGGGTCGATTTTTATACCATTACTATCTTAAATCCAGTTATTGGAGAATTGTTACATGATGGTCAATTCATCAGTTACTTATCTACTTATTTATTTATTTGCATTAAATTGTTACATAAATATATATAATCAAAGTAAGAAATATGTATATAATTTTTTTTGCATATTTATTAAAATTTTAAGATTTTAATTATGAAATTTATATATTTAATCTTAAAATGTATCTAATGTCTATTCTATTAATATTAAAGTATATTTACGTTTGAAAACATTATCCAATATTGCACTGGACATGTGCTATGTTTTTTTAGTTCATGTAATGTTTACTTTGCATACGAATGAGAGTATTGTTAATCATTTCTACGGATTGAATGTATGAGTTTATTTCCACATGTTATCTCTGAAATTGGATTAAGTTAAAGAATTTGGTAATGACTCCGAGTAATAAAAAGTGGGGCGTGACATATTCTATTAATATTAAAGTATATTTACATTTGCAAACATTATCCAATAATACACTGGACATGTGCTATGTTTTTGGTCTAAAACTTACTTAAAAGAAGTGATGTGTTAATTATTAATTTAAACTTTAGATTTAAAATTTTAAGTTCTAATTTCATATTTTCGTAATAGGATTAAGACATGTATACTTGAATTTTATAACCCTTTATAAATTATTAATAAAATTTTATTTTGATTTTTTTCTTCTAAATTTTGAATTAGTTGTAGGGTTAAGTATGGTAAAATTTTTCTTTTGAAATTCTATTTACATTTTTCAGATATGACTAGATAGGCTAATCGTTTTATGCCACACATGTTTCATGCTACATTTATATTTTATTTTTTAAAAAAATACAAATATGTTCAAATTTTATAAGGATAAAATTACATTTGAAATATTATTTTAATTTTTTAAAAAAATTTCAAATTAGATATGACTTAGACTTTGATAAAAGATATTCAAATTAGATATGACTTAGACTTTGATAAAAGATATGGCTATAATTTGTTTTTTGACTTTCTATATAAGTAATTTTGAAATTTAAAATTATAGATATAGAATATAGATATAGATAGTAATGACAATAGATACCATAAATAGTTCATAAATTAATAAATTTAAAAGATTTTTCATATTAATCAAGGATTAATTTAAAATAGAAGAACCAATGATAATGTGTCATGTGTATTTAAAAAAAAAATTAATTCAAAAATTTATGGAAATATAGTTAAAATTTTGAGACTCAATAAATCAACAACATTTTTATTTATATGAGATGTTCTTTCATAAGGTGTAACAATCTTACGAAAGAACGTCTAATAGTAATATGTAGCATTTGAGTCATGACATAGCATAAAAGTCTTACAAAATTATTAACTATTAATTCATTTAAACAATTAAATTTATTAAAGAGGAGTAATTTTTATTAATATTTGTATCCGTAACATTTCGGTCATGTGTGGTTAGATGAACAATATTGGGAGTATCGAGTGATATATTTGCGAATCAGTGTTACGTTTGTGAATTTTTAAAAATCATTAATAATAAAAAAGAGTTTTACAGAAATTAAACTGGTCGTATTAGTTGTAAATCGAAAATATTTAATATGAATCAATTATAAACCCATATGTATCAGGAATCGATGAAAACACGTTATTTTTATTTCATGCATTAAATTGGAATGTATCCTTATTGAAAAAATAATAACCCAATACGGATTGACTGAGACATCATGTATTGACTGATTTTATAAAATCATAATCCAGAGGAATAATAATATTTTTGCATTTTTACTTTCTTCTTAAAAGACTAGTGGCTAAGTACGTGCGCTATATATGACACGTGATTTTTTATCAACTGTTTAATATATAATTATGTGTGTCTCTTAAATTGAAATGTGATATGTATACCAAGTATGGAGACGTGTATAGAATAATTGATCTGTATCCAAAATACAACTAAGAAAGTGTAGGTCACTTTTCATGCTCCTCGGAGGGGTTTAATATCCTCAGATACAATAGCCCTACAGTTCGGACTCTCGTGGCTCTGAATCTGGTTTCACAAGTGCAATGTGAAACAGAAAAACACAAACAAGTCCAAATCTGACAAATCTTTGAAAATCGATTTACAATCAGAAATGCCAAAAATGAACTACATTGCCAGATTTTAGAGTCGTCACATAAACATTTTTAGGAAATTTAAGAAATCCGAGACTCGTGCCAAATGTCACTTGTACGCCATCACCAAAGTGTCTCAACTCGGGAACTTCGGTATGAGAGGAGAAGATTATGAATTGAGCATCCCACTCACTCGATCAAAGATCGGTCTCTACTAATCATGATGTGATTTTTATTTACATTATATGCTCTTATTTCGATTATTAATACTAATTTACTATGTGAGGCACACAAGTATAGACTAAGTTACTCATTTTGGAATGTTTTGATTTCATGTTTGTTTGAAAAAGAGTTCTGAATATGTACCATTTAAAAAAGTAAGCTCATATGTACATTAATCAAATCATCCCACCTTAAGCCAAAAAAGCCTTCATCCACGGGCATTCAAGAGATATATCAAATAAGTATATAGCCTCATAGTAATATGCTTGATATGACAATACAAACATACATGCAATATGCTAATGCAAAAACGCTCACCTAGTACTCAACCGATGCAAGCCAAAATAGAAGAAAATAGTTAGAAAAATGCATGTCCTAATATGCAAATGACTAATGCAACACATACAAAATGCAACTACTGAGTTCGGTTTATTAACATGGCATATGTCTCAACTCAAAGCATGCGATAGTGCACGTATTCAATTAAGTAGGAAATAACAAGAAGTTTAGAATGATGAACCAAACCTGATGCATGCACAAAATAGATACAAGGCATGGTAATAATATGAAAATGTAAAACATGATACTACCATCATAAACATAAAAATAAAAGGGAGAAAGAAATGAGGGTTGAAAAATATACACAATATTACAATTTTGCCCTCATGCAAGAGGGTCCGAATGTCCAAATTTGAACTAATTATTACAACACCAAATAAACTAATTTAATTAGCTATTACAAAGAACTAATTTTAATTAGCCATTACAATTTCAAACGAATCCGATGAATTTAAACATATTACTATCAAAGCATTAATTTAAAGGACCACGGGAAATGAAGTGTCGCATGTGTACAAATGAGAATGTTCTCCCGAAAACCTCTCTATTTTGTTGCTAGAAACTATTCTGTTTGCAGTCAGAAAATTAATCTATTTTTGCCCCAGCTTCTGCTCTGTTCTGTCATGAAAATGACACTGCCTACATAAAATATAGTGGCCGCGGGGCCTTGGAAAGTGATCAGCTGGGCATAAAGGTGGCCGGCCGGCCATTGTTTTTGAGTATTGCCCTGCTACCATAGAAATGAAACAGAATAAAAACATAGTGTTTCCAGGAGATGTTTGTCCTTTCTACATCTCCCTATCATGAAACTGATCAAGAGAGGAGTAGATTCGGTTCGCAAATCATCAATATTCGCAAAGTTGTTAAGTGATGATCTATGAACTGATAGGACAAAGGCTCAATAAATGGAAATTAAATACCAACAAAACCATCACCCTATCATGGAGTCACCTCAAGGGAAGTGGTAGACATTGCTTCTCGAATCATTAACATCACTAAAGCGTATGTAATGACTCGAGACGCAATAGGTTCAATATAACGTTTGATTGAATCCAAACCAATTTTATTACTCTTGTTTACCTCTTTTTACTCTGATTTTATTAGCCGCTTTTACATTATCTTGCCATTCTTTATTCATTTTGTCCAAAAGTGATAATTACGTCCACTAATGAAGAGAAGTGTCAAACAAGAAACTGCACGTAGCATGAGAGAGATGTAATAACCTAGTAATAAACCTCTGCAGAGATTAAACCATTAAGCATGAAAGGTCTCTTTTTCATGCCTTGAACAATAATCAATTATTTGAAACAATTCTTAAAAAAAAAAAAAAAAAAAACAAGAAAGAAGGGAGGATGTAGAAATTATGATTACAAGTGTGAGTATATGTATGAAAACTATGAAATAAAATCTATCAACTCAAATAGATTAGCGTCTAAGGCCTAAACTACCAAACCTATAAGGACTTACAACCATACAAGCATAATTTGCAAAGCATAAACTAAGTAAACACACTAAAGCAGCCCCAAAATTAGTAAAAACAATGTTGAAAATTATCTTGGAAAGCTAGAAAAAATAAGCAAAAATAAGAAGAAAACAAAGCTAGTACGCAAGCCTAAGAAAGGATGGCTAACCCCTTCACTTTTTGCACCTTAAAATCACATGTTTTAGCCTCTGAAAACTCTGAAAATCAGTAGCTAAAAGTTGAGAAACAAATGGGAAACACAAGGATATAAGCTTGGAATAAGGATCAAGGAAGGATGGTTAACCCCTCCACCCTTGGTAGTTTTTAAATAACAAGTTTCAGCCCACAAAAACAGTCCAAAGACAATATGAAAATAGCAAGAAATAGAAGAAAGAAGTAGTGTAAAGATGGCAAAAGTTATACTTCTTGAAGAGGAGTTACTCTTTTGTTCACAAACCACAAGGTATTCCCTCTCAAGGGTTGAAATTTTAGCTTAATAATCTCAGCAAGAAGACTCAAAATATTGGTTTGGAGAGTGTATGTATAGTGTACGTATATTGCAAGATAGAGAGGGAGAGTGTTTGGCAAGCTTTGGGCTCTTAGCCAAAATTTTCTAACCTAAAACCATGATGGTGGGTTTGTATTTATAGAAAAACAGTTTCTCCTATTAGAAATATCTGTATAGAGACAGATGGTACAAGACATGCACATGGGAAAGGATAACTGGCTATAAATATCTGCCTGCCGGGACACCTGGCCGACCGGCCAATAACTTGTACAGTCGGCCACAAAAAGTGGCCTGCTAATCCAAAAAAA
The DNA here is from genome assembly GCF_004153795.1 of Camellia sinensis. Classification (NCBI taxonomy): domain Eukaryota; kingdom Viridiplantae; phylum Streptophyta; class Magnoliopsida; order Ericales; family Theaceae; genus Camellia; species Camellia sinensis. The sequence continues at coordinate 631,626 of NW_021025254.1, forward strand.
ACTATTATCAAGCCTGACTTTAAACGGGCATATCTCCCTTATCTGGACTTGGTTTTAGGTGATTCTTGAGTTTAAATTAAAGCCCCAGAAGTCTACTTTTCAATGGTGGTGACCTCATATCTAAATTCTAAGTATACAAAGAGATATGCCTAATTTAGTGAAGGCTGTTCATTTCTTTCTTAACGATTTGATGCTCAATATTTTTCGAAACTAGTTTTCTTCTATCCCCTTCTATTTCATTTAACTCCAAACCTATAAATAAGATGTTTTCTAAAAAAATTTCAAAGAGTTTACCTCCTTTCTATTTATTTCTACTTTATCCTTACTCGGTTTATTAAAAAGTGTAATATTTTAATCGAAATGCGAGCCTCGGTTGAAAAAATATTTTGAAAAGAGGGTTTTAAAGTTTAAAATAGTTTTGGTCAAAATGAGGTGTAAGGTTGGGATTAGAAGCTCAAAATTGAATTCTTTTGCTGAAGATTTGAGCGATCGCACAGCGTAACATTATCATCACTGAGTGTTCAGAGTGTGGATCCCAAGTCTCAAGAATGATCAAAAATAGGGTGTCTACAGTAAGAAATGAATACATACTTAGCTGAAGAATTTAAATGATAATTGAGAAATTTTATAAATATAAATATTAATTTATAGCTCGATTATTGAGATCATAATCTTATCTTAAATAATAAACAATAAACAAGTCCTTTAAATATATAATATTATAAAAATCTTTTTCTATCAACTTTTCACTTAAATTTTTCATAATCCATACCTGTAATACAATTTAATTGCACAGTTACCCAATTTTATTTAATAGTTCATCTCATCACATAAATTCATTGAATCCACTATTGCATATTATTTGGATACTATTGGTGTAAGAATCCATTAATATCAATATGTAATATATTTTTATATATCAAGAGTTGTTGAGTCTCGTTTTCTGTACCACGAATATCTTGCATGACGAAAAATATAACACTAGTCATTAGTATATTTTCATTTATGTAGAAAATGTGAAATAGTTTTTTTTAAGAAAATGAAATAATATTGTTGCTTAATATTTCAATCGATATATGAATTTCATAATTAATTTCACGATGTTTATAGATCCATACTTATAAGTATTTGTAGGGTCACTTTCATGAAACTGTTAATTTATTATGGCATTCGTAAGTAATCAACATATTGTAGACACCCCATTTTTGACTGCCTTTAAGACTTGGGCGCCTCTGATTGATTACTCGAGGATGAAAGTTGTGCTATGCAAAGGTTTGATTTCTTCGGTAAGAGAAGCTTCAAATCCCAACCTTACACCCCATTTTGGACCAAAACTATTTTGATCAAAACTATTTTTAGACTTGAAAACCCTCTCTTTCAAAATATTTTTGAAAATGTTTCTACGATGTTCCGAAGCTCGCATTTCGTTAAAAGTTACACTTTTTGGTAAACTGAGCAAGGATAAAGTGGAGATAAATGAAAGAGAGGTGAACTCTTTGAAAAATATTTTTTAAACCTCTTATTTATAGGTTTGGAGTTGAAGAAAATTGGAGAAGAAGGAAGAAACCTAGTTGGAGAAGAAGTTGGGCATGAACCGTTACGAGAGAACCGGGAAGCTTTCACTAAATCAGGTCTATCCTTTTCTACACTTGGACTTAAGTGTGAGGCCACCACCATTGAAAAGTAGACTTTTGGGGCTTCATTTTACTCTCAAGAATCTCCTAAAGGCAAGTCAGGATGAGAGAGATATGGCTGGTTGAATTTAGGCATTAATCCGGTTAAGCCAAAACTGGGCAACCTTCACTAAAATAGAAATTTCTCTTTGAACACTTAGAATTTAGATGTGAGGCTACCACCATTGGAAATTAGACTTCCGAGGCTTCAATTTAGACTCAAGAATGACCTGTAAAGGAGTCCGGATAAATATGCCCATTTGAAGTTGGGGCTAGAAGCAGATTTTTCTGTGGCCCATAGGTGGCTGACAATTACCATCTGTGGCTGACCGGCCATCACTGGTGGACGACTGGCCACCACATCTGGCCGACTGCCCACTAGTGTAAAGCACAGATATTTTGGCCAATTGTCCTTCAAATGCTCCCGCTGTCCCTTTTAGATATTTTCGACCCAAGACTCATATTTTCTATATAATAAGGACCTCTCTTTTTTACTTTAGAGGTTAGAACATTTTAGGAGTGAAAGAAAATTTGGAACCAAAATATCTCTCTTTCTCTCTCTTGCAATTTTGTGCATGATAGCTTAGATATACCATACTTTTGCATACACTTCCTTAACCAAAGTTGTTAGTCTTTGGGCTGAGGTAACTTGGGACTTATTTTGAGCTCTAAAAGGTGTGTGTGACTTGAATTTGTTAGCCAAATTGTGTCTTTTCTTCAAGAGGTATAACACTCTCTCTTTATACTTGTTTTGTACCCTTGCTTTGCCACCTTTTTCAATTGTTTTGAGGCTGATTTTGAATTGTAAAAAACTCTATTTTTATGGCATAAAAGTGTTGGTTTGAGGCCATTTTCAATTAAAGGATGGTTCACCCTTCTTGCTTCTTTGCTTGTAAAGGTTTTTGTGCCTTTATTCATCACTTTCAAACCAACTTTTTTGGGCCTTTTAACCACTGAATTTTAGAGGTTTTTCAATGGTAAAAAACTCATTTTGAAGTCCAAAATTGGAGGGATTAGCCTCCTCTCCTTGTGTCTTGTTTGCATGCCTAGTTAGCCCCATGTATTAGCTTAATGTTTTAGCTTTTGTGGCTTAAATCCAGCATGTCTTACACTCTGTTTTGAACTGTTTTGCCACTGTTTTAGCTTTTTGGTCCCTTTTGAGTCTTGTTTTACATGGTTGTAGTGTAAGTTCCTTCACTAGCTTAATGTTTTAAGGATTTAACCACCATTGGTTTGAGTTGGTTGCATATTTTAGTGCTTTTATCACTCATTTCCAGCACTTAATCATCTCTGCAACCACCCTCATTTCTTGATTTTATTTTTGCTTTGAAAGTGGTGTGAAACCACTTGTTTATCAAATCAATCTATATGCCATATTAGTAGCTGAGCCTATTAATTGCATATTACATGTGTTGCATTAGACATCTTGTATAGTTAGGAATCATGCATAGTTTTCTAACCCATATTTTCCTAGCTCGAAGTACTAGGTGAGTTTTTATACTTTAGCATACTTGCATAAGTGTGAATGTTGCCATGTCTAGCATACTTGCCATGAGGCTATGTGTTTAAATGCTAAACTGCATGAATGCTTGTGGATGAAGGCTTATTGTTTGAATTGGAATGATTCAACGAATGTGCATTTTAAACCCACTTTGTTAAGTGGCAAATCATGTTTTAAGCCTACTATGTTTGGTGGCAAATCTGCAAACTTTAAACCCACTTGAGGTGGCAACTTCAAACCATTTTCGCAAACAAACATGAGTTGAATTATTCCAAATTAAGCAAACTAGTCTATACTTACTCGTGCGCATCACATAGAAAAGCTAGTTTAATAACTGGAACAATAGCACATAATGTTGATAAAAACCATATCATGGTTAATAGAGGCCGATCTTTGATTGGTCGAGGGGGGGTGCTTAATTCATGACCTTCTCCTCTCGTACCTAAGTTCCTGAGCCAAGGCAACTTTGGTGATGATGGACACGTAGCCTTCGGCACGAGTCAGGATTTCCTAAATTTTTTCAAAACAAAAAATATTTAGGTGGCGACTCTGTATCTGGCAAAACAGTCCAATTTTGACACTTTTTTATTCATTTTATTCAAAATCAATTTTTCAAAAGATTTTTCAGATTTGGACTCTTTGGTGTTTATCAATTTCACATTACACTTGTGAGATTAGATTCAGAACTGTGGGAGTCCAAACTATGAGACCTTTCTTTCAAACCTTCCGAAATGGGGCGCGAAAAAGGCGAGCCACATACACACACACACACACACATATATATATATATATAATTTGATCAAAACTTTTTATTTGATGTACTTACTTTCTGTATCAATGAGTTCTTTGATGATATTTGGGCATCATTTGATATTTTTTTTCCCTTGTAATTTAACTAAAATGTGTGCATGAGATACATTGTTTTTTTTGAATTTCACAACAAATAAGATAATTCCTACTTCAGCTCGTCTAACTTTGCTTGAAAAACATGTTGCAATAAATCTTCTGTAATTTTTGTTTTACCATCTTCTTGCTCACCATTATAACTCATTGTAATATAAATATTTTTGATGAGTAAGAATTTGAGGCGATATCCTATTATTATGAATTTCAAAATTTATTTTCCCTCAATAATCTGATTTTCTCTGTAAGGGGAAAAAACATACAATTATTGTTGTGATGGAGGTGTTTTGTAAAGTTTTGGTTTGCTATTGAAAGTGTTTGTTGTAGATATTTGTTTGTATGACATGATGTATATATGCATTGAACATAAGTTGATAGAAGAAAATGCACAATTTCGTAATTTTTTCTCACAAATATAACTATATTATTAAAGCAATATATGATAGAAAATTGAAGTATCTAATGGTAATATAACATTACAAATTGACAATGTATGAATATAGTAACAAATATGAATTTAGATTTAGATTTTTTTATATATTTATATATTTAGACATTGACATATATAAAATATTACAAAATTAATATGTGATATCTTTTGTAACAATATAATACAGGTAACAATAAGAAGTTAATTATTCATAATTAAATAGTTGGTTATAAGATAGATGTTTAGTGTTACATTTTTGTGTGTACGGACAATTTTTTAGTTTGATTATTAAATTCACATAAAAATTAAAAAGAATTTGTGAATAATTTGTGTAAAATTAGAGATTAGTGAAGAAACATTTTTTTTATTTAAAAAAGATAAGTTTATAGTGTTTGGTTTGATTTGTTTTTTCAAACTTTTGTTTTGAATTTTTTGGAGAGAAATTCTTGGATCAAATTTTTTCTGAATTGATGTTGAGGGACCTTAAACATTGTGAAAATGTTGGGTGTCATTTATACTATAAAATCTTAATACCAGTGACCCTAAAAAAAAAAATCCCCTTTTACTATTATATTTGGATTCACTTAATCTAAATACACTTAGAAAATAATTTGTTGTGTATTCTTTTTAAAAGAAGAAATTAATAGTAAAAAATATATATAGTAATAAAAAATTAGTACACGTTTGAATTTATAAATTTTTTTACCAATATTTTACTTTTTAATTCTATTTAGATTATTAGAGATTAGGTTTTCATGTAAAAGTATAATTTAAATATAAAATATGAAAATCAAAAATTGAAAAAATAAAATCAACGAACATGGTTATTGTTTAGAATTTTGACATTATACATTGGTTATTAAAGTACCGTGCAAAATATTACAGTTCATCAAATATAATCAAAACAAAAAGAAAAGCATACTTGCATAAGTGTGAATGTTGCCATGTCTTGCATGCTTGCCATAAGGCTATGTATTTAAATGCTAAACTGCATAAATGCCTGTGGATGAAGCCTTGTTGTTTGAATTGGAACGATTCAACGAATGTGCATTTTAAACCCACTTTGTTAAGTGGCAAATCATGTTTTAAGCCTACTATGTTTGGTGGCAAATCTGCAAACTTTAAACCCACTTGAGGTGGCAACTTCAAACCATTTTCGCAAACAAACATGAGTTGAATTATTCCAAATTAAGCAAACTAGTCTATACTTACTCGTGCGCATCACATAGAAAAGCTAGTTTAATAACTGGAACAATAGCACATAATGTTGATAAAAACCATATCATGGTTAATAGAGGCCGATCTTTGATTGGTCGAGGGGGGGTGCTTAATTCATGACCTTCTCCTCTCGTACCTAAGTTCCTGAGCCAAGGCAACTTTGGTGATGATGGACACGTAGCCTTCGGCACGAGTCAAGGTTTCCTAAATTTTTCCAAAACAAAAAATATTTAGGTGGCGACTCTGTATCTGGCAAAACAGTCCAATTTTGGCACTTTTTTATTCAAAATCAATTTTTCCAAAGATTTTTCAAATTTGGACTCTTTGGTGTTTATCAATTTCACATTGCACTTGTAAGATTAGATTCAGAACTGTGTGAGTTCGAACTATGAGGCCTTTCTTTCAAACCTTCCGAAAGGGGGCGATATAATTTGATCAAAACTTTTTATTTGATGTAGTTACTTTCTGTATCATTGAGTTCTTTGATGATATTTGGGCATCATTTGATTTTTTTTCCTCTTGTAATTTAACTAAAATGTGTGCTTGAGATACATTGTTTTTTTTTGAATTTCACAACAAACAAGATAATTCCTACTTCAACTCGTCTAACTTTGTTTGAAAAACATGTTGCAATAAATCTTCTGTAATTTTTGTTTTACCATCTTCTTGCTCACCATTATAACTCATTGTAATGTAAATATTTTGATGAGTAAGAATTTGAGGCAATATCCTATTATTATGAATTTCAAAATTCATTTTCCCTCAATAATGTGATTTTTTCTGTAAGGGAAAAAAAATACAATTATTGTTGTGATGGAGGTGTTTTGTAAAGTTTTGGTTTGTTATTGAAAGTGTTTGTTGTAGATACTTGTTTGTATGACATGATGTATATATGTATTGAACATAAGTTGATAGGAGAAAATGCACAATTTCGTAATTTTTTCTCACAAATATAACTATATTATCAAAGCAATATATGATAGAAAATTAAAGTATCTAATGGTAATATAACATTACAAATTGACAATGTATGAAGATAGTAACAAATATAAATTTAGATTTAGATTTTTTTATATATTTATATATTTAGACATTGACATATATAAAATATTACAAAATTAATATGTGATATCTTTTGTAAGAATATAATACAGGTAACAATAAGAAGTTAATTATTCATAATTAAATAGTTGGTTATAAGATAGATGTTTAGTGTTACATTTTTGTGTGTACGGACAATTTTTTAGTTTGATTATTAAATTCACATAAAAATTAAAAAGAATTTGTGAATAATTTGTGTAAAATTAGAGATTAGTGAAGAAACATTTTTTTTTATTTAAAAAAGATAAGTTTATAGTGTTTGGTTTGATTTATTTTTTCAAACTTTTGTTTGGAATTTTTTGGAGAGAAATTCTTTGGATCAAATTTTTTCTGAATCGATGTTGAGGGACCTTAAACATTGTGAAAATGTTAGGTGTCATTTATGCTATAAAATCTTAATACCAGTGACCCTAAAAAAAAAAATCCCCTTTTACTATTATATTTGGATTCACTTAATCTAAATACACTTAGAAAATAATTTGTTGTGTATTCTTTTTAAAAGAAGAAATTAATAGTAAAAAATATATATAGTAATAAAAAATTAGTACACGTTTGAATTTATAAATTTTTTTACCAATATTTTACTTTTTAATTCTATTTAGATTATTAGAGATTAGGTTTTCATGTAAAAGTATAATTTAAATATAAAATATGAAAATCAAAAATTGAAAAAATAAAATCAACGAACATGGTTATTGTTTAGAATTTTGACATTATACATTGGTTATTAAAGTACCGTGCAAAATATTACAGTTCATCAAATATAATCAAAACAAAAAGAAAGTATATGAAGATAACATGTGAAATTTTGAGATGCAACCCAAATCTCTATTTTAAAAATGCATGTGTTTTCCTCTGTCTAAATTCAAACGAATGCATACAATTTTAAGATTCATCCAAAATTATTTACAGTGATTTGATCCATAAATATTATGTATCAGTACAAGAAATAAGAAAGAGTAATTATTTTTTGTTTTTCAATCATCATCAATGTAAAAAATAGAGAGATGGCCTTTTTTATTTTGAAAATGAGGGAAACAATAAAATAAAGAGATAATTGCTTTATTTAGGACTTTTCATGAGTTTTACAAAATATAACAGATTTGATAGGGTAAAATTGAGATTTTAAAAAAAGTTAAAAATATGACAAACTCTTCACACTTTTATAATAGTAGTAGATAAATAGGTAATCACAAGTTACAAGTCCTGGGATAGATAGCCAAAATCATAATTTAAATTTTTTTACCTTAAAAAGAGCGTGGGATATCCACTTTCAAACCTCTCGCTGTAGGAGTGTAAAAATAGCTCGCGGTCCATGGGTGGCTCGAAGTCTGCCCGCGGCCTGGGGTGGGCCTGACCTGATTAGGCCTGGTTAGGCTTGGACCCAAGCCCAGCCCGGAACCTTGGGCCTGGGGGCCCATTCAAGGCCTGCCAGCGGCCCAGTGTCATTTTTGGTGGACAAAAATGGTGAAAAAAAAGGAAAAAAAATATAAAAAAATGTTCAAGACCTACCCAAGCCCGAGCCCAAGCCCAGCCACCCAAGGCCTGGGCCTAATTTTCTGACCCCTGGGCCTAGCTCGGCCTGGCCTGAATTTTGGCGGAGCTCGCGAGGCCTGACATGGGCTATCCCAAACCCAGGCCCGGGTGGGTCAGGTCGGGCCAAATTTACACCCCTATCTCTCTGCCTCTCTTTCTCCCTTTCATTTTCATGGGCCACCTTCTTTCAGCAAAAAGATTTTTTTTTTCATCACTCAGTATCCAGTCTGTTGGATCTATTAATTTAGGAGACTAATCCCATATTTCATTTCTTTAAAATATTTTTAAAATAAAATGCATGACATAGATTCTTTTTTTTATTATTTATTATGAATCATATTCGTAATAAATCTACTTAATACATTTTAATTTTAGAATAATATTTTCGGAATACAATTTTTGGGTATGAAATGTGCTGTAGCAGTAATCTCTAGGCAACTACAAGGGCCATTTTTAAAGAGAAAATTGGTGAAAAGTCTATCCCAAAAGGGGTATAAGGAAATTAGATCCAAGATAAAAAAAAATTTATTTGGTGATAAGAACAAGTCGAAAAAGTTGCTAGTTATCAATGGCCAACAATGATGATCGGTGGTTGGCGACATCAGGTGATGATGGTGAGGCAAAAAAATGTGTGATATTCAACAAATATGTTGTTGAATGACATGTATCACATTTTAACATATAGTTTGGTGAATTTAAACACACAAACAGATAAATTGATTTCAAAAGATAGGTTAATTTCAACAGATAGTTGTCCTTTTGGACAAATTGTGTCATTTTGGCCAAGAGAGATTAAAGTTTGGGCCTAATAACCCCAAAGATTCATAAAATTGACTTTATGGGGATGTATATTCGAGCCTTAAGGTGTCGTTTGGGAAGAGCTTATTTGGGCTCTTTTGACTCTTTGAGCCACAAAAGACAGAATAGGCTATTTGAGCCACAACAAACAAAGCATCACATCCAATCCATAATCATTATACTCTTCTCTCACAAAAAAAGTCAAAAAGCCAAAAAGTCAAAAAACCATTCCCAAACTAAGCTTTTGAGCCCAGACTCAAATAGCCAAAAAAGCTAAAAAGCCAAAAAGCCAACCCACTTCCCAAACGGAGGCTAAGTTATGTTTAGATTATATATTTAAGGGTAAATTACAAGTACACCCCCTAAGGTTTACTTAAAGTATAAATTGTTTCATGTTATTTGAAAAATTACAAATACCCCATTGTCAGAATTTTTGATTAACATAATCAACTAAAAAAATAAAATTCATAATTGTTCTCATATACAATAATAAAATTACTTAAATTATTAATTGAAACATATTTCTAATATTATTAAAAACTGTTAATTGACTTGATAATTTATTAATAAAATGGGAGATTTGTTATGAAATTAGAATCTCAAGGGATGGAATATAATTTCCAGAACCACAGGAGACGATTCGTATTTTAATCAAATCACAAAAGGTATATTATAATTTACCCTATATTTAAATAGAAACTGAAGAGAAAATAGGAGTGAAAAGTGAAGAAAATAATATAAACACTAATGGTCCGTTTGGTTTAGTTTTAAAATTATGATTTAAGTGTGAAGTTGTCTTTTAAGTTTTGAGTTTTTGAATTATGATCTGAAAAGAGAAAATTTGTTTAGTTATGAGTTTTAAAAATAGTTTTGGAATGGTTTGTATTTTTTATTTTTTTATTTTTTTGATTGATTGATGTATAGAATGTGAGAAGGGAGAAGACAGATGAGAGAGAAAAAATGATTGATTGATTAATAATAATTTAAAAAAATGTAGAGATAGAAGAGAGGTGTTTTGAAAGTAAATTTGAGTTATATTTTACAAATATATTTGGTTAACAAGTTGTATTCAAATCATAATTTAAAAATAGAGTTAAATTTTGAAAAGTAAACCAAACGCTATCTAAATATTTTCTTCATCTCTCTCTCTCTTTCAAATTCCTATTTAAATTTATGACCCAAACACAATATTAGTGTTCTCATATTCTTCCTGGTTTTGGTTGATGAACTATGAAGCAACCATAGGAAAAAATAATCAAAATTAGAAGCATAATGTTTTCAAAATTGATTTTCTGACTTTGGTGATGCACATGGATAATCAAATTACGCATTAATATCTTGATTTTCTATATACATACCACATGAAATATACATAATTAATATTTGGCGTCTAACCAAACTTTGAAAAATTCAATTGAGCTTACACTTTTAGGTCTTGCCAACTTTTTGGCCTACATTTGGCAACAATAACAACAAACGAAAAGGGGAAAAAAAGGCCAAATAGTTCTTCATCTGAAAACCTGTTCATTTGGTTTAATTTTACAATTATAATTTGAATGTAGAGTTGTGTTTTGAATTTTAAATTTTTGAATCATGATTTGAAAAGAGAAAATTTGTTTAGTTATGAGTTTTGAAAATAATTTTAGGATTTTATTTTATTTTTTGACTAATTGATTTATAGAATGTGAGAGAATGTAAGAGGTGAGAGAAAAGATGTGAAAGAAAAAATGATTGATTGATTGAATAATAATAATAGTAATAGAAAAGAAGAATTTTAAAAATATATGTAATTAACATGTTTCATCTAAATAATAATTTTAAAATAAAATTGAACTTTAAAAAGTAAATCAAATAACACCTAACTTTTTTTCAAAATCCAAAAGAGAAAAGTGCGTCAATAGAAAAACAACAATACAACATTGTCACGCCATCCCATCTTTGTACACAATTTTCCATAATTTGCTATACTGTCTTCCAAGACTATGTGGTCATGGGAACGGAATTTGGACGCAGCTTCTCCAGCACAAAACACCAACATCATTTAGGAAGTGACTAAAGCGCAGCTTGTGAAATTACAAGCACTGCGCTCCAGCACCAAACTCCAACAAGCTGCTACAAAATGAGCCCCATGGGTTTAAAAGTAAATTTTCTAAGCCTCCGTTTGGGAAGTGGGTTAGTTTTTTGGCTTTTTAGTTTTTTTAGCTATTTTAGCCTGGGCTTAAAAGCTTGGTTTGGGAAGGACTTTTTGACTTTTTGGCTTTTTTGAGTTTTTTTGTGAGAGAAGAATGTAATTTTCCATAATTTGCTATACTGTCTTCCAAGACTATGTGGTCATGGGAACGGAATTTGGACGCAGCTTCTCCAGCACAAAACACCAACATCATTTAGGAAGTGACTAAAACGCAGCTTGTGAAATTACAAGCACTGCGCTCCAGCCCAAAACTCCAACAAGCTGCTACAAAATGAGCCCCATGGGTTTAAAAGTAAATTTTCTAAGTTTGGTGGAATATTTTGGTCATTTCATTATGATGTGACGTTATAAATAAATATTAACTTAAAAAGTAAAAAGTAACTTTTTACCGACATTCTAAATTAATTTTTAAAAAAACTAAAAAGTTTAGTTAAAAGACATCTTCTCAAACCACGTTAAAAAAAAAACAAAAACATTAATTAATCAATAAGAATGTTGTGAGAGAAAGATCGAGAATAATAAAAAACACAAGAAAGTAAGGTCTATTTCAAAAAGTAGAACAAAAAATTAATTTTTAATTTTTTGATTTTTTTTAAAAAATATATAAAAAATAGAAAGATAATATAATATAAATAAATTAATTATAATATAAATAAATTAATAAGTTAAAAAATTAACTTTTTTTTTTTTTAACTTACCAAAATAACCTAAGTGAAACCTAAACCAACTTTTGGGATTTTACTTATTCAAAACTTTTGAAGAGTTTTTTCTTTGGGCGGTCGATGAAAGAGAAAGTGAAAGATTTGTGTGAGAGAGACACAGGACAGAGATAGAGAGAGACCATTTTTAGGATGGGCGGCTCCTAGTCAAAGAGTGGCCGTACCATCTAGACTTGGACATTGTCTGATCCACTTGACAAGCTAACATCTTCATAGTGTGAAAAGATATTGAAATTGAAAAATGTTTAACAAAAATGTTTGGAAGTCTTGTAGGAGTTGTAGGGAGTGAGACTTATCTATTGATGTAATGTTTTAATTTTTTTTTTTTCTCTCTTTTCTATCACATTATTAGAACTCAATTAGAATTTTAAAATTAAAGTTATGTATCATTGCTCAAAAGTTTAAATATAAAACTTGCATGTATTCTATGTTTAATAATTTTTTTAATTTTGTAGCTAAAATATAAGATAAAAAAATTAGTATACTTGAAATAATTTTAGTTTTTTACGAAAAAATGTGCAAAAAACAGAGAAAAAATAAATCTTTTACTTTTTGATATAGGTTCTTAGTTTTTTAATTTTTTTAATGACCTTTTGACTTTTAAGTTAAAATATTGAGTTGTCAAATGAGACTTTAATACAATTGGATTGAAATTAATTGGTAATCTACAGGTAATAGTATCACATGATATTGTTTATCGTGTTTTTCAAAAATGAAAAACTTAAACCAAATTAATTGAATTATTTCTTATCTTTTAATTATCTGATAAAGATAAATTGTCTTCATTACTAAAATTTTCTACTAAATTGTTAATTAAAATCAAAACATAAATAATGTGACATGATATTTTAAGACTACTGAATAATTACTTTAGGGTCATGTTATGGTAAACAATTCAAAATGATGTGTACCGTATATAAGTTATGACATTTGTGGTGTTGATTGTTACAAATGTCATAATTAGATCATTTTCAATTAAAAATGAATTATAATCAAACATATATAATTAATATTTTTTGAATTATAATCAAAATACTGTCATAACTAATATCATAATAAATCACAATTAATACTATAATGAGTTATAATAATATGTTATAACTAAATAACACAAATTATAACTGAGTTATGTACACACCCCAAAACGAGTATCATAAAATGTCCCATTACTTTTGGAACAGGGGTTTTTTTTGGTGCAACTTATGGATTACTTATAACTTTACTTTTTATTTTATTTTATTATTATTGTTATTTATTGTAGGTGTTTGTGTTAAAGTATTTGATATAACTTTTCACTTACAATTTATAAAGTAAAAACAACTTAAATAAATTAAGAAAAAAATAATTATCTAAAAATTTAAAAAAAAATATTTTAATTTCCATTTTTTTTTTGTTATCAATTTTCAACCTAAGAAAAGTTAGTCAGGTAGTGTTGGTTTAGTTTTAGAATCGTGATTTTATCACACAAAATTTTAAAATTCATAACTAAACACGAAATTTAAAAATTATTTTTAAAACTTATAACTAAACACATAATTCAAATTCTATTCAAAAATTCTTTTTAAAATTCATAACCAAACTTTTTTCAAAACTCTATTTAAAAAAAAAATCAATTTTTTTATTTTGTTTTTAAAATTATTTTTTATTTTATTTTTGAAAAAAATATTTTTTTATTTATTTGAAAAAATATTTTGTTATTTTTTTTAATATTGGCCAAATAGTTTGTTATGCTGATTCAAAATTTTTTAAAAAATAAATATTTTAAAAGAAAGTAAAAAATTAAAATATTTTTAAAAATAAAATTCATTAAAAAATATTTAAAATAAAAAATACAACTTATTTTAAATTTTTAAATATTTTAAAAAATATTTAAAATATATATTTCAAAACTTATAACTAAATAAATTTTTTTATTTTTGATATTTAACTCAAAATTTATAATTTAAAATATAATTCTAAACTTAAATCATAATTTTAAAATTAAACTAAACGGAGCATAATGACATTTTCGGTGACACTTATATCACTCTCAAATCAAGGAAATCTATATGATTGTTTCTGTGACGTATACGTGATGCATGGCTTACATTCCTAGGATCTAGATACAAAAAGGGTTTGACCTAGAGAGTCGGTTACAAGATGACAGCTTCGAATCGTACGAGTAGAAGAGAGAGAAGCTCAGGTTGGCGATCAATTGAGATGTATAAGCTACGTGGTTCTTCTTGGTTCTCTTATAGAGTTGACTATATTGTGTTCACATTTCATAATGTATTAAATGTAAGCTCACTTCTTGGTGAACCAAAATGACATGTCAATATTTGAATGATTATTAGAACCAAAATGAGATTTCAATCAGTTGTATCATGTTCCTTGAGACTTTTGTATGGTCTATTTCATCAATAATTTGATGTCGGCGAGTGATAAGTACTGATTTTTATTTTGTTAATGGAAAAATTAGAAAGTTTTCGTAATTGATTAGGTAACCAAATTCATGACCCTTTCATGTTGCATTCTTTCATATTTCATCACTTATTTGGGATGTAAATTTATTGTAAAATGACTTGATTGTAAGATGTTTATGGTATAATAGTTATATTATGAGATATTTTTCTCCCAATTTTAGTGTTAATCGTCACTTTGATCCAGGTATTGAGACACATAAGCAACAATGACCCATAAGTTTAATTAGATGCATGTAGAATTTCAAATGGGAGAGGATAAGCTATTATGAAGAATTATCAAATCACTAGGAGAGAAATTATTCAACATTCAGGCTTGGTTTGGAAAGTGGATTAGTTTTTTGACATTTTTGACTATTTTAACTTGGGGTTAAGAGCATCTCCAACGGTGCATTACTTTTTTCACAAAATTTGAGTAAAAAATAGCTCATTTTCTCAATTTGATATGGCTTGCTCCAACGGTGTGCATCAAAGGAAGGGACGTCCGGTGGGTCGACTGGTAAGGCTTAAAAATTTTTTTTTTTACCTTTTTGAACTTGTTTGAACCTACCTAGTTCAACTGTTTGAACTTGTTTTCGGTCGACCGGTGGGTCGACCGGCCAGACATCTAGCCGGTTGACCGGTGGGCCCACTTGCAACGTTACAGCACAATGAATTGGTGAAGGCTCACGCAGATTCTCAGTTTGGTAAAAAATTTGCTCCGTTCTCAGTTTGATATCAATTTTGTGAAACCATTGGAGAAGAAAAAGTGACTTTTTTTATCAAATTTAAATTTGATACTGAATCTGGTGCAACGTTAGAGATGGTCTAAAAAGCATGGTTTGGGAAAGACTTTTGGTTTTTTTGACTTTTTTATGAGAGAAAAAATGTAATGATTATGGATTGAATGTGATATTTTATCTTATTGAGTTAAAAAATTTAATTTGAATGCACAAATTTACAAGTATTTTTACCCTTGAAGTTGCTTACCTTTATATAGAGTATTCTGTCGCCTCCTAAAATCTCTTCCTTACAAAACTCATTCCATCTAGGAGCAACACGCTATCTAGGGTTAGGAAAAACTTCTCCTCAATATAAAATTTTATTTTATTTTTTATGGCTATTTTAGCAAAAAAAAACCTCCAAACCCACTTCCCAAATAGGCACTCATTGTATGAGAAAGTGCAACAATTAGTGGATATTGTGAATCTATCATATATTGAGGAACAAATAAAAGTTAGACATAACAATTTTGTGTTATAAAATCTATTTTTAAGTCATACTAGCTCAGTTGGTAATCAATCGGGAGGGTACTCTGATACTGAAGTTAATAACAATTCACAAGATATTCAATGCATAAATAATTTGAATGCACAAATTTACACGTATTTTTACCCTTGAAGTTGCTTACCTTTATATAGAGTATTCTGTCGCCTCCTAAAATCTCTTCCTTACAAAACTCATTCCATCTAGGAGCAACACGTTATCTAGGGTTAGGAAAAACTTCTCCCAAAACCCTAACTACAACTTAGGAGACACTTCCACTCGGACTCAACATTCTGACCTAATGTCTCAGCCACCATTGTATGGTCAGCATCAACACATCGGCCAATAACAATTTGCCACTTGCAATCTCCACCGGAGAGTGTATCACGTGGCCTTACTCAAAATTACGTCTCCATAAAAATGAAATATAAAAATGTTTATAGAGGCAATCAAAATAGCCTTGGATAAAGTCGAGTGGAAAAAAAAGATTCATAAATCGACCGCATTTGATAAGGCTTAAAACTTGGTTTGGTTTGATTTGGTTTAATTTGGAAATCAAATATAATACATAAAATTATACATAAGCATTTTCTTTTCTATAGGGTCAATAATGATTTATATTTGTAATATTGGCAATGTAACACAATTAAAGAGTTATCTTAAAAAATTCTCATAAAATTAAATTTGTAAATAAAATTTATTTCATCAAATTTTAATTTATATCATACATTTAAATTTTAAACACTCTTAAAAGTATATAATATTTCTATAATTCATAATAGTCATTCCGTTCACTTTTGTTCAAAAACTCCACTGTTTGGTAATGATTACATTAATCATTGCTGCATTAAGCATTATCAAATAAAATACTTATAATCAAATAAATATGTACTCATTGCTACGTTAAGCATTATCAAACAAAAGTACTTACAATCAAATAAATTTCTTTATTATAAAAAAATCTTATATTAATATAATGATGGTTTCTGTTGTGTTTATAACTATGTATTATTGAATTTTTTTTACATAATTAACTATTCAATGAAATGTATGTTTTCTAATATTTATAAATAATATCCAACTAATTAGCAAAAAATATAGAGAAATAATCGGCGAGTACAGTGACAAACGCTCGGCAGCCAAACCTAACAAACCGGATAAGAATTTCTCTCGTCACCGGGTCAGCCGGTCACCATATTAAGGACCCACCAAACACTGCATATTGAATCCACGTGTCCAAAATAATGACGTATCCCATTTAAGGCTGTGTTTGACACAGGCTCAAATTAATTGTAGAGGCTGACCCAAAAAGACAAAATTGGCACAAGAGCCATGCCATGATTTTCAATAAAGTTTCATACAAGCCTATTAATGTGGGACCCACAAACCTTATCCACCCCCTTATACCTCGCCACGTACCCCTCTTAGTCAAAGCCTCAATTACCATGCACATGCATACTATATAAATAAATATTTATTTATTGGTATGTGAAAAAGACAGTTAACTTACAGGTGGCAGTAACACGTGTCAGCCTTCCCTTCTCCGGCAACTATAACCGGCGTTGTCGCTGGGTCTGACTGTTGGGATCTATGAAACCATTTTGTTTTCTTTAGTTCTAAATCTTTCTATTTATATAGATAATTATTACCCATTTGGCCTAATTTAAAAAAAAAAAAATTAAAACTTGAAGGTTTCTTTAAAAGAAAGATAGAATTGAATTGAAATATTGTTTGTTGAGACAAAGCCAACAACTATTTATTATTATTATTTTTAATATTATTTGTATATATATATGTTGAGTGACAGATATGGAAAGTTTTTGATATGATTCCATACATATTTATATTGCATCAAATTGTTTTTTTATTTCATAGGATTTAATATTTTGGGTGGACATGAAAGGGTCCACGGTTTTAATACTTTTTGTCACCCCCATTCATTTGTGATCTATTGAATTCAATGTGTAATTATTAGGGATAATTATTCAGTAATTTCGAATTATAGACACGTGATAATCCATAATATTATAATTGGTAGAGAAGATGGATATTGTGCTGGGTGACTAGGAAATATGAGGAGGCATATTGAATGATAATTGATTAGGGAGTACAGATACGT
The DNA here is from genome assembly GCF_004153795.1 of Camellia sinensis. NCBI lineage: Eukaryota > Viridiplantae > Streptophyta > Magnoliopsida > Ericales > Theaceae > Camellia > Camellia sinensis. Next base: position 649,519 of record NW_021025254.1, read on the forward strand.
GATACTCCGGGAATATTGAATAATTTCCCCTAAAGTTGAGCTACCAAAGTGTAAAATTTAGAAAAACAAAACAAACACACAAAAAATATTTTGTAATTCAAAAATCCAATGTGTAGATTTGATTTATTTTAAGTATAATTCACATAATAATTTTTAAAAAATATATTTTTTCTATCTAATTAAATTTTTTTTTTCAATTTCAAATGATAATATGTTAATAGCAGTGAGTATCGACGATGCGATGATATATCTGTTGAAATATTGGTGATTAAATGTATTGTAATTCTAAAATTCTATTATGTATCAACTGATAAGTTCAAACAATGATTAGTAGTGGTAAGTTCACAAGAAGAAAAGCAAAGCATAGTGAATTTTGGGACACAATATTGCAATAAATGATTAAGGAAATTTTACAAGTAACATTAGCAAAGTAAAAGCCCAGAGGGTCTAAAAAAAAACAAACAAAAACAACTCTCTGCTGATTATCAGCTTGATTTTGAAATTACATGAATTCATTAACATGATCCAGCATGTCTGGAATTTAAAATTTCAACATGCCACTGCAGTAGCTTTCCCTCTCATCTTCAGTAGTCGTCGTAGTACTGCCGCTGTTGATGTACGTTGAATTCGAATTCAACGGCGCCGGACTCGATGAACGTGTCGACATAGTTGATAAGACAGATGCAAAGCTGAAGTTGTTGCTGTTGTTGGATTGAAATTTTGAGTTTTCAGATGGATTGGGGTTTTCAATGATGCTTTGATCAGACCCATAATATTCGTAGTTTGGTAGGGACATGTAATCTTCTCCCAAGTTTGAAGCCATTCCATTGCTTTGCCAATCATTTAGTTGACAATTTTGGGAGCTAAAGTTGGTAAAATTTGATGAGAATTGGTCCACATTTGGTTCCATGAGTTGGGCTTCATTAGGAAATGGAATATTGCAAGTTGGAATTTCTTGATCAATTAGGGTTTGAAGTTGGTTAGGTTGAACCAATTGTGGCATTTGGTTTTGGACTTGTGGGTAACAAAGCTGGTTTTCTTGAACATTTTGGAGAATGAGGTTTGGGTTTTCACGGTGAGAGGTTAGGAGAGAAGTGGCTATCCTTAGCAATTCTGGGTTTAATAAGGGTGTTTGAACACCAAGAAATCTTGAAAGATTCATTTGAGATGAGTTGTTGTAGAAAGATGAGCCTAGAATTGAAGAAATGTCAAGAAAATCAAGGCGGGGACTGTGAGTCACTGGATCGATTCCCATTCGGAGAAGCCTTTTTCTGATATGGGTATTCCAATAATTTTTTATTTCGTTGTCGGTCCTGCCGGGCAAGCGAGCAGCAATAGCAGACCACCTAAGTCAAACAAAGAAGAGAATACAAAATCAGACTTTTGTACATAATTGTTAAGAGACTCAAGCTTCTCTCATATTACTGGACGACAAATCGTGAGAAAAACATGTTTGGTTATCATTTTTTAAAAACACTTTTCAGAAAATTCTACTTTTTTATTTTTCGTTTTTTTTTTGTTTTTACTGATTTTTTTTAAATATTTTGAGCAATTTTTTTAATTTTTAAACATAGCTAACATACTTATACCTAAAAAGTAAAAAAAATTTGAAAAAAAACTTTTTAAAAATTTACTAAATACCAAAAATACAAAAAAAAATACGATAATTCAGTACATTTTTATATTTTTATGTATTTATTAATTTTAAAAAATATTTTTTCACAAATTTTTTACTTTTTAGATACATCTAAGTAAAGTGCATCTAAAAAAAGTAAAAAAAAAAATATTTAAAATTTTAAAAATATTCACTAAAAATAAAAAAACACAAAAACTAAAAAACTCAATTTTTTAAAAACTTAATTCAAAAAATTCAAACCAAACATAATTTTTGTCTCTAGAAGCTTAGGCCTCGTTTGGGAAGGTTCTGTTTTAGCCAAAAAGTCAAAAAGTTATTAAATTAGTCAAAAAGCCAACAACCCATACCATAAAGTCAAAGATTCTCTTTTCTCTCTACTTTTTGCCCATCTTTTTGTAATTAGCCAAAAAGTCATCCCAAACATACTAGTTTTTTTTAGCTCATATTTTAGCCAAATAGTCAAAAAGTTACTAAATTAGCCTGTTCCCAAACGAGGCCTTAATCATCTCTCACAACTAGATGTCCAGTTATATGACAGAGAGACTAAAAAAAGTAAAATGTCACGTACCTAGGAAAATTATTTAAAAAATAAATTTTCTAGGTGCGAAACAATTTTAGAAAAAATGGTTAAATCAAAACAGGAAAAACAACTTACTTATTTCCTAATATAATATGTAGTTGGATGATTGTCTCTTCCTCTTCAAAAGAGAATCTTCCTCTTTTGATATCAGGCCTCAAATAGTTGGTCCAACGAAGCCGACAACTCTTTCCACACCTTTGCAGACCTGTATGTAACAATTGTATAAAATATTACTACATATCAAACTTTAAAAACCCAGAAAAACTCATAAATAATTCAACCATGCGAACAATAAACAACATTGAAAACTGAAAAAAGAAGAAATATATACCTGCATTCTTTGGAAGTGTCCTCCAATTTCCATAGCCATTTTTCTGAATATAATCTATTAGCTTCTGATCTTCCTCAGGAGTCCACGGTCCCTTTTTAAGCCCATTTTTTTCACAACAAGGTGTTCTTCCCATGCTTAACTTTGTTTAGTTTATCACAAACTGAACTGCTCTAGAGAGAGAGAGAGAGAGACACAGAGAGAGAATCCCAACAGAAGAGAAGATAGAAAGATGTAGGTCCGTATGGGAAGTGCAGGTCCGTATGGGGAGTGCTTGTATATATAGGCCTTTTTTTTTTTCTTTTTTTTTTTTTTTTAAGGGACTGGACTAGATAAGTGGATTGTAATTTTTTGGATTATTAATTTGAATATTGTCTTCGATTATTTAGTTAAAAATGATGTGTATCCTATGTTTATTTTCTCACAAGATTCAATGTCTTGAAAGGATTATCTTATTAAATCCAATGTTTGATTGAAATATTATGGAGAAAGATAAACGCTCAATAAACTAATTTTCTATTTTTAATTATTTATTAAGTAATAGTAATATGACTTTAATATTTTAATTTTTTTGCTATGTTAAATAAAAATTAAATAAATTTATTTTTTAAATTAAATAAATAAAACATCAATAAGAATTTATGTTATTTTTAAAATAAAATTTCAAATAAATTATTTTTAAAAAATAATAAATATTAAATAAAAAATAAGTAAAAATTAAATAAAATATCAACAAAAATTTAAAATAAAACATCTATAAAAATTCATTTAAAAAATTAAATTAAATTATTTATTTTGTTTTATTTTTTAATTGAGATTTTTGTATTCTATTTTATTTTATGAAATACAACGCAAAACCAAATCAAATATTTTGAAGACAAATGTGTCGTTTTACAACTTCACCCTATAGGATTTCAATCCCACATCCCCTAGAACATAATAGTTGTCGACAAATTCTCAACCAAATAATAAACTCCATGATGGATTGAGTATGGAATCCAATCCTCTTTCCAATCCTTGTTTGAGAATATGATTAGGCTAAAATAACTTATTAAAAGATAAAATAGACTAAAATAATCAATAAAATAAAATATTACATCTAACTTATAATCATTTCACTTTTTCTTTCATAACTATCAAACCAACTATTAAAAAACTTGTTTGGGAAAGGCTAAAAATTAACTTTTTAGGCTAAAATTTACAAAAATATAAAATAAGTTAAAATAGTCAATAAAGTAAAATATCACATTAAATTCATAATCATTTCATTTTTTTTTAACAAATATTACATTCAACTACAAAAAACATTTAACCATCTTTTCAAATCTGAAAATTTTAATCTATCAAAACAAACAAAAACTAAAATAACATACTAAAATAACCTTCCAAGTAAAACCTTTGGTGATTTGAATCACACGGTTTGAATAGCAAACCAAACACAGTTTTACTGTTTGTATCACGTGATTAGGCTAAAATAGCTCACTTCTTTCGGGATTTGAATTACAAACCAAACAAAGTAGTGTTTGTATGTATAGCAGAGAGAGAGAGAGAGAGAGAGAGAGCGAGAGAGGAGAGAAGCGGGAAGTCAAAGGAATACGGTGCCGTCTTTTTCCATCATAAAGGCGACGTGTACCCTCTTTTTGGAGAAAAAAATTTTGAAACTTCAACCTTCAATCTGAGTCTCTCTCTCTCTCTCTTAAGATGGTAAATTTTGGTCCCGTTTAACAATTTAAAATTTTAGTCAAAAATATTATTCAGTTTGTTTAGTTTGAGATTCTGAATTACGTTTTTTAAAAATTAATTTTTTTGTTTTTTATATATTTTTATTTTTAATGAATATTTTTAAAATTTTAAGTTTTTTTTTTTATTTTTCTAGATGCATCTTATTAGATATGTCTAAAAAATAAAATATTTATGAAAAATATTTTAAAAAATTAATAAATACACAAAAATATGAAAAACATATTAAATTTTCATATATTTTTTTTATATTTTTGGTATTTAGTGAATTTTTTTTAAAAAAAAATCACAAAAATTATACTTTGTAATTGTATTTATATTAAAAACTTGCTTAAAATATTAAAAAAATTCAGTAAAAATAAAAAAAAATACGAAAAACAAAAAAGTAGAAATTTTTGAAAAATATTTTTTAGAAACTCAACTTGTTTGTCATCATCTAAAAAAATCAAAAAGGCAAAAAGTCTTTATCCTATTTAAGTCACATCACCTCTTTACCACATCACTTCAAACTCAACATATACTCAATACATATTTAATCAAAAATAAAAAAGTACACTTATTTATAACTTATTATATCATACTTTTTGTTTTTTTACAATTTCTTATGAAAAATAAAAAAATTACTCTCTTCGTCTTAAAATAATAATTTTTTAAAAAAAATTTAACTTATTTTAGTAGTACAATTATTACATTTTAAAAAATTTAATTTTTCAAAATTATCCTTTAATAGTATATTTTTAAAAAAAAATATCAATGGTCATAATTATATTTTTTGTGTTGTTAATAAATTTAAAATAATAATAAAATATAAAATTTATATCATTCTAATTCTTAATTTTTTTTAAAAAAATTAATATTTTAAGAAAATAAAAATAAAATAAAAAACTAATATTTAAAAAAAAAGAGTATTAAAATAATCAATTCTCAAATCATGCTTTACTTTAAAATAAACAAATGTCACACCATTTCACAGTATTTCTCTCTCTCTCTCTCTATAGTCCATACAACTTTCTTTCTTTTTTTTTTTTTTTTCTCACATCACATACATCTTGTTTGGTTTGTATTTGAGAAACATGTTTTGAGATAAAAAGTACGAAAATTTATTTGGTTTGATTTTTTTTCAAAAGATGTTTTGAAAAATTATTTTGATGGAGAGTTTTGAAAAAAGTGATTGATTTGATTTGTATAAGAAAGAGATTTATTTGAAAAACTTGTAAACTAAATAAGTTTTGAAAAAAAATTTGAAAAAATTTGTTTGATTTAATTACTTTTAAAAATTTATTTGTAAAAAAAATTTTCTAAAATTTTTTTAGAAACACAAACCAACCGTCATTTTCCGGCGGTGTGTCTCTCCTTGCTTTTTGTCATTCATATTAGCTGTCATCAACGCTGTTAAGGCCACGTACTATCAAATTCGTTTGATGTTGATTAATATAATCAATTTTTTTGTATTGAATTTTTTTTAGGAGTTTTTTTAAGTGTGCAAGTGCACACCATGTGTCACTTACACAAAAAGTGTAAGTGTAAGGTGTAAGTATAAGTATAAGGTGTAAGTGTAAGGTGTAAGTGTAAAGTGTAAGGTGTAAGTGGGTTGCACATGGTGTGCAACCTCAAAAAAGGTGTAAGTGTAAGGTTTAATTTTTTACAAAAGGTGTAAGTGTAAGGTGTAAGTGTAAGGTATAAGGTGTAAGTTGTAAGTTGCACACCATAACCAAACCCTTTTTTTTAACTTGGCTTTTTTAGTTTTGTTTGATTTAGATTTTCTGATTTTTTAAAATTTTATAAAAGAATAAATGTAATGAATATAGGTTAAATATGATATTTTATCTTATTAACTATTTAGTCTATTTTGTCATTTTGTACCTTCTTTAGCCCCAAAATGATAGTCCGGGCAAAATATCAAATTATAACACTCGTAAAAATAATTATAAATATCAATAATTAATATTATAAATTTTTTCATTAATTTTTAATTATTTTTTTAAAATTTCACTAGGCTGTAATTACTTCAAAATTATTTTGTGATTCATAAGTTCATCTATGAATTGATTTGTTTTAATAAATTTTTAATTTTTTTAGATGTAAAGTAAAAACAAATTAATGTATTTGATAAAGACGTTTTTGTTTTTTACTAAAAACATGTAAGAAAGAGAGTCTGAATTAAATTTTTTTTTGAATTTTTAATTTTTTAGTTATTTTTTATTTTTTATTTTGGACTACAATTATGCCTTCTCAAAACCCGGCTTAAATTAAATTTGATTCAATCAATTATAGTCTATTAAATTATAAAACATAAATTTTGAATTTTCATCTTTTTTTTATCTTCGATTGGACTTCACATTCTACGTTTTTTTTTCTTCCTATAAATACAACACATTATGAATAATGAAAATTTTATACAATATATTAAGTAAAAGGGAGTTTTTTAACCCTAAACCTTGTGGGAGCTCCAATCTCTCAATCCAAATTTTCTGATTTTTTGATTTAAAAAAAAAAATCTTAGCATTTATTAACTTCTCTCAACTCTCAAGTCTTACTCTCATAATAACACTTCAATACATTAAAAACAAGTATAATTTTTTTTTTTGAAATCTAGCACATATGAATTCCTTCAAAAATCCTAACATATATGATTATTATCCCTCATAATAATACTTTAATGCATTAAGAACAAGTATAAAAATAATTTCTTGAAAAGTCCAATGCATATGATTATTATCAAAATATTAAATTTTAATATAATATAATAAAAAAGAAGACATTTAATTCATTAAAAAGTCCAACACATATGATTATTATCAAAATATTAAACTTTAATATAATATAAAAAAAAAGAAGACATTTTTTTTAAAAAAAAAGACATTTAAAAATCGCAATTCATATATATCGATAACTAGCCTATCAACTGTGCTATGCACATAATAATTATAAATATTTATGTTTGTGTTACATTTTTTTAATATATAAATTATGTTTTTTAAGATTTTTTATAAAAATAATTCAACAATCTTATCACTAATCATAATGTATGGGAGAAGTTGTAACTATACACGGGTTGTATCTATAATTATTTGTATGAGGGGATTTTAAATGCTGATCAGGGGATTTTGACTAAATCAATAAATGTAGGCATGTGGAAAGACATGTGGATTGAAAAAAATTAATAAATGCTAATTAGAAAATTTTGATCAAATCAATAAATGCTGAGGTTTTTTTTTTTAATAAAAAATTTTGAAAGTTCACATTGAGATATTGGAGCTCCCATAGGCCTTGGGAGTTAAAAACCCTCTTTTGCTTAATATATAGTGTAGAAGTATAGATTGTAAATATATAGCAAAACTGGCCCGAATGTAAGGACGAAGATTCCCCATTTAAAATAATTCAAACGCATATATTAAGGAAAATGGGGTTTCTAAACCCCAAGCTTTGTGGGAGCTGTAACTTCTCAATCTTAATTTCCTAAATTTTTGATTTAAAAAAAAAACTACAACATTTATTGATTTGGTCAAAATCTCCTGATCAGCATTTATTAACTTTTTTCAATTTACATGCCTGCATTTATTGATTTAGTCAAAATTCCTGATTAGCATTTAAAATCCCCTCATACAAATAATTATAGATACAGCCCGTGCATAGTTACTGCAGTAGCATTGTTAATTTCTCCTGTACACTATGGTTAGTGATAAGATTGTTAAATTATTTTTATAAAAAATCTTTAAAAACTTAATTTATATATTAAAAAAATTAAAACAAATATAAATATTTATAATTATCCCGTGCATAACACGAGTCATAGGCTAGTGATATATTAAGCAAAAGAGGGTTTTTAACCCCAAGCCTTGTGGGAGCTCCAATCTCCCAATCTAAATTTTCTAATTTTTTGATTTAAAAAAAAAAAAATCTTAGCATTTATTAACTTCTCCCAACCCCCAAGTCTTACCCTTATAATAACACTTTAATGCATTAAGAACAAATATAAAAAAAATTCTTTGAAATCCAACATATATGAATTTCTTGAAAAGTCCCAACACATATGATTATTATTCCTCATAATAACATTTTAATGTATTAAGAACAAACATAAAAAAAATTTCTTGAAAAATCCAACACATATGATTATTATCAAAATATTAAACGTTAATATAATATAATAATAAAAAAAGACATTTAATTCCTTGAAAAGTCTAACACATATGATTATTATCAAAATATTAAGCTTTAATATAATATAAAAAAGGGAAAAAAAACATTTTAAAAAAAAAGACATTTAAAAATCACAATTCACATATATAGATAATTGTAAACACAATCCGTGTATAGCACGGGTGATATGCTAGTACTATATATTAAGTAAAACGGGATTTTTAAACCCCAAGACCTGTGGGAGCTTTAATATGCTAATCCTAATTTCCTAATATTTTGTTTTTTTAAAAAAAAAATTAACCTCAGCATTTATTAATTTCTCTCAACTCACAATATTTTTTGACTTCTCTCATAATTACTGCAGTACCTTTTCCATAACCAATAATTTATATATTAAAAAAAATTTAAAACAAATATAAATATCTATATCTATCTGTTTATTTATATCTATCTCTAACCCACAAATTTTGTGGGAGTTCCAATATCTAAACCTTAATTTCTTAATTTTTTTGATTTTTTTTGAAAAAAAAAAACTTAACACTTATTAAATTCTTCCAAGTCTTTTTAATTTCTCCAATACACACACTCTTTTTAACTTTTCACATACCTATTGCAAACAGTGAGTCTCCTTTTTGTTTTCTCCTTCTTGACTTCTCACTTCTACACTTTCAACTTCATTGACCACGTATGCAAACAGTAAGCCTTCTTTTTGAATTCTCCTTCTTGACTTTTCCTTTTGTTTACTGTTTTAATATTGTAATTAGATAGCGCATAAAAATATTTGTGATTTGTCTAGCGAATAAAAAATTATAATTTGATTTTTTAATATGATTGAAGTTAGATAAATATAGGGTCCAGCTTGTCTCAAGTTGAAATCAAGATTGGACCCGTCCAGTCCGGCTCATGGGGTCCATTTTTGGGCCCATTTTGATAATCCGAACCGCTGAATGTGTAGAACTCGTCGAGTACTATATGCCTATAAAAAATCACGTTGATCGGATATCAATAGTTATGTGATCAAATCAGTTTTGTATAAAAAAAATGGATGATGAAAAAATTAACGATTGATAAAAAATTATTTTGTTCACAGAGCTATCGATATCCGATCAATGTGATTTTTTACAGGCATATAGTACTCGACGAGTTCTACACATTGAACAGTTCGAATTATCAAAACGGGACCCGTTGTGAGCCCTCACGGGTCCAACAGCACGGTCCAGTCCGATCTTGGACTGGACCAAAGCCACTGCCATAAATATAAACCCTCACAAAAAGAAAAATGTGATTATAATTAGTTAAATGATTCTTTTTTATTAATGTGATTGTAGTTAGTTTAATAGTTCCTTTTTTTCATTCATTTATTTTATTATGTGAAAAATGTGATATGATTATAATTTGTTCAATGACTTTTTTTTTAATATGATTGTTGTAATTAGTTCAATGGTTTTTTTTTAATGTTATTTAATCTTTTTATTTACTATTTTAATTTTATTATTGATTTTTTAATATGATTGAAGTTAGATAAATATAAACCCTCACAAAGAGAAAAAAATGTGATTATAATTAATTGAATGATTCTTTTTTTTTATATGATTGTAGTTAGTTTAATAGTTCTTTTTTTCATTTATTTAATTTATTATGGAAAAAATATGATGTGATTGTAGTTTGTTCAATGGCTTTTTTTTTTTTTTAAATATGATTGTTGTAGTTAGTTCAATAGTTTTTTTTAATATTATTTAATCTTTTTATTTACTATTTTAATTTTATTTTTAATATGATTGAAATTAGATAAACATAAACACTCACAAAGAAAAAAATGTGATTGTATTTAGTTCAATAATTTTTTTTTAATGTGATCGTAGTTAGTCAATGGTTCTTTTTTTCATTTATTTATTTTTTTCATTATGGAAAAAATGTGATGTGATTATAGTTTGTTCAATGGTTCTTTTTTTTTAATGTGATTTAATCTTTTATTTACTGTTTTAGTGGTTTTTCTTTACAATTATTTATGAAAAAAATATGATTGTAGTTAGATAGCATAAAAATATTTATGATTTGATTTGATTTTTTTTGTGATTTGATTTTTAAAGTACCAATTATTGATAATGATTAGATTGTATTTTGAAAAAAAAAAATTTGTATTTGATTTTTTAACTCACTGTGTTTTTTTTATTGATAATTATTTTGTTTTTTTAACTATCAATTCACTTAATTTGTGATTTGATTTTTAACTCACAGTATTTTTTTTTATAAAAAAAAGGATTGTACTCATTAGGGTCACATAATGTACCAATTATTGATGATGATTAGATTGTATTTTGACCCCCAAAAAATTGTAATTGATCTTTTTAACTTACTATGTTTTTTGAAAAATAAATTATTGTGTTTTTTAATTATCAATTGACTTAATTTGTGATTGATTTTTTTAATTATTGATGATGATTAAATAGCATTAAAAAAATTGTGATTTGTATGATTGAAGTTATCTCCTTTTCTAATTTTTTTGCTTTTTAAAAAAAATTAATCTCAGCATTTATTAACTTCTCTCAACACACAAGTCTTTTTGATTTCTCTCATAATTACTGCAATACCTTTTCCAAAACAAATAATTTGTATATTAAAAAAAAATTAAAACAAATATAAATATCTATATCTATATCTATACTATATATTAAGCAAAATGGGGTTTTTAACCCCAAGGCCTGTGGGAGCTCCAATCTCCTAATCCTAATTTTCTAATTTTTTTAATTTAAAAAAAAAACCTCAGCATTTATTGACTTATCTCAATCCACAATCCCTTTTGACTTCTCTCATAACTAGCCTATCACCCGTGCTATGCACGGGATAATTATTGATATTTATATTTGTTTTAGATTTTTTTAATATATAAATTATGTTTTTAAGATTTTTTATAAAAATAATTTAACAATCTTATCACTAATCATAATGTATGGGAAAAGGCAGCAAAGAGAGAACCATAAAACCCCCGTCATCTTGCTTCTGCACAGCAGTAGTAGTAGCCCAACGCTCATCTGAGAGAACTGGTCCTCAATTCCACCATCCATCGCCGCCTTCGGATCCTCCACCACGTGAACCCTAATCGGCGGCAAGTTCGCTAGCGACGGCGAAGACGACGCCGACCCAAACGACGAATTCATCTCCAGCATCGGTGAATCGGGCACCGAATGAACATCCTGACCACCACCACCACCTTGCTTGTTGATGTTGTTGTTACTACTACTCCTCACTCCCTTCACCGACGAGTTCTCGTTTCCGGCTTATGAGAGAAGTCAAAAGGGATTGTGGGTTAGGAGAAGTCAATAAATGCTGAGGTTTTTTTTTTTAAATCAAAAAATTAGAAAATTAGGATTAGGAGATTGGAACTCCCACAGGCCTTGGGGTTGAAAACCCCCTTTTACTTAATATATAGTATAGATTATTGTAACACCCTTTTCAATTTCTCCCATACACTATGGTTACACACAAAAATAAAAAATAAAAAGGTAAGAATTTAGCTATAAATCTCAAAAAGATATAACATCTAAATTTGAATTATGATTTAATAATATAATTATGTATTTTTTTTATGTATATCTATCAAAATTTTAAATCACTTAATAGGACAAATTAATCAATTTTCCAAAATTATTGATTTTTAATTTACAAAATAGATTAAAAAAAACTATTGACTGATTTATTTATTTTTAATTTACAAAATAAATTAAAAAAAAACTATTGACTGATTTATTTATTTTTAATTTACAAAATAAATTAAAAAAAAACTATTGACTGATTTATTTATTTTTAATTTACAAAATAAATTAAAAAAAAACTATTGACTGATTTATTTATTTTTAATTTACAAAATAAATTAAAAAAAAACTATTGACTGATTTATTTATTTAATAACAAAAATATTGCATAATCTCTCCCTCCTAATCTCTCTCACCAATTTCAAAAAAAAATAATTAAAAGTTGCATTCATTTTCTCTTCCTCAAAAAATCAAATAATATTTTTTTATTAAAGTTGTAGATATCTACCTATATTGCAAACATTATTATCCAAGAAGACATTTTGTGCAAAGCTATTATTCTTTCTCATAGTAAACCCCTCACCACAATATGAAAAAAAAAA